>ML783780.1:761547-812853 GCA_009831015.1 Picea engelmannii
GAGAGAGGACAGAGAGAGTAAGTGGTGTAGAGAGATAAGGGAGGAATGATGGGGTAGCGAGAGAGGGAAATAACTATATCATAAGTGAGGGGAAGAGGGGGTAGAGAGAAAGGTAGAGGGAGTTAGGTGGGGGGGATACGAGTGAGAGAGAGGGAGATATTGGTTGGGGAGAGAGAGGAAGATATATGGAGGTATGGAGAGGTGGGAAGAGTGAGGGAGGGAGAGGGAGAGAGAGAGGGGAAAAAGAGAGATATTTCATGTTAACAGGAACACACGCACATTCATGTTCCTAATAATGAGTTCGCGCTTTATGAAAGTGCACACATTCCTAAAGCATGCACGTTATTTTTGTTTCACTTTTTTTTAGGAACGCACACACGTTCTTATATACGTGTTTCTCAGGAATGTGCATGTGTTCTTGGGAACATGATTGCATGGCTTGTTGAGTAGAGTTTCAGAGTTTACTGATCCTATCACATCAGGAACACATGCATTTTCATAGAAACGTGCACGTGCTCCTGCGAGTGCAATTTCCCTCTAACCACCTTGCCACTTTTTCATCCACCAACTTCGTGCACTTACCCATGAGTAAACTAGATAAAAAGGATGAAAAGTGTATCTTTATTGGGTATAAAGATAGTCTGGAAGGTCATAAGATTTGGAAACCATAAAATAAGAAGGTAGTGTATAGACGAGATGTGGTATATAGAGAAATGAAAGATGTAAAATAGGAAGTCTTACTAAGGAAGGAAGAACCATAAAAAATAGAGTTTGAATTGAAGAATGATGAATTAGACTCTACATAAGAACATGAATCAGAAGAAGAAGATCCTCATAATCTAGTATTGAGGAGATCGATTTGGAAAATAGGACAACTAGAAAGGTATACTCCACATGATTTCCATTCAATTTTTGCTTTGTTTATTACTGATGATTATCCTAGAACTATTAGGGAGGCAGTGGATTAATAGGATGAAAAAAACTGGAAAAAAGGCCATGGTTGAAGAAATGGAAGCCTTGGATAAGAATGAGGCTTGGGATCTAGTGGAGTTTCCTACTGGAATAAATTCCATTGGAAGTAATGGGTGTTTAAAAAGAATCTAAACGAAGAAACAAAAGTGGAGAAACAAAAAGCTCGATTGGTAGAAAAAGGTTATTCCCAGGTTGACGGAATTGACTTTGGTGAGATTTTTTCTCCTATTTCCAGGTTAACTTATATTCGATTTATTTTATCTATTATTGTTGTATTTTATTTTGAAGTATAACATATGGATGTGAAGATAACATTCCTACATGAGGATCTAGAAGAAGAAATCTACATGAAGCAACCGGAAGAATTTGTTGTGAAGGAAAAGAAGGAGCTAATATGCAAGCTAAAAAAGTCCTTGTATGGGTTAAAGCAATCACCGAGGATGTGGTATCAAAAATTTGATAATTTAATATTAGGGCTTAGATTCATAAGGAGAAAAGTAGATCATTGTTTGTATTTCAAATTAATTGGTGATCATCTTATTTATTTGGTATTGTATGTGAATGATATGTTGTTTATAGGAAACAACAAGGAAATTATCTAGGATGCGAAAACTCAATTGTCCTCTAAATTTGACATGAAGGATCTCGGTGCTGCAAATTTTTCTTTGGCCATGGAAATTAAAATAGATCGAATAAACAAGAAACTCTAGTTAAACGAGAGGAAATATGTCGAGATAATATTTCATAGGTTTAATATACAAGAATGTAAACCGATCAAGGTTCATATCCTTGTGGGTGTAAATTTATCTGCAGATCAGTGTCCAAAGACATAGGAATAGGAAGAGGACATGTCTCGTGTTCCATATGCTAGTGTAGTTGGTAGTTTGATGTATGAAATGGTATGTACTAGACTAGACATTTCACATGTAGTGGAAATTTTGAGAAGGTATATGTCAAAACTAGGGAAGGGGCATTGTACAATAGTAAAGAGGGTTTTCAGGTATTTGCGTGGAACTACTAGTTATGGCTTATGCTACCAAGGAAGACTAATATTGGATAGAGTTTTAGACATACATGTCTCTATGGATGAAAATTAGGTTGGATATCTATATCGTAGAAGATCTACAGGTGGGTATGTGTTTAACCTGTTTGGAGGAGTAATCAATAGAATGAGTAAAAGACAGTCTGTAGTGGCACTCTCAACTACATAAGTTGAATACATGGAAGCCACTCATGCATGAAAGGAGGTAGTATGGTTACATATATTATGTTGAGGTATTGGGTTGGTACAACAAGTTGGAAGGGTAGATTTTGACAGTCATAGTGCAATATTCTTAGTGAAGGGCTCAACTTATCATTCAAAGATAGAACATATTGATGATCAACATCACTTTGTGAGAGACATGGTTGAATAAAAGAAGGTGTTGTTGATGAAGGTGGACACTTTGGATAATGTTGCAGACTCATTAACAAAATATGTGAGCACTGAGAAGTTGTCTTGTTGTAGAGGATCTATCATCATTGTTTCCTTAGATTATTGACTACGTAATCCTATAACCCCTTGAATGCAAAGAAAACAATAAGTGGTAGAATGTTAGGTATGTGTTATATTATTTGAAAAATTGATCATCCGTATTGTACACTTATATGAGAGAAAAGGCAGTCTGTGGGATGCTTAGGACTCCCCATCTAGGAGAGTTGTGGGTCTATTTTTGGTGATTTTTTGCATCCATTTTTTGGTGGTTTTTTGGGACATGGTTTTTGCTGATGGTTTTCTAATTCCAATTAAGGAATTAGGGTTTTTTACTAATATAGGTCAATGGATTAGGGGTTTGGATGTTAATGGATCCTATATGTATATTATATTGTAAACAATGTATAAAATGATGAATAGAAGATTAAAGGTGCAACTTTAAACAGGTTGTTGGTTTTCTTGGTTTGGGTTTCTAGGATAAAAATATTTATGTAATATGTGTGTGTGACATTGTATATTTTATGTTTTTATTAAGAATATGTTTGTATTAATTTATTGTACAAGGTTATAATCTTCAATTAGGTAATTTTGGGTCACAATGTTCAACACCCCATTAGATTAAAAAGGAATGAGAATGTTCAAGAGAATAGTTAATGAATGGTTGTCACAAATTACAAGGGATGTTATATTATATGATATAAGAAAAACTAAAAGGGATTCTATTGTTTACAAGAAAAAAAACCTAACATATGACCCGATTCAGGAAAATCCCCATTCTAACATTCAATCCAACAATAACTAGGTTATAGATAATACATTGATTACACCAACCATCAGAACCATTGCTATATGGGGTTGTGGGGATGTCAATATATGTAAATTATATGTCAACTTTCAAACTAAAACATGAGACAAAACCACTCCAATGTATGACTCATACAACTCATGAATTGACGAGTCACTCAACACTCATTCCAATACTTAGAGAGAGATGTGTACGACTCATTTGGGTAAGAGGAAAAATGACCAACATCTCAAATCATTCAATAGACCAAAAAAATATTCTCTCATCTAATTTAGAAATCCCCTAACTCAATGCAGTAGCTTTATATTCTCTCATATAATTAAGAAAACCCCTAACTTAATGCAATAGCTCTAGAATAGAAATCATTGATCTTTGAGATTGGTTAGGAATCCAACGATGGAGGTTTATTCACAATTGTATTTTATCAATTACTAATGGATAATCAATTTTTTAGTGAAATAGACATAGCTATAGCTAAAAATGGATTCTCACACCATAAAGAAAACACAAGCAATTATTAAATAAAAAGGATAGCTTCCAATAAATTGCAAACCAAATCCAACATAGAATTTAACATCAATGCCGCACATATTTTACTATAAAAATCCATTTAATGCTACTGTAAGTGAGAATCAATCACATAGTGATAAAATCACACACATAATTGACATGGATATTTTACCCTCAAAACTCAACTGAGAAAACCAACTTTGAATGGTTGTTCAAATTTCATTTTGGCAATCTCTGGTTACAATGTTGTTCATGTCTCTCTATGCATACACCACTCCTTGGCCAAAAAACCCTTTGAAAGTGAAATTTCACAATAAATAGGGAAATATGGGGTAATGAGAACGCCAACAAGCATGACCTTTCATTTCTCATTCCTTAGTCTTTTTTCTCCTATTTTCTTTTTTTCCCCTCTTTTGTCTCATTCACTTTTACATTTATAGTCTTTAATAGTTTATCTAACATTATTTAATTGGATAATTTCACTTTCATGTGTTGAGTCTTACATCCATTCACTTGTTCAAATTTATTTTGGATCACACCTCTCCATTGAGATATCTCTCGGTATCCAAAAGCTTAGAGTAAACCAATCTAGATCAGTGCATGTTCTATCTACTTATTTGGAACATGGCCTTAAATCTAGATCATGGCTAGAGTACTAAATCTAGCTATGTATTTGTCTCATGGATTTGGATACTAACTCTAGTTTTAGCTCTAGTTCCTGCCTCATGTAATACCCCAAGGATGAACCCCTGATGAATTGTAAACATGTTTTGTAGGTTGATGAGCCAGGTGATTATAAGCTAGGAGGATTATGTGATGTTAGTCCAGTGAGCCTAGTTTTGTATATGTAATTATGCATATAATTAATATAAAATGCATCGTTGTGTGTAGAACGACCACGAAGAAAGAGTTATGGGGGACTAAGCTCCACTAGGTAGGGAAAGGGAAGGGTCTAAGAGACTAGGAAAAAGGGGCTAAGATTGAGGGCTTAAACCCAAGGGAATATTATAATATATTTTCCTAAAATATTGAGGTTTGGGGAAATAACTCTTGTTATACTAAGTTCCTATGGGAAAGGGAACGAATGAGAAGTGGAGCTCTTGCAACTTCATGAGGAAAAGTGTTTGATTTGGGACATGAGGTTTTATGGGGGAAATTAGTTCATTATGGGGGTTTGCTCAACATTATTTCCATTCTCCCCATGCACTCACACACTCACAAACTAGTCATTCTCTCCATCATTGAACTCCTCCATCGTCGACCTCTGTAACTGGCATGCTCTACTCACTTGAGCTTGTACCCTTCTTAACATTTTTTGTTGCTGCCATCATCTGTGCCATACCCAAGTTATGTCATTTCCATTTCCTTTACTCGTTTGACTTAGGAGATGGATAGAAGAAGAAGGTTGTCAGGATTGTGGTTTGAAGAGGCAGGTTGCCAATCCCATGGATTGAAGAAGTAGGTTGTCAGGCCTATGAGAAACTCTCTCCGGGTGAGATATTTTGTCGGGGAAGTGATGTCTCCTAGAAGGATCCCAACAACAAATACAGAGCTCTGAGAATTCCTATCCAACCTTTTGTTGAATCCTTGGAAGAGAAGTGAAGCAGTTGATGGACTCTTGGACAGTGAAGATGTATACCTCCCAGGGTGGGAAGGGAATGTGGGGAATGATAGTCTGTAAGTTGTGGGCGTAAGTTGTATCTTGGGAGGGAATCCTTCCTATTGTATTGTGTGACTTCTGTTAGTCTCAGCCTAGCCTAGAAATCCCTTTCCCAAGTGGATTTTAGTCCAAGATCGGGGGTGAACCACTTATGAGAGTGATGAGAAGCGTGGTCTAAGGCTGGGAGGTTCGTGGAAGCTATGCACGTAGTTGGTGGTCTTCTCATAAAAATATAAGTACCATCTCTATGTTAATTTTTATGTTATGTATCTTGTACATGTCTTGATATCTATAAGAATTGTATGTGTTTGTTGCATGTATGTTCTACTATTAATTTCGTAAGGATCTGTGTTGTATAAAAATGTGTATGTCTGTTTATATCTGCATAATAAATGTATTTTAACAACAAGTAGTTTTTGTTTTTAATTTATTAAGTTTGATATTTTTTGAAAATGAAAGCAAGTAGTTCTACGAGGTAGAATGGTCTAACTTGGGTGGTCAGGGGTGCTACAAATTGGTATCAGATATTGAACAAAGCATAATTGTAGTGGTGTTTCCCATATTGGGTGGCTGAGGATGTTACATATTGGTATCAGACCCTGAACATAGTAGAATTGTAGTGGTGTTTCATGACCTAGGTGTTTGGGGACATTACAAATTGGTATCAATGACTAAACAGAGCAGAATTGTAGTGTGGTTTCCCATCCTGGGTGGTCGAGGATGTTACAAATTGGTATAAAATTCCATGGTTTCAACATTGAACCTAGATGGTCCACAAATGTGGAATTTGAAGTAAACATTCCACCGGTATTTTATGTACAGAGTGTCAGAGGAGACCTGAGAGAGCTCTTGGGTGGTCATGGAAAGCTTAGGAGGAGTGGTGGAGAAGTTATCACAATAATCGTGGTTGTTAACCAAAATATTGAATTTGAGGCATGGGATCTGCGCGCGGGGGAGGAAGACCCTTCCTAGCCATGATATATGAAAATGATGCACGCCAGTTAACCTCCAAGTCCTTCGGAATTTGTTACTTTGGCAAAGTTTATGTTCTATTGAGAAAAGGGGTCGAAGTCCCAGATTTATGAAGTACCAGATTGATTTAAAACCATAGATCATCTGGGAGGAGGATATTCGTTTGATTTCCCAAGAGGTTCGACAGTTTGGAGTTCAAGGAAATTGGTTGAAGTGTGCGTAGAATGGAATTCCTCCCGAAGTCCCAAACTCTAGATTTAATATGGATTGTTCATGTTTAAGGACTCGTGTCAGCAGATAAGCCTAATCAGAGTTTTGATAGTCCGGGGTTTGTGTGGTATTTAACTGGGAAATCCTTCAAAGTCCCGGAGCCCCGAAGCCCTGAAGCTCCGAAGTCCCAGAGCAATTCTCAGTCGTAGATCATTTGGGAGAAGGTGAACCGTTGGATTATCCCAAGTGGTTTGACAGTCTAGTGTTTGGGGAAATCTATTGGAGATTGCGCAGAGTAGAGTTTTGCTAAAGTCCTGAAGCTACGGGAAGAAATTTCTGGACAGTCAGCAGTTCGACAATTTTGAAAAAGTGTCGATGAGAAGAAATCACTGAAGTCCTGAAGCTACGAGAAGAAACTGTTTGGTAGTCAACAACTCGAGAGTTTTGAAAATGTGTGTTATGAGGAAAATCTCTCTATGGCTAGGGGAAAACCACAACAGAGGGAGATGACTGCAGAAATCAACTCTATTCTAATGTATGATATATAAACAAATATTCTAGAAAGACAAGATAAAAGGCCTACCTCGTCCAAACGTTCGATGAAGTCCATCATTGAGCACCTGACCCAAAAGCAATATACCTCCAACTAGTCCTCAAAAACCAAGAAAAGGAAGAATATGGTGATAATATATTATGTTATCACATTCAATAGCATAATACATTAACATACATAACAAATACTCCCATGGAATAATAATCCAAATATTTTCAAGATATCAATTGGACGAGAAAAGAGTATTTCTATTAAGATATAATTAGCAGAAGTGAATAAGTTAGAGACTTTCGTGTCGGCACAGTTCGTAACCGAGAAACTCAGTTCCTTCCAGCTGGACCTCCAACACTTCAATCCTCCACCAAAGGATGACTCATGTAAGAGATACAATGGAGTTCTCACTTAATAAGGGAAGATCTTGGGGGCTGAACACTATGTTCAGACTTAAAGGATAAAGGGATGTAGACTCAATGTGAATTGAATAATTCCTCTAGAGTAACATTTCTCTCAAAGTTGAATTATTTCTCCTCTTTTCCATAGCTTGGAATTGGCCCATTTATAGCCTTCAAGTGGAACTGAAGGACCAAGTCGAAACATTTCCAATATATGGAAGGCCAAGGATCATCGATCTCTTGTCGTGACATGTAAACTCAACAATATTTTTCATTTTGGGCACATTTCTCAATGTACGTGGGTTGTAGTGGTGTAACCTACGTATACTCATGCTGTATAGTAGGCAAGGTGTGTATATGTGGAAAAAATGTATTTTAATATCTTGGATTTGCAAAAAGGGATGAAAAGTATGCATAGGGAAATGGAAAAAGGCCTTATATGAAATATTGCATGGGGTGAGGAATATATTTCTATAACAAATGCCCCCTAATGTGTAAGGTCAGAGGAGTATCTGCGATGGTCGGAATACATTATAAAATCCCAGAAGTGGAGTGATGGGGAACTAGCTGGAAGAACTAGTTGCTCATTATAATTTGTACTAACTTTGCATACATGGCTTCCAATTTGAATTACACTACAGATCCATGTGAAAATATACCAAAAAACTGTATGTGGCCATGAATATTCAAATACAAGTGTGTTTACATGCCAAAGGCTATCATAGTCACGAACAAAGCCCAGTAGAACCAGTCTCAAAATCAATCTAAATATATTTGTATACAATGGAGTATAATCTAATATCCCATGATCACTGAAGTCATATAGGTATTGGTCCAATGAAAAGGAAGCAACAACTCGAGAAAGATGCGGCCACATACTGATGTCTACAAGTCTTCTACACAATCCACCAAGGGTTCAAGTCTACATCGTGTGAATAAAGAAGTTGAGGTCGAACACAATGAGATATTGTTTGATTACCGATCATTGAGGTATACCATTAACAAACGCGAGACAGCCTACCGATGATGAAAGTAGGTATCAAGGCACTGAGTACATTCTTACAAGTGTGAATAAAGGATTTGGATTCAAACACTAGAAGAATCCATCGATAAAGAGACATTGATGTATTCCCAACTGTCGATGGCAAGAGAACCTGCCACTAATGACTGCAATCCTCAAGGTACTCATAAGACTCTAGGTCTCGTTTCTAGAATAGATGAGATGAATTCGATGGAAGGAGACCCACTAAAAGGAGAGACTCAACGAATCTCTCACCATTCAGCACGAGGTACAAAGCAGGAGCTTCATTATTTGGAGGAAATCAGACGAAGAACATGTTCATGAACCAACGTCCCTGTGCATCTTTTGTGTGTGCCAAGTGCAAGTGGTACATCAAAAAGACCCTCTGAATAGCCGCCAATGAGGAAAATTTCTTTAAAAGGAAAGGAAACAACCAATAAGTTTAATAGCATCCAAGACACTACATGAATCCCAATGTTGGAATATATGTCTTGTCGTCGAACACAAGGGAAACCACCCAGTCAATGACCAATGATGAAATCTCGACTGTTGGGTTCAAGGTTACCTACCAATGAGGAAAGTAGGACCATGGTGCATGATAGGACTACAACATCAAGTGATTCTGAGACAAACTAAGGGTATGGATGACATGAAAAGTTCTGAGGAATGGATGACACAAGTTGATAGACATCCTTTGAACAAGAGCATGAGACATATGTAAGACTCTGGTAGCATAGACTTAATGATGAAACAATGAAATGCAGGAGGCATCAATCAATTCTCCATAGGGACTAGAAGAGTAACCAGTCAATGGAGAAAAATCTTTATAATGAGCTCATCTTCCTAAGGCCACGCTAAACCCAAAATTATGATGAAAAGTGGACTCAATAACTTTTTTCTATGTTCAAAGATGACACGATTGTTTCCAATATAAGATAATACTCCCTTATTGCATGTGTTTTTTTGTTTTTTCATATTCAAGTGAATTCTATGATACAGAGGAGAAAACAAGTGTTGCAAGTAAGCAAAACTAGTTCCAGCAGTGGAGCATACCTATGCTCAATGCAAGGAGGTGAATGTGGGAGATAGACACTTGGGGGAATGTTCCCTTCTGGGTATAGGGTGTCAAATTTCGAAGGATATAAATGAGGCTCTGCTTGGTTGAGGATGAAAAACTGTTGAGGCAAATGGTTTATAACGCAAAGTGAGAACTAGATATAGGCTCAATACTGCAAGCAAGGGCATGAGATGAAATCACAACTTGACACAAAAATTTGTCCTTTTTCATAATCTTAGTATTCTTTGTGTGAAAAAGGGATAAAATTGTACCAAATAGACATCCTTTCAAATCCAATTTGCGAGTGTGAAAGCGACAAGTTCACTTGACAATATTTTCGCTTTTTGAAAATGAGTCGAAAAAGAGATTAAATCAAACTCAGTTGGGATTCCTCTAGGTATAGGTCAGCATGTTTATGAGTGATAAATGAGGCTCAACATAAAGGCATGTATTAGCTATAATGGACTCCCGGTCCTACGGAAAAACTCTCTACATGGGCACCAAATGGAGCAGATGATCTAACTAGGGTACCCATGTTTGGTAAGTCTCTACCATTTGATAACAACATGTCTTATGGCATATGAAGGGTTCTGTGTCGCAAAAAATGGGTTCGTACCTAAGGAATATGACTAATAGTTATAGAACAATGCAATTTTGCATGATGTGATGGATACCTATCTTATATGTTGGGTAGTGAAAATACCTACCCGTAGTTACGAACGGTCAACATAACCCTAAAAACCGCAAGAATCTCTGGAGAAAAATACAAAAACCAACTCAATCCATTGTTGTGTTAGTCCATTAGGCAAAAAAACGATTTGAAACTATAGAAAGTGGGTAAAACCTGCTATAAATAGTAACAAAAACCAAATTTTACTATGTCATTTCGACGTTTTACCCAAATAGTGAAAATTAGACCAAATTACCTTTGATCTTCAACTAGTGATTACGGGAGCGTCGAGTGACGAAATCAGAGATTTTCTAGACTAGGTAATTCCTCTTCCCCTCCTCTTCCTTTCTAGTGGATTACATTTTTCATTTATGTTTCAAAATTTGAGTTAATTAAGGCACAAATTAGTTATTTTGTTGTACGCAGGCTACCACTCATTGAGTCATGTATACGCAAGGTTATACATGAATGTGTAAAATATAGGTTGCATGTGCTCGGCCTTATACATGACTGTGAATGCAGCAGCCCACGTACAAGTATGTAAACAAGGTTTTTGATGGTTTATAACTATTGTCACGGGGGCAGACCCAGGGTTCAACGCTTAAACAACGCATCAAGAAAACCCTAACTATTGGCCCTTTCAACAACACATCTGAAGAAGATGAAGTCTAACCCAAGGTAGAGGCAGGGGGGGTTGTAGGAATCAAGTGTCTACAACCTAGATGGTACACAGATATTTTATTACAATACTTTAATAAATCACTTAGCCAATAATATGCATTAGTCTTTAACCCTTATTCACATCACAGGTAAAAACCCTAATTACAGAACATTGCAGTATTCAACAAAATCTAAGCATATCTAGACATTTAACACATAGAATCAACAAATATAGAATTCATTCATGTTATTAGGCACTAAGCTACTACATCAAATGCATATAACCTACATAAAGATCCAGCACTAAGCATAAATTACATCAATAACACAAAGCAATCACAACACAGGATATACGTGGTTCACCCACAGTGTGGGGCTACATCCACCAGCTATTTTTTTTCTATATTATCTTCTTTCAATATTATTACATGAACAGAGCCACAAAACCAACTCCGCATAGGACAGGAGATCTATGCGCACCTCACTAGATCCTCCTTCCCCGATTTTGGTCCAAGCACAAAGCCTCTACAGAGTCAGTGCACAAAGCCTTTTACAATCACTTCCACTTATCTCTGCAAGTCTTAACACACAATATGCACAAAGCCGATTGCAATTACTTGCACTAAGCCACACACATCTGCTACTACTTATTACATTGCTTATATCCCTATTTATACATTACAAAAGAGGTCTAAGCATGGGTAAACCCATGATCTGATATCCCATACTCATTCCATAAACCCTAAACCCAAAAATCCCATAAAAGGGGGTGAGATCCCACGATATCCACTTTTCCTAGGTGCTTCGTCTTCGACTATCCTATTGAAGTCCCCAAAATGGTCAAACACGACCAAGGTTCTCCAAAACTTGTTCGAGGGCCAACAGGCCCCCAACACTCACCTGTGACTCATCCTGAGTCACTCTAATCTGGGCAACGTTTCTTCGAAGGCCTCAAGCTTGGCTTGACTATCCTCCACTTGTTGTTTCTCCAGGGCCTCCTTCTCAACAAACTCTTGAATGATTTTCTCACTGATAGTTCCTTCCAAGCATTGTTCCACTGTGGTGACCACTTTTTCCATCTATGCGCCTTTTCCTTTGATGTCCTAAAAATGTGTGCAGGCTTAATCATGTACTAGCTGGAGTCTCTGGGTCACTTTCATGACTTTACTATGGATGGAATGGACCTGTTGCTGAACTACGCGTTGTTCTTGTGACCTTTTGATCTTCTTGATGTTGATAGTAGCTTCAACTGTGCCTTTACTGTCACTGCTTGTTGCTTTTCTTCCTAGAGATGTGACTCCAATGTTCTTAGTTTTGGGTCCTCTTCCAAAACCTCATAGGTCTTCACACTTCTATTGTTGATTTGCTTGCATTCTAAGGCCAATGCCTTGATTCTTTTGACTGCGCTCCAAGCTCTTCCCTCTGATCTTTCACTTCCTACAAAGGGCTCGATACTACTTGCAATTCCAGTTCCACTACTCTTTCTTAGAACAACTGAATCGCTTCAAAAATCTTTCCCACTTGGCTCTCAGTTGTTTCCTCTTCCATATGTGCTAGGCCTAGAATAGAGTGAAGTGATTTAGCAGCTCCTTTTTTTACTCCAATCTACTCCGCGAGCAGTTGTTCTTTTTATTTCTGGAGCTGCTCTCTGTCCTCTGCAAAATTCGCCTGGAGGTCGTCTTTCTCTTGTTTGGCAACCCGAATTTTCTCTAGGGCTTACTCCTTTTCTTTCTTCAAGGCTTGTATGGCTTTATATTTTTCCTCTTGTACTCGACAAAGGAAATCTTTTGTCGCATCTATTAATTTTTGTAATTAGGAAGGCTCATCTCCTACTTCTATACCTCTTGATGACAATGGCGCAGTAGACAATGCGCGGCTCGAATATAGATCCCGTTTTACCCCTTTGAGCTCTGCCTCGATCCTGTCAAATATTGTCTCATGTTTGGCTTCATTTCACTACAAAATGTCCTCGGAAGTAATTGATACAGTTGCGATGATGAGGTCGATATCATCCACCATAAGTCTAGTCTGTAAGTGGGGCGTATTGGCGAATGACTTCTTCTACAATGAGGGTTTCTTTGGAGAAACCTTTCTTTTCTCAGATGTATCTATATCCATAAGGAGATCTTTAAGAAGTGTTACTTCACCATGTTCCTTCTTGTCTTCCTCCCCTTTTTCCTCTTATTTGTCTACTTTGTCACCTCCTCCCCCTTCAGGTGAATATGGTGTAGCCTCCTCTGATGTGCTATACATTTCCTGTACTTATTCCTTCTTCTTCTTCTTGCTACTACCTAGTCCATCATACTCTTCACGAATGACTAGAGGGCTTCCGATGAGGTCAGGGTCGGAGAGTTCTGTCTATTCGACTGGTACAAGGAATTCTACAGGCCATTCCTTGGTTATTTCCTCCATATCTTCCTCGATGAGTTTGTAATAGGACTGGAGCTCTTCCTTGTGTTCATATTCATGCACAGTGATGTAAATGAAGTTCCTTTTTGCATGAAAATTTGTTATTGGTATGAACCTATGAAGTGTATTTGACATCATGCGAGGGAAGGATTCAATGGCCCTCTTCAGGTGCAAATAATAGGTGTGGAACACCGCATTGGATTGCCTTTGTTTTTCCATGTCGCTCAAATACCAGAGGGTAGTGAACATCGTAGCAAGGGGTTTGGATGGCTCAAATTCCGGGAAGGTCACTCCCATGAGAATCTACCAAGCGACAAAGGCAACGAGAATTAGCAACCAATTGAAGTGAAACTCATAGCCCTGGTCTTGCGCTTCACGACAATCTTTATCCAACTTTTTGACGAGGTATCTCACCCAGTTAATTTGTGTTCCTTCAATGCATTCTCCTGTAACGTCAACAACAAACCCCGTGACCTATGTTGGTCTATTCTTCCTGACGATATTACCAACGATCAACTCGAAATCTAGGCATGCTACGCCATTTTCGATGGAGGCTACCTTGCAGCCCCTCTTTTCTTTCTCCACATCATCGTAGGTGTCCTTTATTCACTGCGCCAGGGCATGATATGTAGCCTTCTCTGGGTAAGAATCATGAGGTTCTGGCCCTTGCATGCTCAATCTAGTGATCTGGTGGATCAACACTAGATCTATAGTGATGCGCCTATCCAACCATAGGTAACCTCCATGGTAGCATGACAGGAGGAGTTTAACACACATTTTAACCTCCTGATGTTTTCCAAAGTGTGGCATCTTCATCACATTCACGATTGTTGATATTCTGATGTCCATGGTCCACGACTGGGGGATTATCTTCAACTTCTTCCATGTTGTCTTTGTCAAGTACTTATGTGGTAGGAGAATTCCATAATTATTGCGGTCTCCCAAGTTGAAATCATTGATATTTAGCGTCAAAATCTATCCTAACTACGATCCAACTGTGCGTATCCCCTTCAGGAGGTATGCAGTGATTAGTGTATAGTCGAAGTCCCTCAGGACACTATCATGACTAACCGCACCAGCTAGAGGTGGGATATAGTCATGAAGGATCGATGAGATGAGCTTCACATTCTCCAAGTCATCGCGATGCTTTCTCTGTTTCTTTGTCACAGTTCAATATCACCTTGATCGACGTACAGTCAATGGGGATGCTTGCAATCCTCTCGTCGATGAGGCATGTTCTATTGCGGACATTAGCTTCTTATACATAAGGTATATTAGGATCTCCTCACCAGACTTCTCTACTGCGTTGAGGTCACCCGACATACACACTCGAGATCGGATATCTTAGATAGGTGGAAAAATGCTCAAGGTAAGCAAAATGGGTGGTGAGGTCTCAATAAGCACTGCGCAAAAGAAATTAGTTATTTGTGGGCTTGGATAATCACCATTTGAAAAATTGTCCTTGGTGAAACATTCGACGGGATAAATAGACAACATCATAACAGAATCTTCCAATGGGAAAGAATGCCTCAATCAATACAATTCCATCCATTATGGCGTGGTCCCAACGGTCCAATAGAGATGTTTCCGCAATAACTATGTTTCTATCCATTCTGGAGCATCGTTCTAATGGTCAGGATGCCTTGAATGGTCATATTTCTTTGCCAGGGTGAAGTTCTAGTCTGCATTGTTCTTCTATTTCAGAGAGGTTCAAGTTCTGCAAGCCTTCCTTCTGTGAAGTCCTCTCTGGAACCTCCTGCAATTTTTCTATCTTTTCTTTCTTCTTACTGAGATTTCTTACTTTCTTTCCTGTGATATGCATCTCTGGATTCCTCTTTCCATTATTGTTCTTATCTCCTCTTAGCATAGTAACTTCGCACTGTTGAGGGTGTTTCATAGGGTTCGAGGGTAATACATTTTCTCTTATTGTTTTTGGAGTAGGTGCTCTACTCTCTTGCATGGATAGGTTCTTTAAGACTTCTTGTATTTTTTCAACTTTGATAACTAGGTCTCTAGCCCTCAGTAGCTTCGACTTGTCCTCCTATTCTTCTATTAAGCGTGTTATTCTCCCGGCCATGAAATCCCTTAATTCTTTCTCTTTTTGTTCTATAACTTCCTCTTCTTCTTTCCTTCGGATATGATCTCTCTCAATCCAATTCCTTCCTAACAAAAGTTCAAAAGGAGCATTGTTCTCAACAAACTTAATGACCTTGAATTCCATTTATGTCGATGTTCCATGAGCACTCATAAGTACATGAGTAAGTATTCCACATAGGGTTATTATCTTTCCTTTAAACAATCCTATTCCTCCCAATGAAGGAATCATAGAAATATTTCCCAAAATTTCCCAAGTACTTTCTGGCATGATATTCACCTGTGTTTCTACATCCAATACATAGTCTATGTCGAAGTCTCATGTTCTTGTTTCTATGCACTTATTCTCTTTAAATATATCTAGTAAACTAATGTCTCTATGATCATTTAGGGTTTCTTTCATCTGTAATAATATAGCCTATGATTCTTTCTGATTTTCTAGTATATCCTTAGTCTCATGACCTTCCTCATGGTTTTCTTGTCTCATGTTCATATTTTCAACTTTATCAATCATTTTAGGGTAATCCAAAACTTCATGTCTATTAGCTTTACAACAAAGGAAAATAGGACCTCTACCAGGGCATTCCTTAGCAAGATGTCCCGGTCTTCTGCAACTATAACAAAGGGTCAATCCTCTCTTTCTCTTAAACGATCCCCAACCTTTCCTGTACTGCGCACCGGGATCATAGTGTTGGACCTGTAAAAAATTCTTTCTAGGATCCTGCATCCACTTGTTAGTCCAAAAATTATTTATGTGCATAGGAATAACATATCTTTCACTATGTTTATCAGGTCTATTCATATCACATCTTATTTCTTCTAGCAGTGCCCTAGTTTTCAGACTAGTGTGAAATATATCAAACATACCTAGATCCATTCTTTCGAAACAAAAATTTCCACTTATATTACCTTGATAAGAGCAAAAAGCTTTAAAATCTTACCTCTTTTCTTCAGATCCAGTTCCCTTCTTAGCACAAATCTTTGCAAGTCAGGTAGAATACTGCGCACTACAACAATAGATCTATGCACAAAGATTTCTCTTTTCTTCAATTCCCAACAATCACAGTTTCAAGTCCCGACACCAGAACTATTTGTTGGCACAGGGGCAGACCTAGGGTTCAACACTTCAACAGTGCACCAACAAAACCCTAACTACTAGCCCTTTCAGAAACACTTGCAAAGCAGATGAAGTCTTACCTGATGTAGAGTTAGGGAGGGTTGTAGGACTCAAGTTTCTACAACCTAGCTGGGACATAGATCTGTGATTACAACACTTTAATAAAGCACTTAGCCAATAATTTGCATAAGTCTTTAACCCTTATTCACATCACACGTAAAAACCCTAATTACATAACAATGCAATATTCAACAAGATCTAATCATATCTAATCATTTATCACATAACATCAAAATATCTAACATTCATTCATGTTATTAGACGTTAATATACTACATCAAATGCATCTAACCCACATAAAGATCCAGCACTAAGCATAAATTACATCAATAACACAAAGTAGTCACAACACAGGATATACGTGGTTCACCCCCGACATGGGGCTACATCCACCAACTCTTCTTCTTCTTTATTATATTCTTTCAATCTTCTTACATGCACAAAGCCACAAAACTAACTCCACATAGGACAATATATCTATGCGCACCTCGCTAGATCCTCCTTCCCCTAGTTCAGTCCAAGCACAGAGCCTCTACACAGCCAGTGCACAAAGCCTTTTACAATCACTTGCACTTAGCTCTGCAAGTCTTAACACACAGTATGCACACAGCCGATTACAATTACTTTCACTAAGCCACACACATCCACTACTACTTCTTACATTTCTTAGCTCCCTATTTATATATTACAAAAGAGACCTAAGAATGGGTAAACCCATGGGCCAACATCCCATACTGCTACATAAACCCTAAACCTAAAAATCTAGTAAAAGGGGGTGATATCCCATGATCTCCGCTTCCCCTAGGTGATTTTTCTTCGACCATCCTATCAAAGTCCAAAAAATGCTCAAACACGACCAAGGTTCTCCAAAAATTGGTTGAGGGCCAACGGTAACTCAAAAATTGATGTTTCTTTGGCAAGATGGTGCTAGAATGGAGGGAAAGGGAGCACGAGGAGGTATATGTTGATGTGGAAAGAGTTTTGAGGGCCCAAATGGCCTTGAAAAGATGTGGGTTGTACAAATTTTTGGTACTCAAAGGGAAGAGGGCCCAGGTGATGTTGCTATAGTTTCTCCTGGATTACTGGGATCCTAACAGTGAGAGCTTCAACCTCAATGGGAAACCATTGAGATTTGAAGTCGAGGATATATATTTCTTGATTGGGTTATCACACCAGGGTGAGGTGGTGAACCTCAAAGGTTGGGGATATGGGAGAGGTATGAATATATAAGAGTGCATAGACGCTCAATGTATATAAGGGACCGAGAAGCTCGGGAGTCAACTCCCCATCTGAGCGATAAACAATCTCATCCTCAAGATTATTGTCCTCATTTTGACCAAGATTATAGGATCAACTTCGTTGCACTAGGAATTGAGGTCGCTCATGTTCTATTCTATAGATTTCTTTAGACCCACGGTGTACGATTGGTGCACCTAACTACTGGCTAATATGAAGAGCCAGTTGACAGAGTGCAAATAGAGTGACAAGATGAACTTTGGGTTTGCCTCTATCTTGTGTATCTTTTTCTTCGAGTAGGTTCCAGGTTTGGGATTTCGAGTCGAGATCATTCCTAGAGGACCTCACGATCCATCCATGGCACGGTGGACCAAGGTAATGACATGGAAAGGGGGAGGTAGGGTGCCCACAACCTACAATGATTATTTATTTTACTGGTGGAGGCGATAGGTCATTGCTCTGGATGACTACCCCTATGCATAGATCAACCTTAGAGGGGACCCAGACATGCCACTACCACCAGGGACCACCTACGGGGACATAGGTATGTCAAGGTTTTTAAATATTTCATTTTTTTTTATTTTTGTATAATAAATAAAATAAAATTGGATGATGCTTAAGTACTAACTGGACACTTGTGTGACGTAGTTTTAGGTTCGTGATGATTGGACGAGACTCCACGACATCATCGAAGGCATAGGGGAGATGAGGTGATGGGAGGAGAAGCAGAGAGAATCCTTTAAAACATGCAGGGAAACCTGTCTCATTTGACACATATGATTATGATGGTTCAAGTAGAGGATCTACCGGAGGCGATGCAACAACAAGTGGTTGGTGTGCCCACATCTTGGGTGCAACTCTTTCAGCATCTCACAAATGTTGTAGTTTATTATCATAGCACACATCTGGTGCCACAGGCATAGATGTCGTGTATTTTTTATTATCGGTTGTATATGTGTATTGAGGGTGTTGACCCCAATTTTCTACTATAAACATCATATTTTTTGAAATATATATAAAACATGGTTCTTCGGATTTACTTATATTACAATGCATACATTGATGAGATTGTTTTATTTTCTTTAGTTATGTGGCAAATGTCAATCTAAAACGAAATTAGCATAAGCATCAGATACATAATTAGAACTCCTAGGTATGTGATGATAAGTAATAAAATCAAACGGTTTCTCTAAAAGACGTACCTATAGGAATTGTCAGAGTAGAGTAGGATCGTGCACGTAGTAACTTCTGTTAAACTAACATACTACTAACTGGGAATCGAGGCAAACCTCTAAAGAGAGAATACCATGTGAAATAGAATCACACAAAAGTTCTATAACGACGCTATATTCAACCACATTATTCATGGATGGCTCTAGGCATACACCACCTGAAGACACCATTAGACCCTTGGGTGAGTAAACCACCCAAGCGGTGGAAGCGAAGTCCTGTGTATGATGACTAGATCCATCTACAAATCCTAAGTAGACTAAATACTCTGTTGACATCTTCCAACCAAGGGAAAACTTGATAAGCAAGTTGAAGACAAAAAATAAAGGGAAAAGATATATACACTAAATTACATTAATATACAAAGAGTTATGCCCAACATTGGGGCTCAAGAATAATATCTTTTCAAGTAGAGCCCATTCCTGGGCTCGACCAACATGTTCCATTCATAATCTTATAACTCATAGGATCCTTTTTCTAAGACATGTCGCACGATATAGGGACCGTGCCACATGGGTTTGAACTTGCCTACCCCAGGCGGTTCTTTGGCTTGATCATATAAAAGGAACAAATAACCCTTAGTGTACAACCAAGGATAGATAGACCTATTGTACTAGACATTGACATGTCTTTTATTCACCTTGATAGCCATAGAGGCATCTCGATGCTGCTCGTTGAGACTCTCTAGGTGTACGAGGTATCGCTCGAGATTGGAAGTGTCAAGGAGGAGCGCGACTGCCAATCTAAAAGAAGGGATTTCACATTCAATAGGTAATATTGACTCCACACCATGTACTAACCGGAAAGGATAAAATATGGTGGCAGTCTTGACTAAGGTTCGGTATTCCCAAAGTGTGGGATATAGCATAATATGCTAGTCATATTTACTCTGGCTAACAATCTTCTAAAAATGGTCTTGAGAGACTTGTTGATGACCTCTACCTGTCCATTTTCCTGTGAGTATTAAGCAGAAGAATGACCATTCTTAAACCCCATCTTGGATGCTATCTCTTCCATCATTTCACTATGAAAGTCACTGCCATGATCAGTGACAATCTCACTCAGGATACCGAATCTGGCGATATTTTGATTGAAAACAAAGAAGGACATAGTATTCTTGTCATATTTAACTATAGCCATGGCCTCGACCCACTTAGTAAATTAGTTTACAACCATGATAATGTGTTGATTCCCTCCAGCCAAAGTTGGGTTGCAATCCACAAAGTCCACCCCCCACTTGGTGAAGGAACCAATGGTAATGACTGGGTGAAGAGGGGATGGGTGTGAGCGCATTTTCTGAGTGACCACCTGGCAGGGGTGACACTTCTTAACCTCTTGAACGCAATCTTTAAAGATAGATGGCCACAAATAATCAGCTCACAAAATTGTTTGGGCTGTTTCAAGCCCAGATATATGACCACAACAAGCCCCACTATGGAAATCGTTTAGAATTGACTCGGCCTCTTCGTGAGTTAAATAATGATACATGATATTATCTATTCCTTGACGATACAAAGTGTCATTGACAATAATGTAATTCTTAGCTTGGTATCGTACATGTCGTCAGTCATCTCATGAGAGATGCTGAGGGAACTTCAAAGTTTGAATATGGAGAACAATGTCTCCATACCAGGGGTCGGACGACAAGACAAGGAAAATGTGTTCATCTGCAAACAAATCAACATGGATAACATCCTCATCCAAACGTGGGAATTCATATATTAACTCCGCAAAGACTAGTGATTTCTTGGATTTTGCAGAAGCGAAATCAAGATCAAATTCTTGTAAAATGACAATCCATTTATTGTATTTTCCCCCTATGATACACTTGGTAAATACGTATTGAAATGGATTGACATCAACAACCATAGTAGTCTTGCAAATAATTATATAATGGCATAAACATTGGACTGCATGAATGCAAACCAAAGATAGTTTTTCAACGTGAGAATAATTGAGCTCAGGACTGATTAAGTTTCGACTAAGATATTAGATGAGGTGCTCGTGGAGCTCATCATCCTCCTAAACCAAAACCATACCAATCGTCTCTTCAGACGCGGCGACATAAAGCAAGTAATCCCTAATGTAGTTAGGATACTTCAGCAGAGGCATCGATATCCAAGCTTTCTTCAATGCATTGAATTATTCTTGGGATCTCTCATCCCATATAAAAGGGGTGTCCTTATTTAATAGATGCATGAAACCCTTAGTAATATTGGCATAGTTTACTATAAACCGACATAAAAATTTATATTTCCCCTGTAAACCTTGAAGTTTTCGAATAGTGCATGGGGGAGGCAATCAAAGTACTGCCTCAACCTTTAATGAATATACCATGATCCCAGTCTCAGAGACTAAAAATACCAAAAGACATCCAAACCTAACACAAAATATTCATTTGTGAGGGTTTAACCAGATTCTATAATGACGACATATTTCAAAAACTAGTCGAAGGTTCTTAGAGTGATCCACTCTCTTACGAGAGTGAGCACCAAGATCGTCAAGATAAGCTTCGACTATATTCTTAATATCATGGAATTCAAAGTTCATAGCACGTTGGAAGGTTGCTCCGGTGTTTTTAAGGCCGAAAGGCATCTTCCGGTATGCGAAAGTACCCCAAGGAAAAATAAATGTCATCTTGTGTTGATCCTTGGGTTTAATTTGAATTTGGTTATACCATGAAGATCTGTCCATGAAATAAAACACTTTTCTTCCTGCACACTTGTTAAGAATCTGATTGATGAAAGGTGTCCGGAAGTTTTCTTTATGACAGGCCTTGTTCAGGTCATGAAATTCCATGCATACACGGATGGTTCCTTTCTTCTTATTCACAGGAACGGGATTGGATACCCATTTAGTAAAGGAAGTCGGGTAGATAAAGCCATCATTAAGTGGTTTCTCTAGCTCTGTCTTAATAGGAGGGGCCTTCCAGGAATTAACAACTCTAGGATGTTGTCGAATAGGCTTAGCATCTATATAATTTCTAATATTATGCTTGACAATTCGAGGGTTGATTCCTGGCATCTCTTCATATGAACAAGAAAATACATCTCGAAATTCCTTGAAGAGTTCAGTGTGGATCAAGATTTCTTCTAGCGAAAAATCTGCACTGATGTGTACATCTTCAATCTTTCCAGGGGTATGAGAGATATCGATCGTGATGGTAGGAGAGATACTCGCCATATTTCCCTTGGCATAAATTTTGTGCGTATCAAGTGGAACTACGACATGACTGATTATCTCGCTCAAAGTAGATCTAAATTCATCATGTTCAATTATAGCAAGATTTGGGAGAAAATAAAAGACATGATGCATATCATCCCAAGGTTTTTCAGAACCATTCATGGCCTCGATGATAGATTTGTATGAGGTAAAAGTCTCATCGAGGCAGTCATGTGAACAAGATGACAAAGTGGCCCATATGATATTAAGAACAAGATCCTCCTCATCCGTCGACGAGGTAATAGGATCGGTATTGGTGGAAAAGTCAAGAACAAATTGATACGCAATCTTCGTTGCCTATACTGGTATGGACATTCCATCATGGAAATGACCTTCACAAGAAGAAGTTGAGGAAGGTAGGGTCCAAGGATCATTAAAATAGGAAGTGCGGAAAGGAACGGACCTCTCTGATGAAACAAGCCTACTAGACATGGCATAAATATGGTGAATTGATGCCATGAAGTTGAAGGTACCCATAATGGATGAATACATTTTGACACTGATATTCTCAGTTGTCGGCTGAGAATTTTCGACCATGGGGGTAGACGGTCCAATACATGCATTGGGGCTAACATACGCAAAGGATAACTGGTCGACCATCACGATCTTCCCATCATGAGGAAAACAAAGATTATTGAAGACGGATGATACGACGACACTCATAGCATAAGTCCAATTGCGTCCTAGTAACAATTTATGATTGAGGGGTGCATCAACCACCTTGACATCCACCTCTACCATCTTCCCACCTAATTGGACCCAAAAGGTAGGAAGAATACCGTGAGGATGGAAGGAATGATCGTCAAAATCAGTCAACATGGTTGGTGATTGAGAAAGGGTTGGAGATTCGAGAGCTTTCCAATAGATCAAGGAAATCACACATGTAGTAGGACCTTCATCAACAACTGCACATTTGATGGTATAATCTGAGTACCCCACGTGGATTTGGAATGCCACATGGTAAGGCAAGTGAGGCTTCAAATTTGTGACGTCAAACTTAATAAATTTCGAGCCACTGGGGTCTAGATCTCCTAATGTAGATAGTAAGACATTTCTCCATGAAGGACACGTTTAGAGTACCTCCAGAGAAAACATCTCACAAGGGGTTTGACCCAGGTCCTCAACAATAGAGTAATTTTAGGAGGCTCTAGCATTTGGATTGTGGGTAGAGTGCTTGAATACTCCTTTCGGAATATGAGGGAGCAGCTTTGGTTTTTTGATATTTGAGTGTGTCTCTGGAGGAGGGGGAGGATATTCTAGAACATGTACAGTCTTTGAATATTTGTAATCATGAGACCGGGTGGCTACATTAATCTGATAATTTACCATATTGATACAAAAATGGTCATTGTCTTGTGTCGGTGGGTTTTGAATTCCACCGACCACATTTCTGACATTTGAGGAGCTCGAGGCCATGTGTTAGTTATGTGGTAAAGGATTCGTCAGCACGGTGTGTGGTAGAGATAAGAGCCTCGTAGCTTATGCAATTTTAGGGCATAAATGAGTAATATGATCATCTGTACAAATCTTAAAGGGAAATTTCACCTTACACTTTTCTTTCTTTCCCTCACCAACACTATTATTCGTCTTCTCATTACTACCATTATCCTTGGGTTTATTATTCTTCCCGCCCTTATGATTATTATTACATCCTTTCTTCTTATTCTCATTTGGTTGTTGGTTACTATTTGGGTCGATCGATGATTGCATGGAACGTACATCTACCAATTGAGTGGGATTGGAAGACACAAACAAAGTTGGCCCTCCTATAAACTGGTTTAGAGACAACTCTTTCAAATGGATTGTCATCGAGTCTATCAATTTCACATTGGTGGAGCCTACAATGTCATCGGCATGAGGTCCGATGTTTTTTATAGGGTCATAGTTTGACCTTGGTGCATCCAGAAGAATATGGTATAACATCCTAGACTGAGAATATATAAGATCTAATTGTTGGGCTTTGAATATTGCTTCTTCCTCAAATGTAACCTTGGATGTAGAAACATCCTTCGAGATAGGAAGTTGCAAAGACTTAAGGAACCATTCTAATATGAAATCCAGGGAATGCAGGTCTTGATCAACCTCTTCTGTCTACACCACTCCTGGATGTGATCCGAGATATGAGTGGTTATGTCCTGGCGTAAGGTCGATAGAAGTTCTAGGCGAACATTGTAATGAATTGGCAATTGGAAGTGGTTAAGGAAGACTAGCACCATCTGACTAAAGGTCCCATATGCCCCCTAGGTAGTGCAATATACTATTTTGTGGAAACCCAAATGAGGGTGAGTTGAAATAATCTTAATCGAATGGAACCGTCATTAAGGGAATTTGAAGAGCACCATAGGTGAAAGGTTGTGACATTATCACTGGGATCCTCTCCATTCTTACCTTCGAATTTCAGAATCTTCAAATAAATTTTGGTGGGGACGGGGGGCCATGTAGGATCATGACACCTAGGGTCATTCATCAACTTAGACAAGTCTGGAATATTAAGCATGCCTAGAAAATGGAGACAGGGTTGCAACATCTAGCCCCAAGCTCCCTGGAAATATTGTGTTTGGGGAACTACAACCCATATAGAGTTCTAGTAAGAACCATGGCCCTGTATGTGATTTTAAGACCCTCCTCCAAGATGATTCATAAGAGGTTGGTTGGGAATCATTCTAGTAGGAATGTTCTGATGGGGGTTATAAAAATTTCCCCCAGTCGGAGTGGCTTTGGGATAGGGGTTTCCCAAGGTGTGAAAATGACCTCCTCCGGGTGTGAATCCGGATGATAAAGGTGGATTCATCATGCCAAATGTGTTGGTCAGAATCGACACTAAGGAGGTGAGGGTATAGGATGGAACTTGAGTAGAATTTTTCCCGTCAGGTTGGTTTCTCCACCCAAAAGCAATAGGATTAGACCCAGGGTTAAACGAAGGAATGTCTCCCATAGTAGGAGTCATTTGAGGGATATGAGAGACACCAAACAATGATGGAGTATAAGGAGGAGTTGTGCCCCCAAGTCCAATGCTAGCATTAGGGCCAACAACTGGGATGGAGTTTGAAAAACATGAAGTAAAAATCGACATACCATAGGAAAAGGACTAGAGGCCATAGGGATGGACTGAACGTTATAGCTCGGTGAGTGACCAAGAGACCCAAATGGGTCCATGGAAATAGGTTGAGCATTCACTATAGGATGGGAAACAATGATGATAGGTGCCTCTGGCACTACAACCATTATGGTTGCAGGAGTTGAAGGGGTTCCATTAACTATAGTAGGTGTGGGAGTCGAAGGGATCCCAGTATTTTGATGACTCAGTTCAGTACTCATCCTTGTAGAATCACAAGTCTAAAAAGTGGAGGTGTGTGTACCACATCTAATAACTCTATGCCTTTTAGAAGGCAATGAATCAAAATCTAGTGGTAACTGTAACAAGTGTCGGGACCAGTGGGGAAGCTAGTCCAACTCCATGATGATTTAAGAATCAAGATATAAAAACAAATCTTAAGGCCAACTAGTAATCAAAGGGCACACCAAAAATAATCAAATGGACAATATGCACACAAACATGATAAAGTGGATAAAAGGGGCCTTCCTCTCTAAAGTAGGTATGCCTCACCCAAGAGGGGCCTGAGACTCCCAGCTAAAGATCATAGGTAAAAAAATCAGTTATAAGGGCCCTCGTGGGATTAAAAACCAGTCGATCAGATCCCCCCAGAGAGGTAATCTTTCATAAAGGTTGTGTGTTGTCTGACCCTTATTTGACCAAGGGTACCTGCAGAATAACCCCTACAAGTAACCTATGTGGCACCTAAGTCTAGAAACTAAGAAACCACTATATAACCGATGCACAGGTGAGCATTCATAACTCAGGTCCACCGTATGGGTAGGGTAGAAAATCCTAAAACCTTGAATGTACCGCCTCTCATGGAGGTAAGGGAACTAACAAGATCCCCATATACGAATATATCCCTAGAAATATCTCTGACACTAAGAAGGTATCGGGAGGATATACCTTCAACTAACCTCACACGACTTCATGATTAACTCTAGTGTAAGTAGCCTCCTGATCTTACCGATTATAGAATGGATTTCTCCATTCCCTTAGTCAGACATATATGTTGATTTAATAGGCTTGGAGACGTTTACTCACAAAATCATATTCCAAGGCACTAAATCCTAAGCTATTTTGTGTACCCTAGAAAATAAAATCGTTACTAATCAATTTAAAATTATAGTGTTAATTTTAATGGTTGTTCTTACTCAAAAGGTGCGGTCATGAAACTAATGATGTTATGACTCAGCAAGTAAAGTAAATATGAATACAATGCAAAGTCATAACTTCAATTTTCAAATGAATGATATGCTTCTTAAAAATGCAATTTTCAATTCAATTATGCAATTATGAATAAAAATGCAATCTTTCTTTACATGGACTAAGATAAATGACAAAGAATCAAAAGATCAAAATGTCAATCAATGCAAAATGCCTAATATTTTTGTATTTTCAATATAATAAAAATGAAAATGCATGGACTCGACAACAACTTCATATATAAAGACTCTACTGTGTATAGAAAGAGACAACTCACGTAGGATACCAAGGAGAAAAACACCCATCCCAATGTACAAGGAAAACCAAAATGAAAAGATGATGAGAAAGGCACTGCCCAAAAATTCAACCAAAGATAGGTTTCTTGTCATCCCACAGACACTTAACATTCACTACAGAGACCCAAGAAGACTCAACAATAATCAAAACCTACCCAACAACAACCAAATCTAGCAAACAATCAAAATAGGTTGATGTACACAATTTTTCAAGGGAAAATCTTGTATGTACACATCTTACATAATGAAAACACGCGTATATACAGGACTGTCTAGAAAAAACCCTTGTATATCTATCAAAAACATAGCTAGGCTAAGGACAAGGCTGAAAGACTCAGACCCAAAGTGAATAGAGGTTGTCAAGCAATGATACGACAAGAAACACAATATGAATGAGAGAAATCTAAGGAGAAAAACACTTCAATCCCTAAAAAAGAAGATTCAATCCCCAATATGGTCACCAATTCTGTTACAAGGAAAATCTCTCAATGGCTAGGGGAAAACCACAACAGATGGAAATGACTATAGAAATCAACTTTATTCTCAAGTATTCTATATAAACAAATATGCTAGAAAGACAAGATAAAAGGACTACCTCATCTAGACATTTGACGAAGTCCAACGTTGAGCACTTGACCCAAAGCAATATACCTGCAACTAGTCCTCAACAACCAAGAAAAGAAAGCATATGGTGATAATATATGATGTTATCACATTCAATAGCATAATCCATTAACATACATAACAAATACGCCCATGGAATAACAATTCAAATATTTGCGAGATATCAATTGGACGAGAAAAGAGTATTTCTATTAATATGTAATCAACAGAAGTGAATAAGTTACAGACTTCTGTCTCGGCACGGTTCAAAACCGAGAAACTAAGTTCCTTCTAGTTGTGCCTCCACCACTTCAATACTCCACAAAATTTAATCTCATGTAAGAGAGACAATGGATTTTTCACTCAATAAGGGAAGAGCTTGGGGGATGAACACTATGTTCAGGCTTAAAGGATAAATGGATAAGTGAATAATTCCTCTAGAGTAACGTTTCTCTCAAACTTGAATTTTTTCTTCTCATTTCCATAGCTAGGAATTGGCGCATTTATATCCTTCAAGTGGAACTGAAGGGCCAAGTTGGAATGTTTCTAGTATATGGAAGGAAGAGGATCATTGATCTCCTATCGTGACATGGAAAATCGACACTATTTTTCATTTTTGGGGACATTTACCGATGTACGTGGGTTTTAGTGGTGAAACCTTCGTATATGCATGTTGTATAGTAGGCAAGGTGTGTATATGTGGAAAAATTGTATTTTTAGCTCTGGGATTTTCAAAAAGGGATGAAAATTTTGCATAGGGAAATGGAAAAATTCCTTATGTGCAAGATTGCATGGGGTGAGGAAAATCTTGCTATAACAATGTTCATATGAGAAGAGATCTTTTGAAGTGCTCAAATCATGGAACGTAGGGGTGACATGGAATTATTTTATGCCTTCCATGTGTCACTTTATTTTGTATCTTTAACAGGCCTTAGGTACTAATTGTGACATGACATGTGTCACTCAATGGTGAGGCCACATGTCACCCCATGTTTCTGACATGTGGCATCCCAGGTGTGCAGTATCAAGTGGACCCTAGAAGTTCGCCAATTCATCATTCTAAAGGAATGAAGTGTGAGAAATGTTAAACCCTCAAAGCTCCAAAAATTAGAGTAAATCCTCACCGTTTCTCGGAAGAGGACACACGGCATTATATCTCATAGTCCAGAGACTTGGAATTCTGGAGGATCCAAGGAATAAAAGTTGAGGTTGAGTAATTCCAGAGGCCCAAAGTCCAAATTCCATATCGACCATTGATCATAGAGGACATGTGGTGCCATATCCCAAAGTCTGGATACCTGGTACTACAAAGGAATTGACTTGTAGGTTTTTTTAAGTCGATAAATCCCAAAGGTCAGAGTTAATCTCGACCATTGATCGAGAGATGATACATGGAGGCAAGAGAGAGAATATCTAGTAAGTTGGAACTCCAGAAGATTTGTAGAGAAGTTCTTTGGAAGGATCTAAATCCTATATTCCCAGACTTTATCGTGGTCGTTAGTTAACGAGAAGGCATGGTCCATTAATTTGTAGTTGTGAGTTCACCAATTCGTCAATTTGGGAGGCAGCACAAGATCACTAGCAAATTTGGGTCATTTTGTGACAATTATTTTGACACACTTGCGACGTTATGTTGTGGATATTGCGATGAATATTGAGTTAACCAAACTTTGTTTTATGTGACATTTCACGTGCGACAAATCTTGATTAATGTTACAAGAGAGACAACAGTAGGGACGTTGTCACAATTGCAACAAAAAAGGAAATATCGTCACCAATATGAGCAAGTAAATAATTCGTCGAAAGAACGACACAGTAGGGAAATCGTCGCACACTCGACAATGTAGGCAAAGTAAGTGAAAAAATTATGACAAATCATCTTTTGAAGAGTTCATCGCGATTGCAACGAACACATGGTATATGGAAAAAAAATCGCTATACAATTTTTGTAGTTTGTACAACAAGTTCGTCGTAACATTTGTACCAGTCATTTCAATTGAGACGAACATTATCGTCATTTGTATAGAAAATTCATCACAGGATTTTTTTCAGTTGTCACAAGTGATACTAAAACTGTAATGATTTGTGTAGTGAATTCGTCGTAGTATTTCTATGGTTCATTGCAATTGAGACAAACACTTCTATGGTTTGTATAGAAAAATCATCGCAGGATTTCTATAGTGTGTCTAAATTGTGATGACAACTTTCATTATTTGTATAGTGAAGTTGTTGCAGGATTTCTATGGTTCATCACAATTGAGACGAAAACTTTCGTGGTTTATATAGAAAAATCGTCGCAGGATTTCTATAGTGCATCGCAAACCATTTATTTAAAAAAAAAATTAAGAAAAAAATTTTGAGCAAAAAAAATAATATTTTATTTTTGAAGAAAGGGGGCATGTATTGGAAGAATATTATAGGCTATGAAGTTAATTATATTCTTGAAAACATTTCACAAAGGAAAATTCTCTTAAGTAAATAAGGTATGGGTAGATCGCTCTGCATGTGATCAAGAACCATCTATTTTGGATTTCAAGAGTACAAATAAGGAGTGTCACATCCAATCAAGAGTTACCCTCAAATATTTATAGTTAGTCTATCAATTCATCTCAATAGGCCCTCATCTATATTCAAAAATTCAAGTATGCTAGAATAGAGATTGCCTTTTGTTGAAAGAATTTTCTGAAGGTCTTATTTTCACATTCAAGGGGGCATTAACCTACGAGGAAGAATTCTCCATTAAATTGGGTTATTTACGGTTATACTAAGACATATAGAGAATATATATTTTCCAATAAAGACAAGTTCTAGTTGTAGAATCCCTTAACATAGTGAAAAGAACATATTTTTATGAATGTTTGGCATAGGAGAAATTCAATGAGTCAACCAAAAGATATATATGTAACAATGTATATTTAATATGGATATGTTATTAAAATAGATAACATATACATATCAAATATATTTATATGTGTGATCTTTACTAAGTCTATAAGTTGTAAGGTTGGCTAAGCTCATCATGAGAGGCATTGAAAAACAAAGGCTTCTCTATTCTACTCGGAATTTTTAGGATTTTTATGGCTCCCTAAGAAGGTTTGTCTCTAGATGCATTCATGGATTTTCATCACAGTTGGTTTTATTAATCTTTAAATATTATCCACATTCCAAATATTATGGGAATATTTAAAATGAAGGGCCATTCCATTTATTGGGAATATTTAGAAATATCATTCTAAGTCCAAAGCTTGTGGGAATCTAGTTGGGCAAGGCCATGGTTTCTAACATAAGGAGGGTTTTCCTAGGGGGGTAATACTAAGTCCTATCGTTTCATTTCCAGACAGGTGAGGACAATGACTTTGTTTGACTTAAGTTGAATTCTCTAAACAGACGCTTCAAGAAAAGTAAGAGAATAAAATGCTCAATGAATGCTTGGAAGGAAAATACTTACTTTATTAAACACAACACACCAATGCACCATTAGTCATAATTAGTGATGAAGCAATATACAATGTTCAAGGTGAAACTTTCTAAGTAAAAAGTACATATTCATTCACAATATATTCATCATTTAGCAAATTTCATATGTGCAAGAAGTGAAGCATGAACAAGTACTTATGAAACATTTAAGCATGGAATTGGGTCTTTATGATAGCAATGAAATAGAGCATCATTGTAACAAGTTCATAACCAATATAATTTTTCACCCATTCAATAAGTATATGCCATTAAACACATGAAGTGTCACTATTGTAAAGAGAGAATAATGCAATGAGCTCAATGTAATAACTTTAGAAGAAATACAATGCTATCAGATTAGCAAATTTCATTATTATATGTCAAGGAACAAACATTATATCATTAACCAAACTTATCATTCATTCATCAACACTCTGAAATTAATTTGTTTCTCATCATACAATATAGATCAATTCTTTGGAACCATGATTGTAGCGTGAATTGACCCTCTCAACTAGCAAAAAATATAAATGTTGCACTATTTTGGTAGATTGTTTGGGGTTGTTAGGGTAGGAATGTATCGTGGTCAACCAACCAAGCCAAAAGACATGCAAACACCACAAAAAAATATGGTTAACAAACCTTCATACAATATTGAAAGGAGGCAATGATTGGACTAATTACAAGGTCCTTTGAAATTCCTTAACATATTTTGGCTTCTTTGGGATGTGGAAAACAAGGTGTCATAAAAACATTGCAAAAAATCAACACTTTAATCACCATTGAAAGTGGAATACTTCTGCAGTTTTATGACATTCCTAGATAGAGTTTTGGATAACACATAGGAGTAAGTTCATAATATATATATATATATATATATATATATTTGATCAAAAACAATTAAAATTTTATTTTTGAGCAAAAATAAATAAAATTTGATTTTTGAGCCAATTATAGAAGGTTATATGATTTCACACTAAAGAGGTCATCCAAGTGAAGTTGTTTCTAGCTAAATTTCTCATGTTACCGCTTAAACTCTCACCAAAGCAAAGTCCTACCATGCAAGGGAGAGATTGAGGAAATAGATAGGGAAGCTGCATACTATCACCTTAGTGCCCTTGCCTCTACATTTCTAGGCGATGGTTTCTAACATAAGGAGGCTTTTCCCAGGGGGATAATACTAAGTCATATCATTGCATTTCTAGATAGGTGAGGACAAGGAGTTTGTTTGACTTGGGTTGAATTCTCTAAACTGATGCTTCAAGAAAAGTAAGAGAAGAAAATGCTCAATGAATGCTTGGAAGGAAAACACTTACTTTATTCAACACAACACACCAATGCACCATTACTCATAATTCGTGATCAAGCAATATACAATGTTCAAGGTGAAAATTTCTAAGTAAAAAGTATATATTCATTCACAAGATGGTCGTCATTTAGAAAATTTCATATGTGCAAGAAGTGAAGCATGAACAAGTACTTATGAAACATTTAAGCATGAAATAGGGTCGTTATGATAGCAATGAAATAGAGCATCATTGTAACAAGTTCATAACCAATATAAGTTTGCATTCATTCAATAAGTATAAGCTATGAAACACATAAAGTGTCACTATTGTAAAGAGAGAATAAGGCAACGAGCTCAATGTAATAACTTTAGAAGAAATACAATGCTACCAGATTAGCAAATTTCATTATTATATGTCAAGGCAGAAAAATTATATCATTAACCAAACTTATCATTCATTCATCAACACTCTGAAATTAATTTGATTCTCATCATACAATATAAATCAATTCTTTGGAACCATGATTGTAGCATGAATCGACCCTCTCAACTAGCAAACAATATAAATGTTGCACTGTTTGGGTAGATTGTTTGGGGTGGTTAGGGTAGTAATGTATCGTGGTCAACCAACCAAGACAAAAGACATGCAAACACCACAACAAAATATGGTTAACAAACCTTCATACAATAGTGAAAGGAGGAAAATATTGGACAAATTACAAGGTCCTTTGGAATTCCTTAAAATATTTTGGCTTCTTTGGGATGTGGAAAACAAGGTGTCATAAAAATATTGCAAGAAATCAACACTTTAATCACCATTGAAAGTGGAATACTTCTACAGTTTTATGATAGTCCCGGATAGAGTTTTGGATAACACATAGGAGGTAATGTCAAGGCTTGAAACTAGGTAATTTATCTCTCTTCAAAGTCGTTTGGACACCTATGTAAATGAATATAATGAAATCCTCGAAACATTAGAAAAAGAGGAGGGTTCCAAATAGCCCGACACAACAATAAATCTTTGCAGAAAAAGGAATACTAGAAAAATCCCAGAACAACAATAAAGAACATGCAACGATTTCACTTTGAATTAGGTTGTTGGACCTTCCAATACATACAATGATAGTTTATAATAGCCTAGAACAACACTCCTTAAAAATGTTGCAATAAAAGTTATTTTCAACCCTAGTTATGTTGTATTGATTTAAACCATTCCAAGCAAAGTATGCATTAGGGCATCCATAAAAGTGATCAATTTCTACTTAAATTAAAAATTATTTTCAAACCCTCTTGTGATCAACATATAGATGTTTCTTTTAGAGCTAGTTAGCATGATTTGAACTAATATAAGTCAATGAGGCTCAATGCAATCTAGATTGAGGATATCACATTATGAAACCTTTCCTAGTACTATCAAGGTGAATTGAAAGGTTAGCCAAGAAAAAGGATAGAGCCATCAGACGTCCTACCTTAATGCATGAACAATAAATTCAATGATAAAAGGGGTAGATAACTTACCTTGAGAACCCTCCCAAGTGGATCATTTCACCCTTAATTATTTGGCCTTCTAGCAGCCTGTTTATTCCAAAAAAGCCTTTAAAAGTGCTTATACAAACCTTGAAAATGACTAAACATTAACAAAGAAAAGAAATAGATTTTCAAACAAATATTAAGCCAAGTTTCTCAATAATATCCAATGGTTTTAAATGAGGGGGGACTCTTCCTTTTATAGGTGAAGAGCCTCCTCAAATACAATAAAACATAATGTGTTAGCTCAATACTATGAGGTCAAAACCATTAACCCAGTCCATGGGAAAATACAACAAATCATCTAACAAATCCCTCAAAACCCTCCAAGAGCCAAATGACCCTAAAGAATGGTCCAAATATAATAATAAATTCCACAAGTGTGGGCTAGAGGGAGAGAATAAATTAGGTGAATTCCTCAATAAAGGTGAAATTTCCCCATGAGAGGGTGAATGATTGAGTCAACATTTTCCAAATACTCCCAAAGATCCTCCAACGAACTCCCTCAAATGATGGAAAGGTCCAAGTCTGGAATAAAGAACTCAAGAAGATGACATTACCTCTCACATGTGTGATCCATCCAAGTAAAAAAGTCAAGATAAATGGCATGTGTGGCCTCCTCTAGGTGGGTGCTTCTCAAGTAGATAAAAATAAAGCATGCCACATCATCACAAGGTCCAAATAACAACCTATAACCACCTCCATAATCTGTAACAAACTCCTCCAAGGCATTAATAACTCCCATGTGTGGTCCAAGGATAGATAAATAATGCATAAGTGTGAATGAAATGTTCAATTGATAATGGAGAATGAATTTGAGTGGTCCATGTGGCATGTGTGGCTACATTTCATCCCTCTCATGGATCGATTCACTCTCATGGATCCCAAGGAAAATGTTATGGATCCCAATGTATGTAGATATGATCATATATGAGTACATGGATCCAAATGTAGCATCATGGATCCCAATGCAATGTCATGGATCTTGAGGCATAATACATGTATGCCAATGCACAATACCCACTTGAAGTGATGGGTATAGCCTCTTAGAAAGCCATTAATTGGTAGCACCTAGTGACATATCTTAGCACAACATAAAAAATGGGGTTGTTTTAATATTTTCCTAAGTCTTACAAAGGGGAACAATATTGACCCTTATACATGCATCAAGTCCTAAGACATCACATATTTCCTAAGCACCTAGGTGAAAGATAGGAAAAAATAATTAATAATGATGAAAGGGAATGGGGAATGAGTTCATGTGATGACCCTCAACGTCTTAGACATGAACAAGTCTTATCAATCATTTATTTATTCATCCACCTTTATTTAGCTAGGATTTTTACATATAATATCCTTCTAGAGATAGATTAACATTGTGTTACCATCCTTAACATTATTTCTTACTACCCCTTTAAGTTTTTTTTTTTTTTTATTGTTTGTTTTAACGAACAAGTTCCTTTTATTTAAATATTCATAGACAAACTAGAGACTAGGGGCATTGGCCTCATAGTGAGGGAGCATTGCTAAAGATTTATATTTTGATTTTGACTTTATCTCTTCACCTCTTTTCCTTATTGAATTATTGACTCAGGATTTATCAATTTGACCTTTCCTTTTGACCTTTGAGAAATCATACATGACCAAGATGCAATTTTTGATATGGATGGAATGAATAACACTCAGCAGTTGGAAAATGATTAGCATGGTTGGGATATGGATAATGATATCTATCCTAAGAACCCAATGGTATAGGTTAATCCAAGAGATGAGACACTTCTAACATAAAACATGTTCCCCAAGGTACTACAAGGAAAGTCATAAACCCATATAATATTATGAAATGATACTAGGAAATCATTTGGTGTTTACCACTTTATGATGAGATAATAAGTTACATCATCGTTTCCAAATAAGTATTGATACATGGAATGTCAAACGAAGAAAGTAGGAACCATGCCATATCGTACAACAATGCATCTAACATATGAGGAGTTGGCATGAAAGTGAGCTACACCATAGTTGAGCTAGCACGATCATATTTTTGGTGGAGATCAAGAAAAACTCTATCTAAAAATAGGGAATATGAGCATGACACATCATGCAAGAAAAAACTCGAAATCCTTTCTAGCGTATCCAAAAATGTGTCACCCCTCATGGGGTAACATTTGGATCCTACTCATGGACATGCACTATGTGTGAGAATGTATGTGAACTCCATAATCTATGTAGACCTGTGTGTAACAAACCTCCTCATTACGCCAACAATCCTCTTGTAACAAGTGAAATTTTTTTCTTTTTGTCTGTGTGCGTGTGTACAAGGGTAACAAGACATTATACTTTGCGCCACCACCTGACAACAAATCGTGACACAGGCAACTACGATATAAACATAAGGATCTAAGATGCACATCAACATCTGCCAGTAAAGAACAACATTCAACCAACAATTAAAAGGGTTGACTACCCATCCATCCTACCCTGCAATGGTTAGGACCTTCAAGACACATAAGCAACGCTCAAGCCCAAGTTCCCATCAATTTTAGCCATTTAAGCTCTTAGGGATAGCAACTGTTCTGAGGAACATGGAGGTGTCTACATCCCGCCCGACACAATCAATACCAGAACTAAAAATGCTAATCTACCAACATCAATGATTAACTAAGATTCGTTCTATCAATCAAATTCAATTTAACCAAGGGTGAGAGTAAACTTTATTGTAATTCTTCGTACATTAACTTTAATTAACCGCGCATTACTAATCTAGTTCTAAATCAATCCATCATCATCAAGGTTGTTAGTGCATTAGAGCACAATTTAGTTAATCATTCTATCTACAAGGCTCAAGAAATCTGATTTACAACCAAGTCTGCGATCATCGATCTCATCAAAGAATAATCTGGTTACAAATGAGGATGGAAAAGTTTAATCATTATAGATTTTCATGATTGCAGTCCTAAATATCATTAATTAGAACAAGTTACTTTATCTTGACAAAATTACAATTAAATATATAAGTAAAGAATGCCTTGTAAGTATCCCATCTATATCAACTTGATGTCAAATATATGTAGTCTAGATCTATAAGTACTAATTAATTGAAGAAGTGTTAATGATATACTAAAATTAATGTAGATAAAATGGTGCTCTCAAAATAATGTAAAACCATCAACTATCCCTTATAATAATATCCCTTGAGGGTCTCTTGTTAACTTATCAAGAATGATTCTAAGATTCCTTCACCTTCCCAATGAATTAGTATAATATAAAACTTAAGTTGTTATTCAAGACTTTGTTGAACTTGATATCTCCTTCCTAGGCCTTACTTTATCACTTAAAATTCAATTAAAAGGGGTTAGTTATGGTTGAAGTTGAGAGAATAGGGTAGTTCATACATTTCTTCCCTAAAACTTCAACTATTCGATAATACAAGATTAGAAAACTAGCTGGATTTAAAAGAGAAGGTTCGAACACATTAAGAATACTGACTTAGGACAGGATGGGAGTATCATTATTGATTATCAAAAGAGAGGGAAATTTTAACAACCCAACCCTCATTCGCTTTATTAGAGGACACAGTTATCCTTCCACACTCTTTATTATATAACAGAAACATTAAAAGGCAGAAGGGATAAGAAAATATAATAATCAGTAAGGAGTAAATGATAAAAAGAAACAGATCTTGTTGCTATCAAAAAGTTTTATAAAAGAGGCCAAGAAGATTCTACCATCCGTGCCATAAAGATACTACTAAAAAAAACATTCGTCAATAGGCTTGAAAACCAGACGTTGTCCACGTGACTTAGAACTTCTCAGTCACGAATTACTCTGTAAAAAGAGTTGGTTCATGTATCTAATTTTCAATTGAGTTAAGTTCTATTTCCAAACCCAACCCCAAGTCATGACCGAGTCTATAATTCAAGTGTCATAACCCTGTCCAAACGCCATAGTCAGCCAAGTCTAAAAGCAAAGCGTGAAACACCAAGGAGAGACCACCAGGAGCCAAAGGTCTGGTACTTCACGTCATTAGAGTGTTGGGTGAACAGTGGTATCACAACGGGTAAACAAATGTTGGGTGAACAATGGTACCACGACGGTTAAACAAACGTTGGGTGAAAAGTGAGTAATCACCACTATTAACGCTGAGTGGACTGTAGGATATACCAATCAGTCATTCAAATAAAACAAGGCGGTGGCAACTAACATAAATGCAGTAAGGAAAATGCCTTGCACAAGCCAGGAGGAGGGATCTTACCCGAGGCTAAAACTCAGGTACAACGCGTCCAGCGTTGTCGCTAAAAAACAACAACCGGATCTAAACACAAACTACGAACACATTTGTGCGTATTTAACCGCACAACTAAAGGCATTTGAAACACATTTCAATAAAATGCATAAGCCCGACCAGATATGAGAAAAATAATTAGCCAATATAAACCCTAGACTAATCAATCAACACAACCAACATTATCGTTGAGTACGACCGGATGTGAGGAGGCGTGCCAGATATAGTCTAGTAAGTCGCTGTCGGATGCCCGAATGGGTATAATCACCAACATACCAGAGGATAAATCGCCTTGGCCATAAAAATATAAATTCGCCTTTGAATTAAAAAAAAATCTGGATTAAATTAAGAACACCAGTGAATATAAAATATGATTTGTCATTTAAAATACAAATTACCGACATACCCAACATATAACAATTCCATGGCCATATCTATCAATCAAAGTATGAGTTTGTTTATCTTAATGCAGTCACTACCATGGTTCGTTGTATAAATTATTTCCATAAGGAAAAGCCACTGCTATTACACGTTATCACTTGCCAACACACAATAATAATTGAACTACTAAGTACACCGCATCCATGCATATACAACTTATGATTTATAACTATAACAGTGATTATTTATTACTATAAAACTATGCAACGATAAATTTTAAATGCAAATATACCACATCCAGGAAAATACAGGGTGAAGAGTAATGCTGAAACTTAAGATCCAACCAATGAACAGTAAACTCAGACCAGAATGTTGACCACAACAATTAGGCAACCAATCGAATGGGAAAAATCTCAAGGAATAATTCATCCACTTACAATCAACATACAGATCAAGCATAAGTTCCTAATGCATTCTACTCTACAACATAACGAGCGTACCTTTGCCTTGTTGCCTGCCTCGAATGACGTCTGCGCGCTTCGTGCTGCTCCCACTCGCCAGCTGTCAAGACCTCACTGGTACCTCCCAACCAATGCTAGGGATACTCTTCTTCCCCCTTAGCCCCCCGAGCAGCAAAGGGGCCACACAATATCCATATGGTACGTTTAGCTCCCAGCTTGCCTTGCAAGGCCAAGCTACCACTCCTATCTGAGCTGGGAAATCCCAACTCCCCCCAAGTAATCAGTCAAGTCCCAATCTGGCAGTGTAACGTTACGCTAACAACCGATCCCCCACTTCCTCCTCCTTCCTCTCTTTTATAGAGTTTTAGAACTTCCCCAACATTCCCTAAATCTCATTTGATTTAAGTTTTAGTAAAAAAATTCTGAAATTTCTCCTTCGTACAAGTGTCATTCATCCCCCACATTTCTCCAATAATTATTTTTCTTAATTTATTAATTTGTCTTATTTCCCTCACCCCCTATATTTACTCCTAAATTTACTCCTAGGTGTCCCTAGATTCCCTTACAGGTTTTAAGACTTTCCCTAAAATGAAGTTGCTAATTTAGTTCAAAATTAGAAGTTTCTTAAATGTCGATTCTTTCCTAAGTTGGTTTCCTGCTTTTTACCATGAGTTTCCCTCTTTCCCTTTTTATGTTGCCTTATTCCCTAGTTTCCTAATTTTTATATTTCCCTCTTTTACTTTTATTATTAATTTAGTATCTTTTTAAACTATCAAAAGTTAAAATAAATTAATTTCTTTTTAACATTTTATATCCATTTTTTTTTTATTAAATTCTTACTCTCTTCATTTTACCCCCAAAATTTATGAAGACCAAAACTATTACTTAAGTGGTTTTTAGTTTAAATTTTATTATTTTATTTTTATAAGGTATATTTTCTTAAGGGTAGACAAAATTTTACCCCTAGAGAAGTTTTAGACTTAGATCTTAGATTCTGAACTGGGCGACAATTAATTAGGGAAGTTGTTTTAAAATTTCTTAAAGTGTTGTATGTCTTAGGGCCATCTAGGTTTGTTCCTTTATCATTATCAACGCGACGTGCCCTTCAAGACGCACTACGTTCTCCAAGGGTGCCACTCGCCTCTTTTGTTTATTTTTCATGACGTGCCCTTCATGATGCACCACGTGCTCCAAGGGTGCCACTCGTTTCTTGAATGATTGGTAGACATCAAACACCACCTAGAGTCAACACTCTACGAGGTGAAATTGTGGGAGACTAAGGGATTCTAAGGAATAAGGCCCTCGCCTTATTGTGCGCCCCTTAGAATCATCGCGAGTGACTGTCGTAGTCTGCCCTCATGGCATCGTGGGTCCTCTCGAGCTAGGTAATCGTTAACCTACAGTTCCAGCCACGACGGGAGTGTTAGTAGGTTGTGGCAGGGATGTTTTCCACACCTCTCCCTCAACATCTCTGGTAGTCATGTGTGGCCCCTTTACTCCATATGTGAGTCTGGTCAACAAGCTATCGTCAGCCTGCATCATCAACAATCATGTCAGACATGTCCACATCATATCATCTAATCAAATGTACTAAAATCACAGTAAAATAGCCAAACCCCAATAGCACACTCCCTGAATCGATCCAGAGTCCAAGAGTTTCGTTGATGCCTCTGCATCCTCAAGGTCCCAAACCCTGCACACTCAGTAAAACCGAGTCAATAGCACCTGTCTAAGTCAATGCAGTAAAACATCATGTCATCTATCATAACACATCATAATCAAGGAAAAATGTTTCAATATCATAATAGTCTGGATCACTTGCGAGAAAGTGTCGTCAAAGAATAAGTTTTCTCAGTGCGCCAGAGCAGGATGTTACATACACCCCCTCTTGGTCTAAACTTTGTCCTGAATTCTCTCAGTATAAATTTCGAAATAAGTGTATCACAGTATCATATGTCTATCTATCAAACAAAAATGGAAACTGCTGGCACATGTCATATGCGTCCTCCCAGGTCGTCGAGTGCGGACTATAATTGTCCCACTCGACCTTGTAACATCCCTCTTGGTCGCAAGTGATCTGGACCCTTTTTGATGTTAGAAATTTTATATTTGATTATGATGTGATTGACAGATGACATGATGTGTTATTATTTGATGTAGACGGGTTCTATTGACTCATTTTTATTGAGTGTGTAGGGTTTTTGACCTTGAGGATGTAGAGGCATCGGTAGAACCCCCTTGGACTCCAGACTGAGTCAGGGAGTGTGCTTTTGGGTTGATATGTTTATTATGATGTTTCATTTGATTTTATGATTTGATGTTGACATTTCTGAAATAATTATTGGTGATGCAGGCTGACGATAGCTTGCCGACCAGGCTCACATATGGAGTAAAGGAGCCACACACGATTGCAGAGAGGTTGAGGGAGAGGGGTGGACAACAGCCCTGCCACTTCCTGCTAGCACTCCCGTCGTGGCTCGAACTGTAGGTTAACGATTACCTAGTTCGAGAGGACCCACGATGCCATGAGGGCCGACTGCGACAGTCTCTCACGATGATTCTAAGGGGCACGCAATAAGGCGGGGGCCTTATTCCTTAGAGTCCTTAGTCTCCTACTAGTTCACCTGGCGGAGTGTTGACTCCAGGGGTTATAGAGGTCTACCAATCAGTTCAGTTGGCGAGTGGCACCCTTGGAGCATGTGGTGCATCCTGAAGGACACATCACACAAAAGAAACTCAGTTGGCGAGTGGCACCCTTGGAGCACGTGGTGCATCCTGAAGGGCACGTCGCCAAAAGAAAATCCAGAGGCGAGTGGCACCCTTGGCGCACGTGGTGTGACCTGAAGGGCACGTCGCGATAAAGGTGGTTGAAGGAGTCAGCCTAAGTAACCTTAAGTCATCAACACCTGAATAAAACCTTAATCAATTCCCTTAAAGTATCGTCGCCTAGCGCAGAATCTAAACCCTAAGCCTAAGACCTTCTAGAAAAAGGGGGAAAATTTAGTGTAGCCTTAACAATTGAAAATTCAAAAAAAAAAAAGGAAAACAAAAACATAGACCATTATCCTCTCATTATCCTTGTCTACTTAATTAAACTATCCTCCATCGCCTTGATCTTCCAGTATCCATCTCCCTTTTACTTGTCTAGTTCACATTACTATATCGCCATCCCTCCCCGTAATTCCTCTTTATTCGTTTTAGGTAATACATTTATTTTTCCCCTATACTGGTTTGCCATGGCCTTATTCTCTCATTATCCTATATATACATATATATTAATGGTAAATTAGATGATGGATAATGATAAACTACAAAGATGAATGCAGGCTTATAAATAGAAAAATGAATATATATATATATGTATATTTATATTATAAACAAATTGTAAACAAATAAAGTTAAGCATGTGAAAATTAAAAGGAAATGAATAATGAGCGCACATACTCTTTGTGTTTTTGAAAAGAAAAATAAAATAATATAAACAAAATAAATTAAAAAGAAAAATAAGAAAATCAAAAGGGAAAAAGGGGGGGAAACCTAAGAAAAAGAAGAATTAGGGTTTGGGTCTGGATAAAAGAAAGGGAGAGGGGGAAAGAAAGGGATTTTTTTTTTAGATTGGTATGGTTATTCTTCCAGACTAGAGACTGGACTGATTTCTGGTAGGAGTTGGGAATTCTCAGCAGACGTGAGTGGTAGCTCAGCCTTGGAGGCGAGCTGAGAAGCTAGTTACTCTCTGATTGTGTGTGACCCCTTTGCGGCTCAGGGGGCTGAGGGGGAATAAGAGTACCCCTAGAGTTTGGTTGGGAGGTACCGGTGAGTTCATTGCGGTCGAAAAGCAGAAGCGGGAGCGGCATGAGCACAGGAGTCGTTGCGGCAAGCGAATAAGGCCAAGGTATGTTCCTGAACTGAGTAGAGTAGAATGCCTAGTGATTTATTGCTGTGATTATGGTTGTATTGTTTGGTAATGTTGTTTTCCTCGTCCTCCATACTCTGTAAGAAAAAGGGGGTTTTCAAAAGATCTTTTGTTATGGGTTAAGGGTTCAGGTAAATTGTTGTGGGTTATGCTATTTTGTTTTTATGCCATGGGCGGTTTTTGTTTTCTTCCTTCAGTAGGTATTACAATGGTTACAGTCGGCATTTTTTATGGGCGTTTACATATATATAATGGCATTTCTGTTCAGTAGGTTTACTCCTTTTTCTTTTACTGGGCGTTTGTTTTTTTTTCTTTCAATGGGTTTTCGATTGCACAGTGGGCGAAATTCGTGCAGTGGGGTTCCGTATTTTTTTTAGATGCAGTGGGCAGTTTACCTGTGGTTTCCTTTTTTTTTCTTTCCTTTAAACCTTTTTATTTATACCGTGGGCAAACTGTTAAGCGGGCTTTCTCCTTATACATTTGCTGGGCGTACACCCCTTTTTCTTTATACAATGCCTTTACATCCAGTGAGCTTGATCCTTCAATGGGTTTTTCCTTTTCCCCTTGGGGGATTTTATATACACTGGGTGTGTTTTCTTCCAGTAGAATTCTCCTTATACCTGCTGGTCGGTTCTATATCTCTAGTGGCCATCCCTTACTGTAGGTTCCTCTTTTCCTGGGATGGGCGTGTTTATATATCTATTGGTGCCTTTTCCTTCCTTTCAGTGGGTTCTTTCTTTTGGTGGGCATTCTTTTGCAGTAGGGTTCCTCCTATCTCAGAGGGCGTTGTTCAATAATTTTATCCTGCTTCCTCAGCTCAGCGAGAGCGCGTGGCCTTATTAGTTGGTCGTGGTTTCTCCTGTGCTTTACTGTGGCTCACACCTCGTGCTCTATTGTAATTGTTGCTCACTGTGCGCAGGCTCCAATAGTGAGACTGTACATTGATATCTCTTGATAATATATAACTATCATGAATGTGTTAAGACAACGCGTTGCTCACTGCTACCAATTTTAACGCTTTTCCTTAAATACTATAGGTTTAATAATTCGTTTCCAATTCATTATACTATTAGGTTGCCCTTTAATTTTATCCGTGCACTAATGTTTGTGTTTTTTTAAAAAAAGGAAACCCTAATGTGGGATCCATCCTGTTAATAATTACAGCATCTTGATAAACTCGTTTTTAAACAAATTCACACAATCGATTGATAAATTTCGAGACTATAACGAGATGGACGCGTTCTCCATTCTGTAGTGGTCGTTGGTTGAGGTTTTAATGACCTGGACATGCTTTTCCATCCTGTAGTGATCCTCGGGGGGGGTTAACTATTGAGTCTTGCATCTGTCAAACCTGGGACGCTGAAGCTGCCTGGCCTTGCGTCTGGTTTAAGTCGAGATTGGGAAATAGTGGTTTTTATCTAAAATTTTTGAACTGTTGCGTGTTGAATCCTCTGCTGGAGTGTCTTCTTGATGAAAGAGAGCGGGAACTGTCGCCCGAATCCTTGCATGCCCATTTTAACCATTTGAGACATGGCAACAACCTCCTTGGGATTGCGAGCCAGCGTTGTCGGCGGACCACAGCTCTACTGGTCAGCCTCAATGTCGTTACCTTGACGCATCGACCTTCGACCCCCTTCATTTAATTCTGACCTCCCCTACCTTTCGTAAGGAACCACTACAACCAGAATGCCCGAAGTAGGGACAACCAAGATTGCATGTATTAAACCTAGGGTTTTTTATTTCAACCTTGCGTCATTAAATTAAGTTATTGCCGCTTCAATTTAAATTTTCTGAAATTGGTTGTCATGCGAATATGTTGTCCTTTACTGCAGTTCAATAGATATTGCCATTAAATTTTATGGTTGATATGCGGTTTATAAAAAACTAGTTAGTAGGGTTGTCTTCCTTTTAATATGGAATTGTTATCGTAAAATTCTGCAATAATAATATTGGTTTAATTTGCCAGGGCAACGTTGATGCTGATTGGTATTCTCGTTTAATAATTGTTTTATGCCTTGGTATTCTCGTTTAATTGCAATAATAATTGTTTTATGCAGTAATAATTGTTTTATGTCTTGATGCAGTAATAATTATTACGTTGATGCAGTAATAATTGTTTTATGCCTTGGTATTCTCGTTTAATTGCAATAGTAGGATTGTTTAATTTGTCGGGGCAATGATGTTGTTGAATCACAAAACTAATAATTGTTTTACTGCCTTGGTATCCTCGTTTAAATTGCAATATTAGGGTTGTTAATTTGCCAGGGCAATGATGATGTTGATTCGCAAAAAAATAAATATTTGTTTAATTGCTTTGTTATTACTTGTTAATTTGTAATAATAATAAGGTTGATTAATTTGCAAGGTCAATAAGGATGGTGGATTCTTTAATTTCCTTGGTATTACTTATTTAATTTGCAATAATAAGGTTTGTTCACTTTGCAAGGTCAATGATTTTAGATTCAGGTTATGCTTATGGAAGTGTATCAATGTCCTTATTATATATCACTAGGATGTTTATTTAATTCAGAGGTTTATTAACCTTATCCTTTGTCATGTTATCAAGAGATTTTAATTATCTTAGAGGATATCCGTAAGAAAGGAGAGTTGGTGGCACAATGATTTTGGATTTAAGTTATGCTTATGGAAGTATATCAATATCTTTATATATCATTAGTATGTGTCATTAAATTGATGTTTATTACCCTTACCCCTTTATTTGTTATCAAGAGATTTTATTAATTTAGAGGATATTCCATAAGAAAAAGAGAGTGGTTGTGTCATCATGGTGTAGTAACGCGTCAATGATTGGTTCCCTTTGAGTTTTATATTTAGACTTATGAGCAATAAGAATCTATGTAATATTGAAGAATGGATCCCAATGTTTCTTACTTTATAGGTTTATCTTTGATTATTGGAATAACAACCCCGGCAGCAGGTACAGAGAATGATTGATTTAAATGCGCCAATAAATTTGTTGATGATGGAGGGAGTAGAGATATATTATTACTACATGGTGAACTAGAGATAATGTATGATGTATTACTTGCAAAGTCCTTATATCTTAATGTAATGATGTTAGCGCTAGGGTGAAGTCATTGTAGTTTACCACGAGTTGGGTTAGAAATTGCGAAGTCCTTATATTACCGAGGTAATGCTAACATTATTGTCATGTCAATGTTAAGTTTGGATTCTTTTTAGTTGCCATTGATTGTAATGCCTAATGCTAATGCTTATGGTCAAGTTAATGTTAATAATAATTGTTAAGGTTAAATGTTATTATTGGCTAGAGTACTAATCAAAACAAGGAGGCTGATTGTATGCGTAGGGTAAGGAATGTCGACATTATTATTGTTCTGTGTTAATGATTAGGAAATGATAATGTTTATTATTAATGAGGAACTTATATGTTGGAATGCCTTGAATTAAGCACCGTGTCGATTGAGTCCTCCTGACTTGCATCTCCCGTAGAGGTCTTGATTGTCCCTGATTTTGTAATACTTGGTGGTTGTATTGTGTAGTATGTTCGTGTCGGGCGGGGTATAGACATCTCTTGTAGCTTAGTATTTATGTCTGTGTGTAAATACGGTGGAAGGAATCCAGTGCCGTATCAAGAGTCTTGGGCTGTTTAAGGGCACAGTTCCACTCTTGTGACACACTCTGAGCCGTATCAGTAGTCTCGGGTTGTTTAAAGGCACAGTTCCACTACTGCGACTCTACTATTGGATTCCTTCATTCTGTGACATTACTGTGCCTAACCCCTGGTGTATTTTTCTGCTTACAGCTGCTAGTTGCACACCTTATGTCCAGGGGCGTTTGTTTCTTGTTGTCACTGTGATATGTCGAGTCATCTTGATTGTGTTCGTCTTACTTGCGTCCTGTTGGTTTGAGTGGTGACGTAGAGTCGAGGGGATTGTTTCTTCTACATGCGCGCACACACTTTAACAAACAATTTTTTTTTTTTTTTGCATCGGTTGATAGATTAGTTGTCCTTAACTAGGAGGGTTGTTACATATGGTATCAGAGCCGGTTCGACCCGCGACTTGGGGTTCTCTACGGCTTCGTTGACATGAGCTTGTCTTATTATACTGTTGCTGATTGAGTTGTTTGTGTGCATGCAGGTAATCATGGTTAGAGGACGCCGCGGAGGCAGACGACGGGGTGCTAGGGGAGGAGGCGAGATGCCTCCAGCAACATCCACGCCTGAGGGGTCTAACCCCCAGGGAGGCGAGCAGGTGCTCGGACAGGAACATAAAGCAGTTGGTGATGTTATTGGGATGATGAGATCCTTTTAGCGCATGTCCGAGGCTCTGATCAGTCGTTTGGATAGAGATGAGGCCAGGGCGTCGACACCCCCTAAGGTTCTACCGTGCGCACCGGCCGTCGCAGGTAGCATTCACCGTGAACTCGAGAAGGTAAAATTTCCCGAGTTCTTTGGTGCCCCGGACGGCGCAGCCGCCGAGGCATGGTTGGAGAATATGGCGATGTGCTTCTCACTTCGCGATTATACCTCCAACATGAAGGTCTGCATGGAGGTCTTTCAACTGAAGGGGAGTGCTATTCTATGGTGGAAGACGCTCCTGCCGCAGCTGAACATGGTCATGGAAGACGTGTCATGGGAACTGTTCGAGGAATGGTTCCGAGAGAGTTACCTTTCCGAGGAATTCATTGAGCGTCAACTCAACGAGTTCAACGCGCTACGACAGGGAGGTCGTACGGTGCCCGAGTACGAGGCACGATTTATGGAGCTGCTCTGGTATGCTCTGCACCTTAACACAGAGAAGCTCAAAGTCAACAGGTTCGTGTTTGGCCTTAACGAAAGTCTGCGTGCAAAGGTTAGGATCTTGATGCCTCAAACCTTGCACGATGTTATTCAAAAGGCCCTCATAGCGAGGGTCAGACCAGGACTCCAGCGAGACCCACAGGGCAGAGTTCATCTGGTGCGCCACGACATCAGACACCAGCGAGACATACGCCGGGACTTCGTGGCTTCCAGAGGGGATCCATGTTCACTACACCTGGATGACCACCGCCTTAGCAGCGGACACCTTATCGAGGACCACAGCACCAGCAACAGCATCGCCCGCAACAGTAGCAGTTTAGGCCTATTCAGCAAAATAGACCAGGGTTTCAGGCCGGTGGGAAGACGTCTTCTACTTCGGGTACCAGGACTACTGGGTCGAAGAAGGGGTGTTGGACGTGTGGGGAGCTGCACTACCAGCGCGACTGTCCTGTGGATAGGGTCAGAGCGTCCGGATCAGCCGGACCCGCTACCATGGGAGATATGGGCAAGGCCCATCGGATACATGCAACGGTGAATAACCGTCAGGAAGAGAACCAGTCGACTGTGCTCGAGACGACAGGTACGGTCGTTGAACAGACCCTTAGTGTTTTGATAGACCCAGGAGCTACTGAGAGTTTCATTTCTGGTGCAGCGCTAAAAAGGATTAAGGTAAAGGCAGTTGAACAAGATGAGTTTGGCTTTGTGAAGATGGCTTCGGGAGCCAAACAGAAGGTGGGAGGAAAGGTTATGGCTGTGCCCTTAACCTGGGAGAGTTTATCACGAGAGTCAACTTGTACGTCATGATCTTAGGATCTTATGACGTCCTGATCGGTATGGATTGGTTGGAAACGCATGAGGCGATTCTCAACTGTAATACAAAATGGTTGAGCTTGGTGGATGATGAAGTACAGAGACGTGTGATTGTAGGAAGGAACCAGGGAGTTTCCCTGTGATTTGTCTCTTCCTTACACTTACGGAAGAGTATGCGCAAGGGGTGCAAACTATATGCGATCCTCACGCTAAACGATAAAGGAGTAGCGGAAGGCCTAGAACACCTTCTGGTGGTGAAGGAGTTTTCGGACGTATTTCTAGAGGAGTTGCGTGGGATTCCACCAGAGAGGGAACTGGAGTTTACCATAGACCTGAAACCGGGAACCGAACCGATAGCAAGAACGCCCTATCGGATGTCGACCCTAGAGTTGCAAGAGTTGAAAATGTAACTGAAGGAGTTGTTGGACCTGGGACTGATACGTCCTAGTGTGTCACTGTGGGGTGCACCAATTATTTTCATATGAAATAAGGACGGATCATGGAGGCTTTGAATTGAATACCGTCAACTGAACAAGGCGACGATCAAGAATCAATATCCCTTACCTAGAATTGATGATCTGTTCGATCAAATGAAGGGTGCGACAGTGTTCTCCAAGATCGATCTGCGATCCAGATATCACCAGTTACGGATCAAGGAGGATGACATCCCTAAGACCGCCTTTAAGACGAGATTTGGACATTACGAGTTTATGGTTTTGCCTTTTGGACTGACAAACGCCCCAGGGGTGTTCATGAGTTTCATGAACGGGGTGTTCCTCGAGTACTTGGACAAGTTCGTCCAAGTATTCATTGACGATATTTTGATCTATTCTTGGACGACGGAGGAGCATGACGAGCACTTGCGCTTGGTACTACAATGTTTACGAGAACATAAATTGTATGGGAATTTTTCCAAATGTTCCTTTTACCAATTGAGGATTCACTACTTATGGCATGTCATCTCCGGCGAGGGTATCGCCGTGGATCCAGCCAAGGTTGAGGCTATTATGGAATGGCCTGCGCCAACGAATGTCACAGAAGTGCATAGTTTTATGGGGTTAGCAGGATACTATCGATGGTTTGTCGAGGGTTTTTCAAAGATAACAAATCCGATCACGAAATTGCAGAAGAAAAACAAGAAGTTTGTTTGGACGGAGAAATGCACGGAAGCATTTCAGAGGCTTAAAGAGTTGTTGACAACCACACCGATACTAAAGGTCCCTGACATGGACACAGACTTCTTGGTATGCACTGACGCATCCAAGGAAGGTTTAGGCGGAGTCTTGATGCAGGACGGACGAGTGATTGCTTACATTTCAAGAAAGTTGAGAAGGCATGAGGAGAACTACGCGACACACGATTTGGAGTTACTAGCCATCGTATATGCCTTGAAGGTTTGGAGACACTACCTTGTTGGATGAAAATTTGAACTAAAGACTGATCATTGTGGACTACAACACATTTTTACGCAAAGCGACCTAAACGCACGACAACGACGTTGGTCGGAATTGCTTAGCGAATACGATTTCGAGATTACTTACATAAAGGGAACAGTGAACCGAGTAGCGGATGCCTTGAGTCGGAGGCCACGCATTTTTCAGTGTTACCTCTTCAGACAAATCTACGTGAGAAGATTCTCACCTTACAGCGTGACGATGACTGGTACAAAGAAGTTGAGGAGTTTATCGGACAAAACATGATGATGGTACCGTGATATGAGGGATATTATTTTGATAACGATGGGTTATTGAGGTTTAGAGGTCAGATTTACGTACCGCCAAATGACGAGTTGAGGATGTTGATCCTGAGCGAGGCTCATAGAGCAGTTTACATGGCTCACCCGGGAGTTACGAAGATGAGGGCAGACCTCAAACCATTATTCTTCTGGAAGGGAATGAAGTCCAACATAGTTAACTTTGTGGCTATATGTTTAAATTTTCAGCAGGTAAAGGTGGAACATAGACACCCGACAGGATTACTTCAACCACATGCCATTCCGGAATCGAAATGGGAAGTTATATCGATGGATTTTATTGTTGGATTGCCACTGACAGCAAGGAGACATGACTCGATTTTTGTAGTAGTAGACACTCTGATGAAGAGTGCTCACTTCATTCTTGTGCGTACGATGTATCAGGCGCCTGACATAGCGAGAGTTTTCATCAGTGAGATTTTGAGGCTGCATGGCGTGCCTAAAAAGATTATATCCGATCGAGGATCGGTGTTTACTGGACGATTTTGGGCGAGTTTCCAAGAGGCCTTGGGAACCCATCTTAAATTTAGTACTGCATACCACCTAGAGACGGATGGATAGATAGAACATACGAAACAAACCTTGGAAGACATGTTGCGCATGTATGTGATGGACCAACAAAAGCATTGGGAGGAATTCTTGCCTCTAGTAGAGTTCGCTTACAACAACGGTTATCAAAGCACCATAAGGATGGCACCTTTTGAGTTTCTTTATGGGAGACCGTGTCGAACGCCCTTGAGTTGGGATCGGCTTGAGGATAGGGTCCTGGTGGGACCAGAAGCGATCCAAGAAATGGAAGAGCATATGCAATCCATAAGACAAAGGATTAAAGAAGCGCAAGATCGACAAAAGAGTTATGTCGATGCGCACCGAGTCGACCGTAGCTACGAGGTCAGCGATCGAGTCTTCTTGCAGGTTAAGCCGCATAAGAGTTCGATCAAGTTTGGAAAGGGAGCTAAACTCTCTCCTAGGTTCGTGGGACCTTTCAAGATTGTGGATAGAAAGGGGCCCGTGGCCTATCGACTAGCCTTACCTGATTCTTTGAGGCGTATGCACGATGTTTTTCATGTATCTGTTTTGAGACATTATATTAGTGATCCTACACATGTGATTGACCTGAGTT
>ML783780.1:817730-833037 GCA_009831015.1 Picea engelmannii
ATGGAAGTATATCAATATCTTTATATATCATTAGTATGTGTCATTAAATTGATGTTTATTACCCTTACCCCTTTATTTGTTATCAAGAGATTTTATTAATTTAGAGGATATTCCATAAGAAAAAGAGAGTGGTTGTGTCATCACGGTGTAGTAACGCGTCAATGATTGGTTCCCTTTGAGTTTTATATTTAGACTTATGCGCAATAAGAATCTATGTAATATTGAAGAATGGATCCCAATGTTTCTTACTTTATAGGTTTATCCTTGATTATTGGAATAACAACCCCGGTAGCAGGTACAGAGAATGATTGATTTAAACGCGCAAATAAATTTGTTGATGATGGAGGGAGTAGAGCTATATTATTACTGCATGGTGAACTAGAGATAATGTATGATGGATTACTTGCGAAGTCCTTGTATCTTAATGTAATGATGCTAGCGCTAGGGTGAAGTCATTGTAGTTTACCACGAGTTGGGTTAGAAATTGCGAAGTCCTTATATTACCGAGGTAATGCTAAAATTATTGTTGTTTAATATGAATGATTATTGTCATGTCAATGTTAAGTTTGGATTCTTTTTAGTTGCCATTGATTGTAATGCTTAATGCTAATGCTTATGGTCAAGTTAATGTTAATAATAATTGTTAAGGTTAAATGTTATTATTGGCTAGAGTACTAATCAAAACAAGGAGGCTGATTGTATGCGTAGGGTAAGGAATGCCGACATTATTATTGTTCTGTGTTAATGATTAGGAAATGGTAATGTTTATTATTAATGAGGAACTTATATGTTGGAATGCCTTGAATTAAGCACCGTGTCGATTGAGTCCTCCTGACTTGCGTCTCTCGTAGAGGTCTTGATTGTCCCTGATTTTGTAATACTTGGTGGTTGTATTGTGTAGTCTGTTCGTGTCGGGCGGGGTATAGACATCTCTTGTAGCTTAGTATTTATGTCTGTGTATAAATCCGGTGGAAGGAATCCAGTGCCGTATCAAGAGTCTCGGGTTGTTTAAAGGAACAGTTCCACTCTTGCGACACACTCTGAGCCGTATCAGTAGTCTCGGGGTTTTTAAAGGCACAGTTCCACTACTGCGACTCTATTGTTGGATTCCTTCATTCTGTGACATTACTGTGCCTAACCCCTGGTGTCTCTTTCTGCTTACAGCTGCTAGTTGCATGCCTTATGTCCAGGGGCGTTTGTTTCTTGTTGTCACTATGATATGTCGGGTCATCTTGATTATGTTCGTCTTACTTGTGTCCTGTTGGTTCGAGTGGTGACGTAGAGTCGAGGGGGTTGTTTCTTATACACACGCACGCACACTTTAACAAACACATTTATTTTTTTTGCACCGGTTGACAGATTAGTTGTCCTTAACTAGGAGGGTTGTTACATACCTTCACCTAATCTACCATTCAACGTCATAACTGTCAAACGTGGTGATATAAGATGCGTACCGGCTTAGCTGTGAGCTCTCCCTCATCTGATACCTGCAAGGAACTCTTGTCAATAACACGCGTAGGATCACTAATATAATGTCTCAAAACAGATACATGAAAAACATCGTGCACACGCCTCAAAAAATCAGGAAAGGCTAGTCGATAGGCCACGGGCCCCTTTCTCTCCATAATCTTGAAAGGTCCCACGAACCTAGGAGAGATTTTAGCTTCCTTTCCAAACTTGATCGAACTCTTATGTGGTTTAACCCACAAGAAGACTCGATCATCGATCTCGTAACTACGGTCGACTCGGTGCGCATCGACATAACTCTTCTGTCGATCCTACGCTTCTTTAATCCTTTATTTTATGGTTTGCAGTTGATCTTCCATTTCTTGGATCGCTTCTGGTCCCACCAGGACCCTATCCTCAAGACGATCCCAACTCAAGGGTGTCCGACACGGTCGCCCATAAAGAAACTCGAAAGGCGCCATATTAATGGTGCTCTGGTAACTGTTGTTGTAAGCGAACTCCACTAGTGGCAAGAATTCCTCCCAACTCTTTTGTTGGTCCATCACGTACATGCGCAACATATCTTCCAAGGTTTGGTTGGATTGTTCTGTCTACCCATCAGTCTCTGGGTGATACGAAGTACTAAAGTTAAGTTGGGTTCCCAATGCCTCTTGGAAACTCGTGCAAAATCGTCCAGTAAACACTGATCCTCGATCGGATATAATATTCTTAGGCATGCCATACAGCCTCAAAATCTCACTGATGAAAACTCTAGCTATGTTAGGTGCCTGATACGTCATACGCACGAGAATAAGGTGAGCACTCTTCATCAGAGTGTCTACTACTACAAAAATCAAGTCATGTCTCCTTGCCGTCAGTGGAAATCCAACAATAAAATCCATCGAAATAACCTCCCATTTCGATTCCGGGATGGCATGTGGTTGAAGTAATCTTGTTGGGTTTCTATGTTCAGCCTTTACATGCTGACACTCTAGAAATCTGGTCACATAGTTGACTATGTCAGCCTTCATTCCCTTCCAGAGGAATAAGGGTTTAAGGTCTGCCCTCATCTTCATGACCCCCGGGTGAGCCATGTAAACTGCTTTATGAGCCTCGCTCAGGATCAACATCCTCAACTCGTCATTTGGCAATACGTAAATTCGAATTCTAAACCTCAATGAACCATCGCTATCAAATGAAAATCCTGCATATCGTGGTACCATCATTGTGTTTTGTCCGATAAAACCCTCAACCTCTTTGTACCAATCATCGTCACGCTGTAAAGTGAGAATCTTCTCACGTATATTCATCTGAAGACGCAACACCAAAAATATGCGTGGTCTCCGACTCAAATCATCTACCACTCAGTTCACTATTCTCTTTATGTAAGTAATCTCAAATTCATACTCGCTAAGCAATTTCAACCAACGTCGTTGTCGCGCGTTCAGGTCGCTTTACGTAAAAATGTGTTGTAGTCCACAATGATCAGTCTTTAGTTCAAATTTGTGTCAAACAAGGTAGTGTCTCCAAACCTTCAAGGCATATACGATGGCTAATAACTCCAAATCGTGTGTCACGTAGTTCTCCTCATTCCTTCTCAGTTTCCTCAAAATGTAAGCAATCACTTGTCCATCTTGCATCAAGACTCTGCCTAAACCTTCCTTGGATGCGTCTGTGCATACCAAGAAGTTTGCGTCCATGTCAAGGACCTTTAGTATCAGCATTGTTGTCAACAACTCTTTAAGCCTCTGAAATGCTTCTACACCTTTTTTAGTCCAAACAAACTTCTTGTTTTTATTGTGCAATTCCATGATCGGATTTGCTATCTTCGAAAATCCCTCGACAAACAGTCGATAGTATCCTGCTAAACCCATAAAGATACACACTTCTATGACATTTGTTGGTGCAGGCCATTCCATAAAAGCCTCAACCTTGGTTGGATCCATGGAGATACCTTCATCGGAGATGACATGCCCTAAGTAGTGAATCTTCGATTGATAAAAAGAGCATTTGGACAACTTCTCGTACAATTTGTGCTCTCACAAACACTGTAGTACCAAGCGCAAGTGCTTGTCATGCTCCTCCATCATCCGAGAGTAGATCAAAATATCGTCAATGAATACTTGGACGAACTTGTCCAAGTACTCACAGAACACCCCGTTCATCAAACTCATAAATACCCACGGGGCGTTTGTCAGTCAAAACGGTAAAACAATAAACTCGTAGTGTCCAAACCTCATATTAAAGGCGGTCTTAGGGACATCATCCTCCTTGATCCATAACTAGTGATACCTTGATCGCAAATCGATCTTGGAGAACACCGTCGCACCCTTCACTTGATGGAACAGATCATCAATTCTCAGCAAGGGATATTATTTTTGATTGTAGCCTTATTCAATTGACGGTAGTCAATGAAAATCCTTCACGATCTGTCCTTCTTCCAAATGAAAATAACATGTGCACCCCACGGTGACACACTAGGACATATCAGTCCTAGGTCCAACAACTCCTTCAGTTGCATTTTCAACTCTTGCAACTCTGGGGTCGACATCTGATAAGGCGTTCTTGCCATCGGTTCGGTCCCCGGTTTCAGGTCTATGGTAAACTCCAATTCCCTTTCTGGCAGCACCCCAGGTAAATCCTCTGGAAATACATCCGCAAACTCCTTCACCACCGGAAGGTGTTCCAGACCTTCCGCTACTCCCTTCTCATTTAATGGAAGGATCACATAAAGATTGCACCCCTTGCGCATACTCTTCCATAGCTATAAGGAAGAGATGAACCTTAGGGAAACTCCCTGGTTCCAACCTACAATCACACATCTCTGTCCCTCGTCATCAACCAAGCTCAACTGTTTTGTCTTACAATTGAGTATCACCTCATGCGATTCCAACCAATCCATACCAATCACGATGTCATAAGATCCTAAGATCGTGACGTACAAGTTGGATCTCGCGAAAAACTCTCCCAGGTTAAGGACACAACCCCTAACCTTTCCTCCTACCTTATGTTTCACTCCCGAAGCCATCTCTACAAAGCTAAACTCGTCCTATTCAACTTCCTTTACCTTAATCATTTTTAGCGCTGCACCATAAATGAAACTCTCGGTAGCACCGAGATCTGTCAAAATACTAAGGGTCTGGTCAGTGACAGTACCTGTCGTATCGAGCATAGTCGATTGATGCACTACCTGGCGGTTGTTCACCACTACATGAATCTGATGGGCCTTGCCCATATCTCCCATGGTAGTGGGTCATGTTTATCTAAACGCTCTGGTCCTCTCCATAGGAAATTCGCACTGGTAGTGTGGCTCCCCACATGTCCAACACCCCTTCTTCATCCCAGTAGTCCTGGTACCCAAAGTAGAAGATGACGACCCACCGACCTGGAACCCTAGTCTGTTCTACTGAACAAGCCTAAATTGTTGTTGTTGTGGTCGACGCTGCTGCTGATGTTGTGGTCCCCGATAAGATGTTCATTGTTGAGGTGGCGGTCGCCGAGCTGTAGTGAAAGTGGATCCCCTCTAGAAGCCAAAATATCCCAGCGTATGTCTCGCTAGTGTTTGGTGATGTTGTGTTCCCGATTGGACCAGCCCTGCTGGTCTCGCTGGAGTCCTGGTCTAACCCCCACTGATAAGATCCTCCTCTGCTATGAGGGCCTTCTGAACGGCATCATGCAAGGTTTGAGTCATCAGAATCCTAACCTTTTCACGCATGCTACCGTTCAGGCCAAACAAGAACCCATTTACCTTAAGTTTCTTCGTGTTAAGGTGCGGAGCATACCGGAGCAGCTCCATAAAACGGGCCTCGTACTTGGGCACCGTACGACCTCCCTGTCGTAAGGCATTGAACTCATTTAGCTAACACTCAATGAATTCCTCTGAAAGGTACCTCTCTTGGAACCGTTCCTCAAACAGTTCCCATGAAACGTCTTCAATGGCCATGTTTAGCTACAACAGGAGCGTCTTCCACCATAGAAGAGCACTCCCTTTCAGTTAAAAGACCGCCATGTAGACCTTAATGTTGGAGGTATAATCATGAAGTGAAAAACACGTCCCCATGTTCTCCAACCATGCCTCAGTTGCAGCGCCGTCCGGGGCACCAAAGAACTCAGGAAATTTGACCTTCACGAGTTCACGGTGAATGCTACCAGTAACGGTCGGTGCGCGTGGTGGAACTTCAGTGGGCACCGACACTTTGGCCTCATCTCTATCCAAATGGTTGATCAGTTCCTTGGACATGCAATAGAAATATATCATCATTCTGACAACATTGCCAACTGTTATCTGCTCCTGTCCGAGAACCTACTTGTCTCCCTGGGGGTTAGACCCCTCAGGTGTGGATGTTATTGGAGACGCCATGCCTCCTACCCTAGCACCCCGTCATCTTCCTCCATGGTGTCCTCTAACCGTGATTACCTTCACGCACACAATCAACTCGACTAGCAATAGTATAGTCCAATCATGTCAACGAAATTCGTAGCGATCCCAAGTCGCGGGTTGAACCTGGCTTTGATACCATATGTAACGAACCTCCTCGTTACGCCGACAATCCTCTTGTAACAAGTACAATTTTATTTTTTGTGTGTGTGTGCGTGTGTGCAAGGGTAACAAGACATTATACTTTGCACCGCCACCTGATGACAAATCGTGACGCAAGAAACTATGATATCGACATAAGGATCTAAGACACACATCGACATCTACCAGTAAAGAACAACATTCAACCGACAATTAAAAGGACTGACTACCCATCCATCCTACCCTGCAATGGTTAGGACCTCCAAGACACATAAGCAACGCTCAAGCCCAGGTTCCCATCGATTTTAACCATTTAAGGTCTCAGGGATGGCAACTTTTCTGAGGAACATGGAGGTGTCTACATCCCACACGACATAATCAATACCAAAACTAAAAATGCTAATCTACCAACATCAATGATTAACTAAGATTCGTTCTATCAACCAAATTCAATTTAACCAAGGGTGAGAATAAACTTTATTGTAATTCTTCGTACATTAACTTTAATTAACCGCGCATTACTAATCTAGTTCTAAATCAATCCATCATCGTCAAGGTTGTTAGCACATTAGAACACAATTTAGTTAATCATTCTATCTACAAGACACAAGAAATCCGATTTACAACCAATCACAACAATCCAAGCATCTAGTGTAATCAATCGAGTCTATGATCATCGATCTCATCAAAGAATAATCTAGTTACAAATGAGGATGGAAAAGTTTAATCATTCTAGATTGTCATGATTGTAGTCCTAAATATCATTAATTAGAACAAGTTACTTTATCTTGACAAAATTACAATTAAAGATATAAGTAACCTTGTAAGGATCCCATCTATATCAACTTGATGTCAAATATATGTAGTCTAGATCTATAAGTACTGATGAATTGAAGAAGTGTTAATTGCATGTGTTAATGATATACTAAAATTAATGTAGATAAAATGGTGCTCTCAAAATAAAGTAAAACCATCAACTATCCCTTATAATTATATTTCTTGATGGTCTCTTGTTAACTTATCAAAAATGATTCTAAGATTCCTTCACCTTCCCAATGAATTAGTATAATATAGAACTTAAGTTGTTATTCAACACTTTGTTGAACTTGATATCTCCTTCCCAGGCCTTACTTTATCACTTAAAATTCAATTAAAAGGGGTTAGTTATGGTTGAAGTTGGGATCATAGGGTAGTTCATACATTTCTTCCCTAAAACTTCAACTATTTGATAATACAAGATTAGAAAACTAGCTGGATTTAAAAGAGAAGGTCCGAACACATTAAGAATACTAACTTAGGATAGGAAGGGAGTATCATTGTCGATTATCGAAAGAGAGGGAAATTTTAACAACCCAACCCTCATTCTCTTTATTAGAGGACATGGTTATCCTTCCACACTCTTTATTATATAACAGAAATATTAGAAGGCAGAAGGGATAAGAAAATATAATAATCAGTAAGGAGTAAATGCTAAAAAGAAATGGATCTTGTTGCTATCAAAAAGTGTTATAAAAGCGGCCAGGAAGATTCTACCAGTCATGCCATAAAGATACTACTAAAAAAAACATTCCTGAATAGGCTTAAAAACCAGACACTCTCCACGTCACTTAGAACTTCTCAGTCACACATTACTCTGTAAAAGGTATTGGTTCATGTATCTAATTTTCAATTGAGTTAAGTTTTATTTCCAAACCCAACCCCAAGTCATGACCAAGTCTATAATTCAAGTGTCATAACCCTGTCCAAATGCCATAGTCAGCCAAGTCTGAAAAAAAAGCATGAAACACCAAGGAGAGCCCACCAAGAGAGAAAGGTCTGGTACTTCACATCATCAGAGCGTTGGGTGAACAGTGGTATCATGACAGGTAAACAAATGTTGGGTGAACAGTGAGTAATCACCACTATTAACGCTGAGTGGATTGTAGGATATACTAATCAGTCATTCAAATAAAACAAGGCTGTGGCAACTAACATAAACGCAGTAAGGAAAACACCTAGCACAAGCCACGAGGAGGGATCTTACCCGAAGCCAAAACCCAGGTACAACGCGTCCAGCGTTGTCGCTACCCAACAGCAACCGGATATAAACACTGACTGCGCACACATTTGTGCATATTTAACCACACAACTGAAAGTATTTGAAACACATTTCAATAAAATTCATAAGCCTGACCAGATCTGAGAAAAATCATTAGCCAATATAAACCCTGGACTAATCAATCAACACAACCAGCATTATCATTGAGTAAGACCAGATGTGAGGAGGTGTGCCAGATACAGTCTAGTAAGTCATTGTCGGATGCCCGAATGGGTATAATCGCCAACATACTAGAGGATAAATCACCTTGGCCATAAAAATATAAATTCACCTTTGAATTAAAAAAAATCTGGATTAAATTCAGAATGCCAGTGAATATAAAATATCATTTGTTATTTAAAATACAAATTGCCGACAAACCAACCATATAACAATGCCATGGCCATATCTATCAACTGAAGTATGAGTTTGTTTATCTTAATGCAGTCACTACCATGGTTCGCTGTATAAATTATTTCCATAAAGAAAAACCACTGCTATTACACATTATCACTTGCCAACACACAATAGTAATTGAACTACTAAGTACACCGCATCCATGCACATACAACTTATGATTTATAACTATAACATTGATTGTTTATGACTATAAAACTATGCAACGATAAATTTTAAATGCAAATATACCACATCTAGGAAAATACAACGTGAAGAGTAACGCCGAAACTTAAGATCCAACCAATGAACAGTAAACTCATACCAGAACATTGACCACAAAAATTAGGCAACCAATCTAACGGGAAAAATCTCAAGGCAGAATTCATCCACTTACAATCAACATACAGATCAAGCATAAGTTCCTAATGCATTCTACTCTACAACATAATGAGCGTACCTTTGCCTTGTCACCTGCCTTGAATGACGTCCGCGCACTCCATGCTGCTCCTGCTCGCCGACCGTCGAGACCTCACCGGTACCTCCCAGCCAATGCTAGGGGTGCACTACTTCCCCCTTAGCCCCCCAAGCCGCAAAGGGGCCACACAATATCCAAATGGTACGTCTAGATCCCAGATCGCCTCGCAAGGCCGAGCTACCTCTCCTATCTGAGCTGGGAAATCCCAACTCCCCCCAAGTAATTAGTCAAGTCCCAATCCGGTAGCGTAACGTTACGCTAACAACCGATACCCCACTTCCTCCTCCTTCCTCTCTTTTATAGAGTTTTAGAACTTCCCCAACATTCCCTAAATCTCATTTGATTTAAGTTTTAGTAAAAAAATTCTAAAATTTCTCCTTCGTACAAGTGTCATTCATCCCCCACATTCCTCCAATAATTATTTTCCTTAATTTATTAATTTGTCTTATTTACCTCAACCCCTAGAGTTACTCCTAAATTTACTTCTAGGTGTCCCTAGATTCCCTTACAGGTTTTAAGACTTTCCCTAAAATGAAGTTGCTAATTTAGTTCAAAATTAGAAGTTTCTTAAATGTCGATTCTTTCCTAAGTTGGTTTCCCGCTTTTTACCATGAGTTTCCCTCTTTCCCTTTTTATGTTGCCTTATTCCCTAGTTTCCTAATTTTTATATTTCCCTCTTTTACTTTTATTATTAATTTATTATCTTTTTAAACTGTCAAAAGTTAAAATAAATTAATTTCTTCTTGACATTTTATATCCATTTTTTTTTATTAAATTCTTACTCTCTTCATTTTACCCCCAAAATTTATGAAGACCAAAACTATTACTTAATTGGTTTTTAGTTAAAATTTTATTATTTTATTTTTATAAGGTATATTTTCTTAAGGGTAGACAAAATTTTACCCCTAGAGAAGTTTTAGACTTAGAACTTAGATTTTGAACTGGGCGACAATTAATTAGGGAAGTTGTTTTAAACTTTCTTAAAGTGTTGTCTATCTTAGGGCCATCTAGGTTCGTTCCTTTATCATTATCAACGCGACGTGCCCTTCAGGACGCACTACGTGCTCCAAGGGTGCCACTCACCTCTTTTGTTTCTTTTGTGCGACGTGCCCTTCAGGATGCACCATGTGCTCCAAGGGTGCCACTCACTTCTTGACTAATTGGTAGACATCAATAACCCCTGGAGTCAACACTCCACCAGGTGAACTTGTGGGAGACTAAGGGTTTCTAAGGAATAAGGCCCCCGCCTTATTGCACGCCCCTTAGAATCATCGCGAGTGACTGTTGCAGTCTGCCCTCGCGGCATCGTGGGTCCTCTCGAACTATGTAATCGTTAACCTACAGTTCGAGCCACGAAGAGAGTGCTAGTAGGATGTGGCAGGGCTGCTATCCACGACTCTCCCTCAACCTCTCTGGTAGTCATGTGTGGCCCCTTTACTCCATATGTGAGTCTGGTCGGCAAGCTATCATCAGCCTGCATCATCAACAATCATGTTAGACATGTCCACATCATATCATCTAATCAAATGTACTAAAATTACAGTAAAATAATCAAACCCCAATAGCACACTCCCTGACTCGATCTGGAGTCCAAGGGTTTCGTCGATGCCTCTACATCCTCAAGGTCCCAAACCCTGCACACTCAGTAAAACCGAGCCAATAGCACCTGTCTAAGTCAATGTAGTAAAAAATCATGTCATCTATCATAATGCATCATAATCAAGGACAAATGTTTTAATATCATAATAGTCTAGATCACTTGCGAGCAAGTGTCCTCAAAGAATAAGTTTTCTCAGTGCGCCAGAGAGGGATGTTACACTGTGACCTACACACCATATAACTTGGCAAATGAAACGAAATTTGGGGTGAATCTACCACCCTAGTTAGAAACAAAAAATACTTGGCACAAATAAAAAAAATTCACCAAATATAAACATGAATGTAAAGCAGGAAAACACGTGTAAGAAATTATTCTAAGGAAAATCAAATGCATCAAAAAAATTAGGCAATGCATGAAAGTAAACACACAAAAGAAAGGAAAACATGAATGGAAGGAAAAAAATCATTCTAACTACTACTCAAAGATCATATCCATGCCTTATACCCTATTGGATAACTAAGGGATGTGGCTACTAGGTGAAATAAAATATCCAAATCAATCATTCAAAGAGCTTACCAACATATGGAAACCTTGTTACCTTCCCTTGTGTTTGGTCATCATCCAAAAAACGGATATGCCAAGCATCAAGTGGGTATCAAGAATAATCTAACTCACTCTCAAGTCTGGAACCTAGGTAAGGTAATAACTATGAAGTAGAAGTCCGAAACTATACCAAGGTTGACTCACCTCTCCACAAAATTTCTCCATCCAAAGGTCAATAGGGACAATATAAACACAAAATTGGGTCAAGCCATTCAATTTTCTTGTAATATCATTGAGGACAAAATATTGTGAAGGAAACTCCAATGATGTAGATGGTTTGGAGTTATGAAACAACTTCACTTGGAGTGATTGTTTTATTGTTTTGAGGGTGTGTCTATCCCACACACCTTATTGAATATATGTGGGGGATAAACTGGGTCTTTTCTCATAGTCACAATTCTCCCTTACACATCAATGAAGTTTTTTTAAAGGGACAAATTAGTTGACATATGGTCAAAACTCTCTCATTGTTGCCATTATTGTGCCCTCTAATATTCAAAGTGAAGATTTAAATTTATGTCAACATTATAACAATGAGTGTTTATATCATGAACGTCTATATGGATTAACATCACCATGAGAAGATTAAAGTAGGAAAATATGAAGAAAGTCTTGAAACCTTGAATAACCCTCCACATATTGTAGACATGAAGATTGAGATGATGCACATGTCTTATAAGATTGTAGACACCAAGTATTATAAGAGAAGATGGAATTATCATTAAGTGTATAACAAAATTACATTCACAGATATATACAAACCATAGAAATAGCCTTGTTTATATTATCAAATGAAAAAGTACCCATAATGTCAATGCATTATATGAATCATTACATGTTCAACTATATAATGTACATCTAATTGTCTTATAAAATTATTGCATGACATCATGAATTTCTTTTAGTCTTATTTTGTGATTTCCAGGTCTTAAGTAATTCATCCATCTCCATGTCTTCGTTTACTAGGTGATCTTCAACAACTGATGTTGTTTCATTCCTTTCACATCGAGTACGTCTAGTCTTGTACCCATGGCATGGATGCTGCTGTGAGGGACCATCACCTACAAAAATAAAAAATATTAAATTTATATGGAAAATTTTTAAATATCATTGAAGTAGTTCATTAATATTAAAAAAAACCTCTGCAATGTAATTATTTACCTTGTCCTCTAGTCGGCACCATTGGAATGGTTGTCAGCATGTTCACCTGATCTTCAAGTCGAGGAGGATCAACTATGACTGTTATAACCCTAAATTGCACCACACATGCTTACCTGGCATCAGGCCAACTCATATCCCTTCATTGCCAAAACATCTGCTGAACAACCTCTCTGAAAATCCTCTTGGGTCAAGGCCCACGTGCCCTAACCCACTACTGCATGCGTGTGCACACTGACAGGCCTACAACAACCCACATGTACCTAACAAAACACAAAAATAGGAAAGTTGCCGACGGAACAAAAAACTATGGGTCAGTTAACTGAAACTCCCAGCCATGCATGGCCGAGAGTTCGTCCAAAACCCTAGCTCCTTATAGCCTATAAAAGAAGGGGTAGGGGTACCATTTGGAGGAGGAAGAATATAGAGAAGAAACTCTGCCCATTTGCCAAATCCATTGTCCCAACCCTTTATCCTTTCCTCAAGCCAAAGGAGAATTAACGCAAAGCAGTTGGAGGACAGAAGAGGAGGAGCCTAGGATCAGGATCAAGGGGCGGTGGTCGGTCTCGAATTTGATTGTAATTTGATTCATTTTGAAAATAATAAAAGAATACTTTTCCCGTCCCAATGCATGAGTTATCTATGATTTGTTTAATTTATGCTTAATTTCTAACCCTCAAGTAGAAAAGTAGCATGCATGCATAGTTGTTTGTCTTGATTGCATGTTATCTTTGGAAGGAGCAGCGCAAGCAAGTGGGCAAAGCACAACGGAGTATCTACACCAAACATCAGTAACAAGGTCAGTAATTTCTTCCCATGCATGTATTGTGAAAGAGGGGTTTAAGTTTTGGGTGGTAGGTTAAAAAGTAATTTCTTTACAGTCAAAATCTGCATGCAAGTCTGACCCTAGTTTGCTAGTTCATAGGGTATTTTTCCCAACAACAATGACATTCTCTACTATTGAAAAGCCAAAATTTATAAGTACATAATTATTAAGTATATGATTAATATATAGACATTTTACCATCATGGGTCTCAGTCACATGAACGTCTTGAGGCTGCACCTCACTGGGATGGGGTTGTTGGGGAGAACCATGATCTTCTGGTTGTGTTGCACTATCAACGCTCAGTTGTTCAGTACTAATGGTTTCATTGATAGTGATGCTCCCCTAATTAAAACAAAGTAAGACATTAAATTATGGACGATATCAAACATTTACGTATTTTATAAGTAATGAAAGGTTAATGTGGACTGATTTTTATTTACCTTATCCTGCAAATTGGATCTTAGGGTATGCCCCATGCTTTTTCTACGATGAACCATGGATTTATAATCGTACTTGTAACCAAGTTGGAGGTCTTCCTCCATGGTTTCAGTTCCGAAGTTGTCGCCCTGCATTGCATAAGGGTATGGCTTTTTAATGTTTTTTGCTGCAATTACCTGAACGTTGTAAGGTGATACAAATAATATTCTTAAGATGTTTGGGTACTTACGATTTGTGACTGTAACCTCGAGTAGCCGCCGTGGCCTAGGTTGTGTTGGTCATGTTTGGAAATCCTTTCTTTGGAGTCCTTCGAAGTGTCAGGTAACCTATCATCAAAATTTTCAAGTATGTTATATATAACCACACTTTTATTTAGATCTAAAGAAAAATAAAGGTGGTATTGAAATCAAAATATTGTAATTTACCTTGGTGTACCAGTTATTTGTTCTCCTGATTTTTTTAAAATCTTCTCTTTTGCATCATCAATGATCACCTTCCACTCTCTCTCTGGAATTGAGGGAGAATGCTCATACCTAGGATTTCTTGCCAATATTCGTCTATAAACATCCCACATATATTTTAAATATTCACCCACTGTAGAGGTGACTATTTTTTATCGAACGTGTCTACTCCAAAGAGGCCTCTAAGATAATCCATAAGTTCCCTTTTGAGGTTGGAATTCTAGAAATTCCACCTCATGCGTAAGGTTGCCCCAAAAATCATCAAGGACTTTATCTCTAGGTGCCTATAAAAAAGGTCATTTCCTACACACAAAAACATATGATCATTAATTTAAAATTAATAATCTAGATGATTTATGTATGAGAAGGACAACATTAAATGATTAAAATATGAATTAAAAATACCTCGGAGTCTTGATTGTTTTAATGGAAGTCCATTATAGTCAACCAAACATGTGCGCGGAGGGTTCCCCATGCTTGTCACATGGCTAGCTCCAGGAAATGCAACCATGTCAACCACATCACCATGAGCCTCATCTCTGCCACCATATCTAGACTTTGATCGAGGTGTTGATGTCTAGCGGTGCATGTCATAGATCCTATCTAAATTAGGTGTGTAATATGGATAAGTAAATAATACTCTAGAAGTTGTATGACCGCCCACATCAGGACTCTATAGCATCTCTGTAGAACCACTACTACCAACACTGGGATAATGTTTTTTTGTGATATAATGTAAAAGTTAAAGAACAAAGTATCATAATTGAACATATGAGTACATTAAAAAAAAACACTTTAAATTGTGGTTGTTACCTTATATATGTTAATTTGTGACATAAGGAGCTTGATATTTTCTTTGATGTCGGGAGTTTGATCTGGACGATCTAAGAAGCTAGCAAGTTCCTTGTTCGCTTTAATGATATTTTTTTTTATTAAGACCATTGGATCAACGGATGAATAAAACCCCTCCTCATCGGCAGAATCATGATCAACATGGCCTGCGAACTACATATAATTTCAACAAAAACAATGTTATTTTAATAAAATTATATAAGAAAATAATAAAAATAACATAAAATGAAAGTGGAAATTGATAATCATTTACATGTTTTGCGGTTGGCCCTTTTCCAGGATCATCCTTCCACATTATAATATAATTAAAACCCCCAAATATTTAAAAAATTGTTAATGATAACAAAAAAACAATGTTAAAGATAATATTTACAACAATGTTAAAGATAATAAAAAAATATAATGAAATAAGTAGAGGTTTCTTAAAGAGGTGTTGCATAAGAACCTACACA
>ML783780.1:833087-848471 GCA_009831015.1 Picea engelmannii
TTGTTAATGATAACAAAAAAACAATGTTAAAGATAATATTTACAACAATGTTAAAGATAATAAAAAAATATAATGAAATAAGTAGAGGTTTCTTAAAGAGGTGTTGCATAAGAACCTACACACTATTAGTCAATGTTTCTATTTGATTCAAATGGTAATCCACTAATAACTCTTCCTCGGGAGCTATCTTTTTTATTGTGCACAGGACTACCCGATTCTCTTCACGTCCCTCATATATGCAATTCAGTTGTTTGTTTGTTGTCTCGGGTCTTGTGTTGTTTATAAACCCTGCGATATTGTCAGAATCTTTAGGCCTTCCATCACATATAGATAGTTGTTCCCTTATTTTTATCCTTGTTTATTAGTTGTATATAATTTGCGGCAAATGCATATCTACGCATACTCGCATGTATCGGACCAACCGCATCCAATCATTATAATTGTAACATGGTCTGACATAGTCCATCAATTCAGTTACTGTATTGTATTTTGCAATTATTCCATCCATGGAAAATAGCCCCAATCCATGCAAGGAGGATGGTGCAATGTGATATGTCCTATTGTTGACAACGAAGTCAACATCTATAGGAGGTAGTTTTTTAGGTACCCATTGTTTCACCAGATGCTTATACCTAAGTGGAACCTCTATGTCTCATATGCTCTCATCATCATAAGAGCATGATCCTCCTTCGGCAAGAAAAAATTTCATGCGTCTACAAAATTTTATTCTGAATTTTTCACCTCTGGTCCTTGTTTGCTTATCATATCTACTATATGCAGTCGTATTTCCCTCTATTTTTCCTAAGATTTCCTTACTCGACGAAGAAATATCTGGCAAGTACCTATTTGGTTGTACCTTCAGTTGCATGTGCATGTGTAGTTAGTTAGTAGTCCATCATCATCCTAGTTCTAATTTATGAACTTTTTCTCAATATTCAAAGTTCTAAATAAATTTTTTATATCTTTAGTTTTGGATGCACAATTAGACTAGGCTGTAATTACAAATATTAGTGGTCAACCACCTAATTTAATGTGATATACCTCTTTATTTTGGACATATGAAGGACATAAGGATTTCAAAGTAAGATACAACATTCATTTACATGATCTAGGTTCCTATTCATGCCCCCCTTCATTGAACCAAAAGAAAACACGATTCAAAAATCGATCCTCTCATCTTTTTAAGAAAACATGATTCAAATACATCCTCTCCTCTTTCTAGTCCTTGCAAAGCAGGGACTATCATAATCACTTCATGCGAATAATTCATATGTATAGAACATGTAACAAAAAAATATTTATGTTATGGTAAAGTTATAGAATTTTGTATTTTCCGCCATATTGATTTTTTCTTGAGTTGTACAATTTGTGTAGTTTTTAGTGTTCTCTAAATAATATGGTCTCTATCCCTATGGACATTGATGGTCTCTCTTGATGGTCTCTCTTTCGATGATCCCCACAATCTAAGGAATACCAAAAAAACAATGTGTTGCATTTGTCAAGATAATACCCACAATACATTTTAATGTTAGGATAATGAAAGAAACAAGCCAAAATATTAGACAATATATCACATACAAACAATAGACAAGAATTAGGTTGCACGGGGTGAAGAGGGGTTGGTGACTATATAAGAAGAGGTGGCTATGGTGAAAGAAGAAGAGGTCGAGGTGGTCGACATGGAGGAAGAAAAGGGAAGGATGCACTTTTGTGAAAAAACCCCTCAAATAAAACCCGGAAGGAAAGAAAACAATATGTACTCATATTTGACAAGACAAAAAGAATATGGTAATGAATCCATATAAATTTTAAGAAAATTGGATAAAGAAGAATAATTTCAAGGCTCTAGATGAATTTTTGGATCCATCAAGTGAGGAATAATTCATATCAAGGATGATATAATTGATGACTATATTGGATGCATCTTGTTGTCGTTGGATGTGAAGAATGCTACTTGTCAGTTAGCTTAATTTAACACCTCATCACCTGGTCAATGTGTCATGCCACCATTGGATGTGAAGAATTTCAAATTTAAACTATCCTTGTTGCCACCTCATCATCTAGTCCCTATGTCAAGTTGTCATTAGATGTGAAGAAGGATTAAGGGGAAAAGATGGGTGGATTAGTTATCTCTGGTTACCACTTGGTCCACATGTCATGTTTTCATTGGATGTGCATTTTGAATAATGCCGCAAACTAATACTTAAATATCCTAAGCCAAAAATGCATCCTGATCTAGAATCTCTAGAAGAAGTTGTTGTGAACCTCAACAAAGATCCTGAAGGGTAGACAGATTGAAGAAATTCCATTTTTTTCAATTTTGAAAATGAGTTCAAAGACCTGTAATTTCGAAAGCTTAACCGAATTTGAAAAAGCGTTGTTATCTACCGAATCCCAGGACTTTCGGTAGCTTATCCTTCTCTGTTTCAGGCACGTAAGTTGTCGAAAGCGCAAACACATGCAAAACGTTAGTCTTTATGCCCAAATCGAATATTTTTCCTTCCAAATAATTCGAGGAAGGCTTCAAATGAATTATAAATTTAAAATGGATAAATATCATCCTCTTTTTCAGGGTTTAGTGGCAAATACGAAGGATAAAAGGCTCAAAATTTATTCTATTTTTAGTTAAAGATTTTCCCAGGTGCCAGAAAAGGATCTCGAGTTTCCTTGTCATGACCCAGAAGACTGTTGAAGATGTCGAAGATTGTTGAGGTTTATAGTGAGGTTTATATGGACTCATAGTCCTACGTGTTTGGACTCCTAGACCTACATTGCTTAGAAGACACAAGGTTTATGTTGAAAACAATTATATTTGAAGTGAAGACCATATATGAGATTTACTTAAATGGCACTTAAATAGTTCTTTGTAGAGTTGAACTCAAACAAAAAGATCCCAAATGTGAACGAAATCCTCAACAAAAATCCTATGACTAATACTTAAACAAATAAATCAAATTTCTTTTCTTTCAAGAGCTAGGATGGGACTCATATGCACCTAGAACAAGAGGGAAATCCTAAAGACATAAAAGGAGGAAAGTTAGTCAATACCTAGTTTTCATTGTGCAATCACATATGAAAAATGCAAGGTAAAAATCAAGAAGGAGACATAAAGGAAGGGAAAGTCATAGAGGGATCTTGCAAAATTGAGAGGAGGAAAAATTGTTGGAATATAAACTCTTCTCCTTTCCAAGAACTTTGATTAAATGAAAATTCATAATTCCATGATAAAAGTAGTCTTTGGCCACTAATTCCAGAATGGGATCATCCTTTTTACGAAGGAAAAGGACTAAAATATCTTCAAGGGAATTTTATATATTTCCATCAAGGACATGGACAATTCTGATCTGGACAATTTTGCACGGAGGCATTTCTCCCGGACCTCTTCATGAAAGATTGTGAATCTATGGTGCATGTACAAATACGTGAGACACGGGTTTATGATAATATTTTTAATTTTCCAATAACATTCTCCATTGACCTTGTGTAAACCATTACATTTGGTGTTTTTTGCACTAAGTGTAAAGAACAATGTGTTGGAAGATTAGTTGTTGTCATTGATGTCAACCCTAGTCATGGTTTTTGGACCACAAGATTGATAAAGGTATTTGGACATGAAGGATAATGGACATGCATATATAACACCCATGAATGGATAGTATACATCATGTTGTTTCCGGTGGTATGTGGCACATCATGTGGATCCTCATGGTTGAAGATAAATGAATTTTTGAAGATGACAAAGTGAATTGAAGAAGGAAGTACATGTAGGCCCTGAAGATAATTAAAGAAAATAATTACAAAAAAAGAAAGTGTCAGGCCGGTCCTAATGTTAAAAGGAAGTGACACAAATAGTATAAATAAACATCATTATACATTCATTTGATATAAGTCTAATTTCAGAGGAAATAAGAAGAAAAGAAGCCCAGATTTCAAGGGAGGATGAAGTCTTTTGGTGATGTGTTCTAAGGTATGTTATTTTAAGGTCATCTTACCATTTTTCCTATAAATTTTTTTTCTAGAACGATTCAGATGGTGAAATTGCTATGGTATTGATAAGACATATCAAGATACCTCTGTTAAAATTTTTATCTCTTGATTCGCTATAATTATGGAGATACACTATGTGGAAGATAGGGTTTGTGACCAGTCATGAAGCTAGTCAATAAACATGTATTCCGGGTAAAATAGTCATAACTTCTTCTTCGAGAATCCAAATGAAGTAGGACAAATTCCATTGGAAATCGTACGGACTAGAGTTTCCTTGTATGAGTTTCAGAATCAGATGTTAATTATTGAGCGCGGGGCATTCTATGCAAGTTCACTCTCCTGAATAGACCAGAATTGAATAAAGTCTACCATTATTTCTATAACCTCTTTTTGGGGAGGATTCAAGGAGTGAAAATTAGAGGAGTTTTAGAGAATACATTGAGTAATATTATCTACAAGATCAAAGTACTCCAGGAATTGAAGAATTGAAGAAATTGAAGAATTCTCAGAAAGCATTATCATATTCTATGTGATGATTGGTTGATGGTGATGATTTAATGTAAAGTTTTATTATATCTCATATATTCTTGGGTGGAAGGAAGGGGAAAGGATGGAGAGTTCAAATGTCTCTTGATATTTGAGGATTGTATCTTCCTCTTGGAGGTTTATCCCTCCCTTTACATTTGGAAGTTGTAGCTACCTTTGGAATTCATTACTTCACTTGAACAAAAACTATTGATTATTTCTCATATATTGTGCATGGTGTATTGTGGTGTATTGGTGTAACTCTTATACTATTTTTCATTGCTCATTGGATATAATTGAATGGTTTAAGTATAAATTGAAAAAGGTTTTAAATTGTACTTGATATTGATTCACCCCCTCTTAGTATGAACACAATGTTGGAGAATTATAAGACATAAGTTAGGTATGAGCTATTTGTTACCTCTTTATTACCTTTTCTTTTAATTGTATCTATATTTTGTATTGATAAAATGAGGAATTAGCCTGAAATTGATGCCATTAGACACAAACACGATCCTAAGGACAACTAAGGAGAAAAAACAACACACACTAATTAATCTAGGAGTCAATCATGCAAACAAACCTTCTCACAAAGAAGTGCTAGTTGGTGATGGAATCCAACATTGCAAAATCGATGCACGAAGGGGCTGAGTTTCGGCGGGTGGGAAATTTACGTTGACAACTTGCTTAACAAAATAAATCCTTGGTGCAAGTTACCTCACCGAGTAGTGGGTAACCCTCCAAGGAGTCCGAGTTAGTCTAGCCAACGTCGATCCCAGGTACAACACCACCTTCCCTGTGTTGTCACCTTTTGTAGGAAATCTAAAATATTATGGCCTCTATGGTACCACCTACTATACCAAAGCAGAGGGGGGACAGACAACAGTCAACACCAATACCAACAAACCAGGGTTGATTACTCTGAGGGCCCCAATGCGACCTCATGATTGACCCTTGTTTTAGAAGGGCTTCCTAAAGTCAGTGATATAGCAATTGGATTTCACTCCCTAACTCAAGGATTTATGTTTTTTTAGCAGCTTTGGAAATTTATTATCACAATCCTATTCCAAATATCTACACCTAAGCTAAGATGGGTTTAAAGAGACCTAGAAAAGTTTCTATATAAATTTTAATTAGCGCTTGATTTTAGGTTCTTGTTACTCAAAGGAGTGGTCGTGAAACTGATGGTGTTTTGACTCAACTCTTTAAACCATGAAAGAGGAAAATGAAATGCAAGAAATTTAACTTCAATGAAAACTAGCTATGGGAAGGAGCAAGAGGTTTTAAGAAAACAAATAATTTCTTGATAAATTACTATGTGTGCAGTACTGCAAAATGACCCAAATTTTAAAAATACCATGCAAATGTCATAGTTCACTTAGTACACCTATACAACATTGAATCAAATGTCATCATTTCTAACATAGTAAACTTTAATGATTATAGAGACCACCATACACATCTTGAATACTCATAAGGATCACGTAATTCATTCATAAAGGGGGGTTTTTAATTATGAACCCACATGTTGTGAATATATGTTGTGCATAAAACACTGAATATATGTTTCCAACTCATCATCTAGTCCCTATTTCAAGTTGTCATTAGATGTGAAGAAGAATTAAGGGGCAAAGATGGGTGGATTAGTTAGCTCTAGTTACCACTTGGTCCACATGTCATGTTTTCATTTGATGTGAAGAATGCCACTTGTTATTTATACATGGTTTCCACCTCATCACTTGGTACATGTGTCACATCATCATTGGATGTGAGGAATTCCACATATTAGTTAGCTTAGGATACCACCTCATCACCTAGTCCATTTGTCATGTTGTCATTGAATGTGAAGAATGGTAGGGACAAATATGGATGAGATGGATGGAGCGTGGTGGATGATCTCTAAGGTGGATGACCATGTGCATGATTGAAGATATCTAATACAAAAAATGATTTTTATAATGTTGATTTTTATAATTATAAATATAAAACATTACACATTTACATATTACACATTTATACAATATACAATATATAATAAATATGAGGTCACAAATATGTTGAGTTTCATTTACATTCAAAAGTAAATGCAACCTCCAACCAAAATCTCACCATATTATGGAAAGACTAGAAAATGTCAATCAAATAAGCATTTCACTGTCATTGAACATAGAACATCCCAATGCAAAGACGTTATTTGTAAATATCACAATTTGAATATTGTGACCCACTTCTCCCAATATCATTAATAAAATTTATATGATTATTCATTGGCCACCCAATCTAAGATGGAGCAGACACAATCTACCAGTCATACATATGCTCAAAATCAACATTATAAGAAGTAGTTGGTGCAAAGATAGTGCACCGAGACATTTTTTCTTATTAGTTCATCATGCTCATTGTATTATGCCAATACCTCAAAATTTTCTTAGCGTTCAAGAGACCAAAGTTCAATATTTTCCTAAGAAATGGAACCACAATAGTGTATTCATTGTCCCAAGTTATAGAAAGAAAAAATAGTGATCAAAAATCAATAAAATCAAAGGAGGAGGCCTATTGTCCAAAGAAAATAAATCATGTCAATCAAAATGGCCTTATCAACCACATATTTCTTCCCATTAGGGACATCAATAGGATTTTACCCAACAAAAAATGGGATTTCACATTACAAACTTCACAATACATTTACACAATATGGTCATGTAAGATCTAGAAAATTGTGAAAGTGATTCAAGATACAAACCAAAGTTCACAAAAGGAATAATCAATTTTGAATAATATTGTTCCCTAGTTTATTAAGCATTAACATCCAACATAGCTATCATGGTTGCATGAGAAACAAAATAATTTTCATAGAACATACCATGTTGTTCCTTTCTATTTTCTAATCTTTGTTGATAAAATGTTGTAATGAGTGCCAAATGATTACTGTAGCCACCACCATATGAAACCAAGAAAACATAATTTTAAGGATATGATGCTTAAAGCCTCTTCCTTAATCAATAAATTTGAGTTGAATTCAATGGCGTTGGCCTTTGATAGCATTTCATTTTCCATTATGTGAGTGGCATGCATCCTCAAGTTATAGACACACTGGAGCCATGGATTCCCAATTATTTTCAAGCATTTCAAGATGAAAACAAGTTCCTTATAATATTTTTGAATATTTTGAATCTTATCAAGAGCCTTGAACAATTCCTCAAACCAACATAACAAAAATTTGGACTTTAAGAGGGATATAGGAATCACGATTAGGTTTTGTTCATTGAAAATGGGTGTAGAGGCATAAACATGGAAAGTTGTAAACAATGTCCTAAAGCCCTAACTAAACCTTCTTGATCTCATGAACCATCATCTAAAGAGTATGGTATCTCACATTCTCAATGAAAGTTTGAGTATGTTGAAACAATACAAAATATTCATTAAAATCTAAATGGTAATATTAGGAAAACCCAAAAAGATTTAGATATTTGATCTATAATTCCAATACATTGTAGTCTTGATCTATCAACCTCACAATCACATCCCTTACTACTGATGTGATGAAATAATTGGCACATAAGAAATATTGATGTGATGATATTGTTAATAACTATTTCTTAAAATACATGATGGGTTGCATCACAATATTTCAAATGTTTTTTCATACCAATTGTGTAAAAAGAAAGGCTTTTAACAATATGATTACTTATTTCTAAAATTTTAATCATTTGTATGACTAAAAGTTTCCTAATTATAACGTGAATCCTAGATTTTAATAAAGATAGAAGTAATTGACATTTGATTGCATTAGTTTTTTATTCAAAATATTATTTAATAATTTTGTATAATTGATAATGAATAGTTTGTTTAGATAGCTTACCTTCAAAGAATTCTAGGTCATTTTCTCCATGGCACTTGAATGTGTTTAGGAGTGTTGTGGTGCATTTCCAAGTTTATGTAAGGGTGTTGGACTCATAATCTGGCATTTTTCACCACTTTGTTGTGACATTTCGCCACTAGTTCATATCCCTTCAATCCCTTCCATGTCAAAATTAGGAGGAGACTAGACATGCTCATGTATTGTTTGAGGAATGTATTATTTTTCAAGAAGAGATTAAACCAGAGGAACCTCCTCTTGGAAAATTTGTGAACCATTTCCCTCTCTAATTTCATCATCATTGTAATTATATCCAATCAAAATAGCCATCATTTACTCATCAAGGATTTGGAATGGCCTATAATAAAATCCTAGATGGTTTTCCTATAGTGATGGATTAGAAAGGATCATAAAATTTATTGATATATAAATTTGAATGGAATCTATTCAAACCTTCCATTCACCATACCTAGCCTTGTATTTTCTCTTCTTTTAATGTCTTTTTGACTAGGTTGGACTATCCTCAAAGGATTTCTTGATTGATTACATATGCTCCCCATATTTCCCATTCAATTGGTTTGGAGTAGTCTAGAATATGAAAGTTGAGGTGTCTTCCATATCCTAAACCTTTTTTGTTCTTGTTGAATTTTAATTCTTCACACGGTCTTACAATTATTTTGGAAAAATCATGCTTCACAAGTTTGATTCCATACATTCATGAATGTTTTATTTTATCAATTGATCCATCATTATCACATTTTGTTTCTATAACCTTTCAAATTGTTGGATAGAATCATATAAAGAGTCATGTAATTGATTAATTTCTTGATTGACATTTTGCAAATGTTTTCCTCATTTACCCATTTTTAGATATTCAATTGTGTCGTGCTTGCTTACTTTATGTCTCGCTTTCTTGAACTTGTCACCAACAACCTTAGGGTGTTAGGTGCTACTGATCATGCACCAAAAATAGTTATTATATAATGATTTGACTTTTATGTATCTCACTTGAAGACTATTGTGAAAATACAGTGACTCCTTATTCAATTTTAAGCAGGTATTGATCTCAATTGATTTTTGAATTTAAAACACCTTATTAACTTTGAAAGGGTTTGTAAATCCACCCTTTCTATAATTCAATGATTCATTTTAATGAATAAAACTTATCTTTTAATTTGTACAATTCATTGAATCGATAAACTATTGACTCAAAGAGAATTGTTCTCAATGGATTTACAATTTAATTTCACTCCAATGTCTTAAAGTTCAATGGCACTAAATGACACAATCAATAATGTGATTTTTTTGAAGATGATTCTTGAAACTTATACCATCTTTCTTTTCTTACTTCATGTGTGTATGGTGTAAGGACTAGGTGCAATTGTAATTTTTAAGTGTCCAAACTAGACACAAATTAACTTCATCAAGCCTCCAAGAAATCATCACCACACATGAGGTGAGTTGATGATACTCCACACCAAATTGTCCCTTGGTGAAAATAAATTAGTAACATGAATATCACACTCCCATATATTAGTCTTAGTAGGTATCTAGGGAAAGTTAGACTCAAATTTCCCAATGGATTCTCAAAAAATATTGTGAAAGTGATACTATTAACTAGGATGGAGGAGGAGTCATTGAATCCTTCGCTTGATGGTGGAGGAAAATATGATAAATGTGTAGAGTATTTCCCTATTGGTGGACATAAGTGAAAGACATATCTACATAGAATAACAATCACTTGAACTATTATTGTTGATATGGACAATGGGGCGAGTTTCTTTCAATATGATAGGTGTTTAGAGACCGAATGGATAGAAATACACTCAATGGTCCATCACTCACTTTTTCTAGACCAAAACCACATTATAACCAATGACCTAGCACACCGTACTTTCACCCAGGAACTATATGCTTGCTGGCATTTTATAAGACTCCTACCTTCCTATCAAGTCCTATGCATGCACACATAAGATATTGTTACCCAAATATGTTTTCCCATCAATTACTATGCATGAGTGAATAATAACTTGTTACTCAAATAACAAAACATAGGGAAATTCTCCATTCAACATACAATATAGAAAATTAAAAACATGAAATAATACATATCAAATTATAGTTAGATTTAATAGGTTGGGATTCAGTGAGTTAGAATATGCATGTTAAAAGGTCATATGATATGCATGGAGTGCTCAACAATGAGAAATTCGGTAAGAATGAAAAAAAATGGGTCGGGTTGAGGTTAGCTTTCCTTTTTTTTTTTTATGGTGAAATCCCAATTTATGAGATCATATGCCACAAATATTATATGTGTTAGGTTCCTATCATATAGTCATCTGGTCTCCAGTTACACATTTGGAAATTTTCTCTGAATCATTTATTTATTTATTTTTAATGTCTTCATGTTAAGAAACTCAGAGTAATGGTCCAGTGATGTATCTTGTATTTCAAAAGGTGCCCTGGTATATCCAAAGTTGGCAAATGATGGTTTGAGCTCTTGAATGCAAAAGTGTCAAAGGTTAGCTTTCGACAACTAAAAAGGTAGGCGTGTGTGTTCTTAGTTACCGAAAGTACATAATTTTTCTAACGGTCAGCCTGTCCTATCAAACCCCCAAACTGTCATAGCTACACATGCCATGATGATTCTAAATGCCGTTGAAATCATGTATGAAGGTCATTTTCCATGATCTGAGGTGTTCTACGATGATTTTAATTGGTGTTTTGAGAAATCATTAAACCCTGAGCTATCAAATATGAAACCCTTACTGTCATTTTCAAGATTCTTCCATCATAGAAAATCATTTGTCATTATCAAATTCTCCCAGCAAACCATATGATGTTCTCTGTCTTGAATGAGCATTATAATTTCTAGTATACCTCACGTGTTTTCCTCCATTACTTCCATTTCTCCCTACATCAGCGTTGATCTTCCACTACAGCTCAATTTTGTTGTTTGCAGGTATTAATGTTTGTTGCAAATGGCTAGTGGAGGAAAGTTGCTCAAGAAGAAGTTGAATGATGTCTTATATCTAGAATCTCATCCTGAGATTTTCCAGATGTTTAAAGAAGCAGGTTTCTACAGGTATTGTGAGAAATTGTAGGGGTATCACCAGGGTGTTGTTGAAGCATTTGCTCGGAGCTTCGATGGAGCAAAAGTAACCTTGGCTCCATTAATGGTAATGCAAATTGATGAGGCCAATGTTGCATCAGCAACAAAAATACCTGGGAAAGGTGAGAGATGGTTTAAAACAATTGTCACTAAGGATATTGATTTCGGGTCTTACCTTAAGCCTGAATTTCAAAACATTATTTGGCATAAGGATGTTCCCAGGTCTTACCTGGAGGTGAAATGGTATCATTTTCTTAAGTAAATTCAAGTGTACATCACTTGTGAAGGTTGGTATGGTAGATTCATTCTTTATCACTTCAAACTAATGAATCATTTTATAGGCAAGTGTCCTCTTAATCTACCCCATTACCTTCATAGGAGATTAAATAATATGTCACACCAAGTTCAAGCTAAGCCTGATAATGTGCACAGTAGGATTTTCCATCACCATCTAATCAAGTTGATCATTCTAGAAGAACTGAGGAGGAGGGACAAAACTTGGGACTTTCTCTTGTTCTGGGGAGAATTTGAGCAAGAAGTCCAGCCCAAGAAAGGAGGGACTCCCTCATGGGAATTGACCTCCCCCAAAACCACCAAAAGGATGAGAAAATCATTATCTCCTGTGGAAAATGTCACCAAGGTTTCTCCCTTAAAATCAGAGAAAGAAAAGAAGAGGTTAGAGTTCGGGAAACCTGGCAACAGATCTAGAAAAAACTACATCAAAAAATGTCCCAAACCTACCTTATTCTGATTCTGATTCTGAACCTTTAACTATAGAAATGGTGGCATATCCATCAACTGTGGAAAGGGGAAACATTGAAGAAGCTAAAATCGAAGCCCCAGATCTCGAAATACCTGCAACATCAGCAAGCAAGGCCAACGATTCATCAAAGATTAAGAAGCTTAAAGAAGAAATATTGGAGTTGAAATTGCTTGAGAGGGTTATCAAATCCAAAAAATAGACTATAATGAACACATCAAATGAGGTAAGAGATTGTTTTGAAAGGTTAGCTAAAATGCATGTAAAAGAGTAGAAAAGGAATAAGAAATTGCTCAAGGAGAATCATAAGCTGCATAAAATGGTTAGATTCTTAAGGATCAAACTGATTATTAAAGATCCTAAGCCAAGAACACATCTTGATCTAGAATCTCTAGCAGAAGTTGTTGTGAATCTCAATGAAGATCATAAAGGGTAGATTGATCGAATAAATTCCATTTTGTCAATTTTGGAAATGACTTAAAAGACTGACAGTTTCGACAACTTAACCGAATTTGAAAAAGCGTTGTTAGCTGGCCAATCCTGTGACTTTCGGCAGCTTATCTTACTTTGGTTCAGGCATGTAAGTTGTCAAAAGTGCAGACATAGGGAGAATGTTATCTTTTTTCCCCAGCTCAAATATGTTTTCTACCACATCATTCAAGGAAGATTTCAAATGAATTATAACTATAAAATGGATAAATATCATCCTCTTTTTCAGGGTTTAGTGGAAAATACAAACGATAAAAGGCTCAAAATTTATCCTATTATTGGTTGAATATTTTCCCAGGTGCCATAAAGGGATCTTGAGTTTCCTTGTCATCACCCAAAAGACTCTTGAAGATGTTGAATATTTCTCAAGACTACCAGATTAGTATAAGGGGTTGACCCCTTAAGATATGACACGATCCTACTTTTGTGAAATTGTTTTGATTATGTATTATTTTTAGTATTTCAGATCCTTTTTGATAGGATCTTAGATTTTGATGTAAAGGCTATAAATCATATGCTTTCAAAGGAATATGGGGATATATTGATAGGGAAGGATAGCATGGAAATATCCCCATGCATTGTAAAAATGTTTCAAAAAACTATAAGTGCCTGTTATGAATGAATACAAAGGCATTATATTTCCAGATTCTTGTGTCATGTTTAAGTGGTGAAGTTTTTCCCTTGATGTAACTTGTTATTGTTCTATTACACATGTTGTTTCTTTCTGTATTGTTTATGAGAAGACAATGTGCAAGATTTGTTCTTAACACCCTGTGTTGGCTCGAAACAATATTTATATTTTCTTCCAAGTTTGAAATGTAGAATTCAGATAATATTTTCTCTGCATTTGAAATGAACCTTGATATGTTCTTCTTTTCCCATTTTATAAGCTCAAAGGATCCACTGACATGATTACCCTAAATCTTTGAAACCAGTATCATCATCACACTGTCTCAAAACCTTCGATTGCTCATATATTTCTTCTCCTTGTAAATCATGGGTAGGATGCCACATGATTTACCACACAACATTTATGAAGGTAAAATCTTAGTCATTTGTATGAATCCTATGAAACATAGGGTCATAACATTTTTTGTTGGACACACCTACCACACTTAGAGGGGGGGTGAATGAGTGGAGATATTTTCCCCCAAACTTCCCTCTTACACAAAAACTCATTAGTTAACATTCAACATTTTCTCATTACTCATTTCTATCATTTATAATCATTTATATGTGAATACATATCAGAAACATATTATCAACATATCATCTCCATAAGGAACACAAAGAACACAAGATGTATGTACAATTTTTCTTTTTATTATGGACTTCAATACGGGGTTTTTGCAGCAACAATTGAATAGTGTACAACTCTACACGAGCACCAGATATATATGAAAGACTCATCATACATTCTCAACACCAAATGATATTAGGCAACAATCCTCAACAAATATCAATCTGTCAACATAAACAAGTGCATCAACCATTCACCAACCTGTGTCAAACAACCTATAATCAACATGTACCATATACAACTGCATTCAACCATGTACAAAGTATATACCAATCATGTGTAAAATACTCATAAAAAATTACTCATCAATATGTACCAACATCATCAACTATACACCTCATGTATGTGCCAACTCATCAACTGCTTGTCTCAACCATGACTAGTTTTGGATTAGTCAACAACCCCAACTTGAAATAATCATAACTTTGTACATGTACTGAATAAAGATATGAAACTACTACACAATGTTATTCAGTTTGTTTTGTGCAATTCCTACAGGTGGCACTACTTGGAACCTCTCAGAAAAGGCGTTATAGCAAAAATGGCATACCTTGTTGAATTCTGGCTTATTCTAGAGCACGACCTTGTAGAGCGTGGCCCGCACAAAATATTCATTGAATTGATATGAAAATGTTACAAAAAATACTACATAATTTACCCTAACCAAAAAAAAAATTCTCACATAATTTGGATCTATTATGAAGAAGTTATGACGTTTTTACCCGAAACACCTGTTTTTGACTAGTTTCACGACTAGCCACAAACCTTATATTCCACGGAGTGTAACTCCCAAAATAAAATGACCCACAAGATAAATACTTTATCACATATACTTGGGTATGTTTTCTCAATGGAATATTCATTTCATGGTCTGAATCATTATATAAAAAAAATTATAGTGAAAATGGTGAGATGACCTGTAAATAACATACCTTAGAAAGCATCATCAAAAGAATTTATTCTCCCTTCAATTTTGGCCCTCTTTTCTTCACCTTCCTTATGAAATTTGGCTTATATATCCTTGGTTAACTCAGTCACCTACAAATATTCAATATGCTCAAGTTTTCCACACTAAAAATGTTCAAGAAGCTCTCACAAGAAACTCTCCATCAATACTCCAAAATATATTTTCACAAGAAGCTCTCCATTGATCCACAAAAAGGATGATCTACAAGAGACCATTTCTATATTATTTATACTTTCATCCTCTTGGTCACTTAACCCATTTCTAGGTCACTTAACCTATTTTCCTTATTTTAGGGTTAACCACTTTCCATAAATAGAAATTTCTCCAATATTTTATCATTTAAATATTCCTTCTTGATTTTCTCATCTTACTTTATCATTTCTTG
>ML783780.1:848521-863831 GCA_009831015.1 Picea engelmannii
TCATTTCTTGATTTTGTCACTTCTCTTTATTATTTAAATAATCCACCTTGACTTTGTCACTTTACCTTATCATTTAAATAATGATTTCTTCTTTTAGGTCACTTTGACTTCTTTGACCTTGGGGGCTTCAAGCCTTCATGTGGTGGTCCTTCATCTTTGTAAGGCCATAACTCTCAAACCATGAGGAGTTATGTGACATTCCAGATACCACTGAAAATGGCATGACAAGCACTATCCATCTAGGATAGTTTCACCAATAATTTTCTTGATCTTCATCTCATTATTCCACATAAAAGCATGGGTATGTTGAAATTACTAATACAACTGAGAGGGGGGGGGTGAATAAGTTGTCCTTGAGCTTAAACAATTTTAAGTCTATTAAAATATTCTTAATATTTCTTCAAGTGATAATCAACATTATACAGCATATGGACAGTAAAATTAAAAAGAATCAGTCACACACAAGGTATACACAGAGACATATTTTCATGAGGAAACCCATAAAGGGAGAAAAACTCTTCTTCTTCGAAATGATAGGCAGTATTTTAAGTTTTGTACATCATCTTTAATTGAGCACCAACTCAATGTGAGGCTGCTACATCTATTTTACAAGATGCAACTTGTTTGAGAGCACCAACTCTCTGGTTTCTCTAGCACCCACTAGAAGGAAGGACCAACTTCCTATATGTTCCAGCACCAACTGGATGGAAGCACCAACTTCCAGTTACACAAGCTCCAACCTGTATAACAGAGAACACTTGTTCTCCCTTGCACCACCCTACCACCCTGGTTTCTCTGGATGCAACCAGATGGAAGCTACAACTTCATGTGTTCAATCTCCCACTTGAACCTCTGAGGAAAAAACTCCTCCCGAGCACCTCCCAACCTCCCTAAAATATGAATGAATAAATAAACAAATAACTACATAGATAAATCAATTCTTACCAATCTTTCTTTGTTCTGTAAATCTGGTCTTCTTCTGACTATTCTGCAGTTCTTTTCTTCCTCTGTCTGTTTAGGAGGTCTGCTCTGCTTCAACTTACTCTATCATTCTGCTCTCCTTCAACTTATTCTAGTATTATTCTTTGCATCATGTTTTATTTATCATCTGTTACACCTTTCTGAGCTTTATCTCACACTATGCATATTCTCAATCTCACACTGTGCATGCTGTGGTATTTCCTTTCTTACAACTTCATTCTTTTCTCATACAAAATGACCAACCTCACATAGTCTGTCTCATCTTCTTTTATACACACCTACACGACAGTTCAAATTCCCAACTCCTTAAGCAAAAGGACGAAAATTGTCTGAGCAATTGAAACGCCAACTAATCGGCAATCATGACTCTGTTTCGCTAACAGATTTGAAACTGAGGAGTTAACTGGGAGAGAGAACAGTAACCCTCCAATCAACACTTGATCTGATGGTTTAGATCATTCCGCGATTTCGCATATCGCTATTTCGACATTCCTGATGTTCAATGTTCTTATCACTTCCAAATCTCGATCCCCGATACTCCATGAAGAAGTCAGATCAACGGTCCAGATCACTTCTTGATCTGACGGTTCAGATTCAGTCAAGATTTCACATATTGCGATTTCGACACTCTTGGCGTTCAGTGTTTTTTTCACTTACACATCCCGATCCACGTAACTTCATGAAGAAGTCAGATCAAAAGTCCAAATCACTTCTTGATCTGACGGTTGCAATTACGTCGCGATTTTGCATATCGCGATATCGGGATTCTTGATGTTAATATTCTTTGACATCTCCAACACTCGATCCTCAAAACCCCTGAAGGAACTTAGATCAATGGTCCAGATTCAATCTTGATTCAATGGTTGCGATTAAATCGCGATTTCGCATATCGCGATTTCATAATTCTTGTTGCATTGTTCCTTTTCCCTCTCCATGTCGCGATTCACGAAACTCCGATATGGAGTTGGATCAACGGTTCAGATATGATCTTGGTTCAATGGATGTGATTAAGTTGTGATTTTTCATATCGCGAAATCGGGATTCTTGTGGATGATATTACTTGACATCTCCAACTCTCTATCCCCCAAAATCCAACATGGACTGGAATCAACAGTCCAGATTCAACCTTAATCTGACGGCTCATATTAAATCGCGATTTCGCATATCGTGAAATTGGGATTCCTGTTGTTAATAATCTTTGACATCACGAACATTCGATCCCCGAAACTCCGACATGGACTTGAATCAACAGTCCAGATTCAATTTTAATCTCGTGGCTCAGATTCAGTCGATATTTTTCATATTGCGATTACTCCCACTTCTCCTTGTACTTTAAAGAACGTGCAGGTTCTTCTTGATCCAACGATGGTCGGATCCTGCGCTTGGATCTAATGCCTGAGATCTGTCTTCCTCTTCATCACACTCTTCTTGTCTTCATTCAGATTTGACGACCCTCATTCTATCGGGAATTTGAATGGGATCCGACGACCAGAAATGATTCTCAAACCTTACAGGTCTTCGATCATTCTATCATCATGCCATCTTCATTGTTGTACTTGCCATCAATGAAAAGCATTCGTTGTCTGTAAAATATTTTCCATTCGCTCTCTGTTAAATATTTGCCAACAATCTCCCCCTTTGGCATTGATGGCAACACAAGCACCCACTTGCATTCAGACTCGACTGCATTCTGACTCAACTCTCTTCCCGAACTCTTTTCTCCCCCTTTGACATCAATGTTAAAGAAGAAACACTCTTCCCCTGATCTGTTGCAAAACATACTCCCCCTGTTAACTATAAGCATCTTGGAAATACACTAGATATTCAATAAGTACTCCCCCTGACCAGGTGAACAGATTAAACACAAGAGATTATAACCCCCAACTTTTGATGAAGATATCCAAAAGGGGTCGCTGCTAAAGGTTTAGTAAATATATCAACAATCTGTTCTATAGAAGGTATATAATTCAGTTGAACAATTATGTTTGTAACTTGTTCTCTGAGAAAATGATACTTGATTGGAATATGCTCAGTCTTGGAATGAAGAACAAGATTCTTGGAGACACTAATGGCACTGGTGTTATCACAATGAATTGGAATGGGATCAGTGTAATTTACCTTCAGATCTGCAAGAGTTTGTATCATCCATAAAATTTGTGTGCATCAAGTATCACCAACAATATATTATGCCTCGGTAGTGGATAATGAAATGGATCCTTGCTTTTTACTAAACCATGCAACTAATGAGGCACCCAAAAAAAATGCTCCTCCACTGGTGTTTTTTCTTTCATCAACACAGTTTGCCCAGTCTGCATCTGAATAAGCAGTTAACTAGAAATTCTGATTTCTAGGATACGACAGACCATAGGTTATTGTTCCCTTCAAATATTTAAATATCCTTTTGACAGATACCAAATGACTTTGTTTAGGAGCAGACTGAAAATGACCTACCATTCCAACATCTTGCATTATATCAGGACGGGATGCTGTGATGTACAGAAGACTGCCTATCATAGAGAGATATGTCCTTTGATCAACATCAGGTGAGATATCATCTTTACTCAGCTTGTAACCAACCACCATAGGTGTGCTAATTGTAGAAGAATCTTCCATCTGAAATTTCTTCAACATCTCTTTCAAATATTTTTCTTGAGAAATAAAAATTCCTGCAGAGCTTTGTTTTACTTGTAAGCCAAGAAAATATGACAGTTCTACTATCATGGACATTTCAATTTTTTTTTGCATAGAATTAGAAAACTACTGGACAGATGAGTCATTAGTACAGCCAAAAATAATATCATCTACATAAACCAAAACAACAAGTAAATTATCACATTCAGACTTATTGTAAAGGTTATTGTCAACAGTACCTTTCTTGAACCCTCTTTCTTGTAGAAATTTGTCCAGTCTGTAATACCAAACTCATGGTGCTTGTTTTAGTCCATATAAGGCCTTCTTCATCTTACAAACATAATTAGGATTATCTGTCAAAGAGAATCCTTCAGGTTGCTCCATATATACTTCTTCCTCTAGATCTCCATTAATAAATGTTGACTTAACATCCATCTGATAAACTTTGAAGTTCTTATGACATGAATACGCAAGAAATATTCTGATAGCTTCCAGTCTTGCCATTGGTGCAAAAGTTTCATCAAAGTCCTGACCTTCAACTTGTGCATATCCCTTACAAACCAATTTGGCTTTATTTCTAACAACTTGTTTTTTTTCATTCATTTTATTCTTGAACACCCATTTGGAACCTATTACATTCTTATCTTCAGGTCTAGGGACAAGCTCCCAAGTATTGTTCTTCTCAATCTGATCAAGCTCTTCATTCATTGCTCTAATCCAATTATCTTCCTGGATAGCTTCCTCAAAAATTTTAGGTTCAGTCATAGATAAAAAGGAAACATGAGATTGTTCCGAGTCTTTAATCAATTTCCTTCTTGTCTGAACTCTTTCATTTATATCCCCAATTATTTGATTTTCAGGATGATTCTTTCTAATAATTCTGAGAGGTGATTTTTCTTCTTTCTGCTTATCTGTGTCAGTTTGAATATTCATATCTTCATCTGATCCAGACTCTTCTCTTTTTGATCCTTGGACCTGTTCATCTTCATCTTCAACTGTATCTTCTGTTCTTGGTTCAACACTGTTTACATTTCTGACTGGGATTTCTTCATAAACTTTTATATCTATACAATCAACTAGTTTGTGTAGTCTCTTATTGTAGCATCTATACCCTTTACTATTTGTAGCATAACCCAAGAAGATACCTTCATCAACCCTGTCATCATATTTTCCAATATTTTCATCATTGTTCTTGATATAACATGTACTCCCGAAAACTTTAAAATTATTGATTGAAGCAGGTCTTCCAAACCAAAATTCATAAGGGGTCTTTTCACTGTGTGGTCTGAGATGAGCTTTGTTAAGGATATGAACAACTGTATGAATTGCTTCCACCCAATATGTCTGAGGTATGTTCCTTTCATTCATCATTGATCTTGTCATTTGTTGTACTGACCTATTCTTCCTCTCAACAACTCCATTATGCTGTGGAGTCCTTGGAATTGTGTACTCTCTTTTGATTCCATGTTTATCACAGAACTCTTTGAAGTTCCCAAAACTAAACTCTCCTCCTCTATCAGACCTTACTACCTTTAATCTTTTTCCGGTTTGATTCTCATTCAGAGCCTTAAATACTTTGAATTTTTCAAATGCTTCAGATTTTTCTTTCAAAAAAGCAACCCAAGTTAGTCTAGAATAGTCATCAATAATCAACATAAAGTAATTTTATTTTCCTGTACCTTCTTTCCTTGATGGTCCACATAGATCCATATGTACTAACTGGAGAGGTTTTTCTATTGAAGGAAAGTTTTTAGATTTGAACTAAGTGCGAGTAAGCTTTCCTTTCTGATAGGATTTACAAATAGAGTCATATGGCTTTGATATCTTCGAAAGATCTTTTACTGCCCCATTGTTTCTGAGTTTGATTATATGATCAAAATTTAGGTGACAAAGTATCCTATGCCACAACCAACTTTCATCATATTTGCTTAAGTTGAATTCTTCTTCTTCTTTTAAAACATAGACATTGTTTTTTGTTCTTATACCTTTTGCAACTAGCTGACCTGAATCCATAGTTTTTATTCTACAGTCTTTAGAAGTAAAAACAAATTCACACCCTCGGTCATAGACTTGACTGAAACTAAGCAGATTATGTTTCAAATCTTCTACAAGAAACACATCTTGATATTTTCTTTTTCCGTTACACAAATTTACAATTCCTTTACCCTTTATCTTTCCAGGTGCATCATTTCCAAAAGTTACATTCCCTAATTTGCTATCACTTAGAGTTAGAAACTTACTTTTGTCTCCAGTCATGTGTTTGGAGCATCCACTGTCAATATACCAGGGATTCTTTTTCCTTTGAGCTGATAGCACTAGTCCACACTTTTCAACTACTTTCTTCTTACAAACTTTGACATTTTCAGTAGTGGGGATAAAATCTAAATCGTATTTCTTCAAGCGACAGTCTGCTTCTTTATGACCATAGTTATGACAGTTGTAACATTCTGGTTCACTGAATAATGGATCATAATGATTGTTATGCTCATATCTGTTGTTGTGTTTCACCTGTGTCCTTCTCCCAGTCATCACATGATTTATAATCTGTGATTCTTTGTTGCTTGGATGTCTCAATCTTTGTTGTGGAAGATAGTTATTCATTGAATATCTTGATTGTTCATGTCTAAATTTTAAAGAACAGTTTATAGCTTTGTGACCAAAATTAGAGAAGAGAAAACAATAACCATAGAAAAAATCTTTGTACCTTGAAAAAATATGTCTTCTTTGAGGAGGTCGACTTCTGTCGTGCCAATAATCTTTCAGGTCTACAAATTCGGTTCTGAATCTTTTTCTTTCATTTCTTCTTGGTGGTTGATTTTCCTTCTTTGTTTCTACAGAGTGACTGTTGTCAATGTTTGAGGATTTGGAAAACTTGATAGATTATGTATTACTTGGATGATCACTACTTGATCCTTCTTAGTATCCCAATACAGCTTTCAACTTTGAATTTCTTTGTTGATTTAGAATGGAAGTTAATTCTTCTTATGCTTTAATACTTGGTAGATTTTGATGATACAATCCTTTAAATTTCTCCATTTTTTTCTAGTATTTACTATTTCTTTTTCTAAGGCTTCACACCTGACTTTATTCTCTGACAATTGTTGTTTCAGTGTGTCTTCTATTTTCTTTGCCTCTTCTAATTCCACTTTCAGCAGAGCAAAGTCTTCATCAGGTTTTTTACTGTCTTTCTCGAACTGTGTCAACAATTGTTTTTGCTTTCTATTCTTAGTTCTGAGTCTATCAATTTCTTCCAGTGCACTGATCAGTTCTCCTTCCAAATCAACCACAACTTCTTCATCATTATCATCATTGCCTGTGTTTTTATTATCATAATCCTCCTTGGCCATAAGCATGAAGTCATTTGCCTTATCTTCACAGGATGAGTCACTATTGGTGTCTTCTGAGGAATTTTCATTATTTGCAACCAAACTTTTCTTCTTATTATATTTCTTGTATTTGTACTTCTTTTCATCATTAGAGTTCTGGTCCTTTTTCTGATGGGGACACTTAGATGAAAAATGACCTATCTTACCACAGTTAAATCATTTAAAGGGCAATTTCCCTTGATATTTTCCTGACCCTTTCTTTAACCTTCTCACAAATTTTGCCTCAATATCATCTAATTATGAATCAATATTCCCGTCTGCTTTAAAATATGCTTCTCTAGTACTGGATTTATCTTTGTTAATTCTCATTTCATATGTAGTTAGAGTTCTTAGAAGTTGATCAATGGACAGAGTTTTAAGATCATTTAATTCTTCTATTGCAGAGACTTTGGGATTAAATTTATCAGGTAGAGATCTTAAAATATTCTGAACTAAGAGTGAGTCATCAAACTTCTCACCAAGACCCTTCATGGAATTTACAAGTTCTTCAACTCTTAAAAAATACTTGCTAATTGTTTCATCTTCATTCATCTTTAGTTGTTCAAATTTCAATATGTATGTTTGAAGTTTGGCATCTTTTACTTTCTCATTTCCCTCATAATTGTTAATAAGTTTATCCCACATTGCTTTGGCAGTATCAAGATGCATCACCTTTACAAACTCATCTTCAGCAAGTCCATTCAAGATAGCATTCATCCCCTTAGCATTAAAACTAAACTCTAACTTGTCATCCTTGGAGGCTAGCACAACAGGCTTTGTATATCCAGTCTCTACTACATCCCAAACATCAACACCCAAGGCCATTAAATATGTTCTAATTCTAATCTTCCAGAAGGAAAAATTGGTTCCATCAAACAGAGGGGGCTTAGAGGCTGAAGTCCCTTCATGATTTGTCATGTTTAAGCTTACATATCTACCTTTAAATAAAAGGAAACTGCTCTAATACCAATTGTTGAAATTACTAATACAACTGAGAGGGAGGGGGGTGAATCAATTGTTCTTGAGCTTAAACAATTTTAAGTCTGTTAAAATATTCTTAATATTTCTTCAAGTGATCATCAACATTATACAACATATGGATAGTAAAAGTAAAAAGCATCAATCACACACAAGGTATACACAGATACAGATTTTCACGAGGAAACCCATAAAGGGAGAAAACCTCTTCTTCTTTGAAATGATAGGAAGTCTTTTAAGTTCTGTACATCATCTTTAATTGAGCACCAACTCAATGTGAGGCTGCTACCTCTATTTTACAAGTTGCAACTTGTTTGAGAGCACCAACTCTCTGGTTTCTCTAGCACCCACTAGAAGGAAGAACCAACTCCCTATATGTTCCAACACCAACTGGATGGAAGCACCAACTTCCAGTTACACAGGCTCCAACCTGTATAACAGAGAACACTTGTTCTCCCTTGCACCACCCTGCCACCCTGGTTTCTCTGGCTGCAACCAGATGGAAGCTACAAATTCCTCTGTTCAAGATCCCACTTGAACCTCTGAGGACAATAGTCCTCCCAAGAACCTCCCAACCTCCCTAAAATATGAATGAATAAATAAACAAATAACTACACAGATAAATCAATTCTTACCAATCTTTCTTTGTTCTGTAAATTTGGTCTTCTTCTGACTGTTCTGCAATTCTTTTCTTCCTCTCTCTGTTCAGAAGGTCTTCTCTGCTTCAACTTACTCTATCATTCTGCTCTGCTTCAACTTATTCTATTATTCTTCTCTTCTTCATGTTTTATTTATCATCTGTTTCACTTTTCTGAGCTTTATCTCACACTGCGCATCTTCTCAATATCACACTGCGCATGTTGTGGTATTCCCTTTCTTACAACTTCATTCTTTTCTCATACAGAATGAACAACCTCACATAGTTTGTCTCATCTTCTTTTATACACACCTACACGATGGTTCAACTTCCCAACTCCTTAGGCAAAAGGACGACAACTGTTTGAGCAACTGAAACGCCAACTAATCGGCAATCATGACTCTGTTTCGCTAACAGATTCGAAACTGAGGAGTTAACTGGGAGAGAGAACAGTAACCCTCCAATCAACACTTGATATGATGGTTCATATCATTCCGCGATTTCGCATATCGCTATTTCGACATTCCTGATGTTCAATGTTCTTATCACTTCCAAATCCTGATCCCCGATACTCCATGAAGAAGTCAGATCAACAGTCCAGATCACTTCTTGATCTGACGGTTTAGATTCAATCGAGATTTCACACATTGTGATTTCGACACTCTTGGCGTTCAATGTTTTTTTCACTTACACATCCTGATCCACGAAACTCCGTGAAGAAGTCAGACCAACGATATAGATCACTTCTTGATCTGACAGTAGCAATTACGTCGTGGTTTTTCATATCGCGATATCAGGATTCTTGATGTTAATATTCTTTGACATATCCAACACTTGATCCTCGAAACCCCGTAAGGAACTTAGATCAACGGTCCAGATTCAATCTTGATTCAATGGCTACGATTATATCGCGATTTCAGAATTCTTGTTGCATTGTTCCTTTTCCCTCTCCATGTCACGATTCATGAAACTCTGATATGGAGTTGGATCAACGGTTCAGATCTGATCTTGGTTCAACGGCTGCGATTAAGTCGTGATTTTGGATATCGCGAAATAGGGATTCCTGTGGATGATATTACTTGACATCTCCAACTCTCGATCCCCAAAACTCCGACATGGACTGGAATCAACAGTCCAGGTTCAACCTTGATCTGACAGCTCAGATTAAATCGCGATTTCGCATATCGCGAAATCAGGATTCCTATTGTTAATAATCTTTGACATCGCAAACATTCGATCCTCGAAACTCTAACATGGACTTGAATCAATGGTCCAGATTCAATTTTAATCTGACGGCTCAGATTCAGTCGAGATTTTTCATATCGCGATTACTCCCGCTTCTCCTTGTACTTTAAAGAACATGCAGGTTATTCTTGATCCAACGATGGTCAGATACTACGCTTGGATCTAATGTCTGAGATCTATCTTCCTCTTCAACGTGCTCTTCTTGTCTTCATTTAGATCTGATGACCCTCGTTCTATCGGGAATTTGAATGGGATCCGACGACAAAAAATGCTTCTCAAACCTTACGGGCCTTTGATCATTCTATCATCATGCCATCTTCATTATTGTACTTGCCATCAATGACAAGCATTCATTGTCTGTAAAATATTTTCCATTCGTTCTCTGTTAAATATTTGCCAACAGGGTCCTCCAACCATTCTTGTAGGATAACTCAATCCGTAAAGCGTCTGCCCGTGAGGGATTTCACCATAAGGGGACCACTTTGGAGTTCATCCATTTTTTCACCTTATCAATCATGATAAGAAAATAGTGAGAGAAAGGGTCCTCCAACCGTTCTTCTAGGATAACTCAATCCACAAAGCATCTTCCCATGAGGGCTTTCACCATAAGGGGACCACTTTGGAGTTCATCTATTTGTGCACCTTATCAATCATTATAAGACAATAATGAGTCATCTATACATTTTTCCAACAATGCATCATATACCAATGAAACCACAATGATCCATGTTCATCATGTATCAATGCCAACTCATTGATCCATCTTCATCATATCAATGACAACTCATTGATCCATCTTCATCTATGCATTCTCATCAAGGAAAATACATATTATATTACATCAATCATCAATCAATCAATCCTTTGTCATCAATCAATCCTTTGTCATCAATTAATCACTTGACATCAATCAATCAAACCATTGGCATCAATGAAAACATGATCCAACAATATCCCCCTTTGGCATTGATGGCAATACCAACATTGATGTCAACACCAATTACCAATTATTGATGTCAACATGTAGATAAGGCATTCTCTACATCAATAGTCAATGTGACTATCTCTCCCCATCAATAAACATCAATCACATCAATGTGATTAACTCTCCCCCTTTGACATCAATGGCAAAGGGCCATTCTCATCTTGGGGCTGCTCCCCTTGCTTGAACTTTCCTTGGGGTTTCTCCCCCTATCTAAATGCCTTTGATCTTCCTCTGAATAATATCCCCCCTTTTAAACAAGGGATATCACTCTAAATTAATGTTGAAGATACATTGAACATACTCCCCCTATGACCATTGCTCCCCCTGAAATTATGCTCTTGTGCTATTTCTTCAAGTATAGGGATATTTTCTAGGTATGCATCTGATAAATATCTCCTCCTAGAATCATGGGAAGAAGAATGACTCCCCCTATGGGTATGTCTCCCCTATATTTTCTGCAAGATGAACATTGTGCTACCATATAACGATCCTTGGACATGTTCATGCATCAAACGCATGCCATACCAAGCATCATGAAGCAAAAGATATGTCAACAATGAAATAAAGAATCATGAGCAAAATATCAACCAAGTACATCCTATAGAAAATGTGTGCTCATCATGCACAACACCTATATACATCAACATCATGCAATGTGCCAAAATATATCATCCATGGAATGTATCAATCATATGCCTTTATCAACATGCCAGCATGTGCATCTACCAATATGCCAACCATGTGCATCCACCAATATGCCAACCATGTGCATCTACCAACATGTCAAACAATGTATCATATCACTCATGATATGTCTCCATCATGAACCAAGTGTCGGAAAACTGAGAGGTGGGGGGGGTGAATCAATTGTTACTAAGCTTAAACAATTATCCTTATTTTAAAACTCTTTGCAGAAACAATTGAATGATGATCACAATAATGCAGAGAAATAAACACAAGCACATTCAACATCAATCACATATATGAGAAACACAAAGACATATATTTTCCAAGGAAACCCAAACAGGGTAAAAACCTCTTTTTCTTTATATGATAAGTAATAATTACATTCTTTACATTATCATACATATCAGCACCAACTTATAATGAGGCTACAACCTCTGTTTAGTAAGATGCAACTTGCTGAGAGCACTAACTCTCAGTTTTTCTCTAGCACCAACTAGAAGGAAGCACCGACTCCCTGAATTTTTTAGCACCAACTAGAAGGAAGCACCAACTCCATGTGTTCAAGAAACCACTTGAACCTCTGAGGACAATAGTCCTCCCTAGCACCTCCCAACCACCCTGAAATATAACTCTTTGAATCTGAAACTTACTGCAGTGATATAATGTTCAACAATGGCTTACCTAACTTATCACTGTTCTGTTGTATCTCGTTTCTCTTTCTTCCACACTGATTTTCTGTACATCTCACTTCCGCTGTCTGTTCTTCTACGATTTATCCTCTGTGCGCCATGTCCATTCACTGCACAGTTCCTCTTCAGATCAATTCAGCTGCTGCACAATATTCCTTCTTCACGCATGAATCACTTTCCACATCAACAAACACCACCACTCGAACAACAACATCAACAACCCTCATCTCTTCTCTGTACTATGTATTTATAGCTTCTGTGCACCTTGTGCATGTAGTGTTCGCAATGCCTCTGCATGCTGACTCCGCGCCATTATCCTCCACCTCTTGAGTGCTCTGTCTGATCATCATCGTGATTCTTCATCTTCTCTGGTGGTTCACACCGTGTGTCCAGCATCACTGTATGTTATATTGAGATTCCTCAGTCTCTCTTGCAGATTAAGACTCTTCGTCTTCTATGAGACAGTCGAAATCTTGATATTCATCGACCATGATCGACGGTTCATGATCTTGATGAATCAACGGTCCTGATCTCATCGTGATTTCGCATCTCATTGTTCCTTTGTTGGATATTTTCGTCACTCCACGTCGCGATAGGAGAGACTCTTAGATCAACGGTCCACATCTTTTGATGTATTGACGGTCAGGATCATTTTTTGATCTCGCATCTCGCTGATCCTTGTGATGGAGTTTCTCGTCACTCCAAGTCACGATAGGCGAGGCTTCGAGATGGAGCTCAGATCAACGGTCCATGTTCTTGGTGATCCGACGGTCTTGATCTTCTCGCAATATCGCATCTCACGATTCCTGTGATGGAGGTTCTCGTCACTCCAAGTCACCATAGGCGAGGCTCCGAGATGGAGCTCAGATCAACGGTCCACGTTCTTGGTGATCCGACGGTCCTGATCTTCTCGCAATCTCACATCTCGTGATTCCTGTGATGGAGGTTCTCATCACTCCAAGTCGCGATAGGTGAGGCTCTGAGATGGAGCTCAGATCAACGGTCCACGTTCTTAGTGATCCGACGGTCCTGATCTTCTCGCAATCTCGCATCTCATGATTCCTATGATGGAGGTTCGCATCACTCCAAGTCGCGATAGGTGAGGCTCCGAGATGGAGCTCAGATCAATGATCCACGTTCTTGGTAATCCGACGGTCCTGATCTTTTCACAATCTCGCATCTCGCGATTCCTTTGACTTTCCAGTCAGCGAGATGACGATCTTTCACCACGTGTCCTCTTGATCCAACGGTCCTTGATTAAATCGTGATTTCACATCCTGTTGTTCCTTTTACTTTCCAGTCAATGAGATGATGATCTTTCACCATGTGTCCTCTTGATCCAACGGTCCTTGATTAAATCGTGATCTCGCATCTCATGGATCTGGAGATGAATCATCTCGAATCTTCAAGTCGTGATTCGCGAAACTCCGAGATGGAGCTGAGATCAACGGTCCACATCTGATCTCTATTTAACGGCTCATATCTGTCAGGAACTGTGGATGGGATCCAATGGCTGTGGATCTCTGTCTTCCTTCTCCTCTGCAAACTCCTGTATCTTGAGCTTTGTTGCGCGTGTTTTCCTCAATGTTGTTCCTCCTGAGCTTTCACGTCCAAATCCCCAAGGGATATTATCCTTCTTATCCTGCAATCTCCACTGTTGTACTTACCATCAATGAAAAGCATACACTACTTGGTAAACATTTGCCAACAATCTCCCCCTTTGGCATTGATGGAAACTAAGGCACCCGAATTCGTTTCTCCCCCTTTGACATCAATGTCAAAGAAGAAACAAGCTCCCCCTGAGCTATTGTAGTAATTTTAGGAGGCAATAGATATTCAAACAATACAAATCTCCCCATAACAAGATGAACTCTTTTAGGTGTGAAACGAAATGACACCCAGCTTCTGTCTAAGATATTCAAACGGTGTCTTGGCTAGGGGCTTTATAAAGATGTCTGCAATTTGTTCTGTAGTGGGAATGTACTGGACCTAAACAATCTGATTGGTGACCTGTTCTCTCAGAAAATGATATTTGATGGGAATATGTTTTGTCTTGGAGTGGAAGACAAGATTTTTAGACACACTGATGGCACTCGTGTTATCACAATGAATTGGGATCGGTGCAGTATATTTTACCTCTAAGTCTGCAAGTGTCTAAATCATCCATAATACTTGTGTGCAACAGGTAGCAACAACAATGTACTCTGCCTCTGTGGTTGATAGAGATATGGAACCTTGCTTTTTACTAAGCCAGGCTACTAAGGAGTTACCCAAGAAGAATGCTCCTCCACTGGTGATTTTTCTCTCATCAACACAATTTGCCCAATCTGCATCTGAATAAGCAGTCAACTGAAGACTTGGATTTATGGGATACCACAGGCCATAAGTCATTTTTTCTTTTAAGTACCTGAATATCCTTTTGACAGCTTGCAAATGACTCTGTTTAGGAGCAGCCTGATATCTTCCTACCATTCCTACAGCATGCATTATGTCTGGGCAAGATGTTGTGATGTACAACAAGCTTCCTATCATTGATCGATATGAGCTTTGATCAACATCAGGTGAATCATCACCCTTTATTAATTTACATCCAGTTACCATAGGTGTACCCACAGGTTTAGAATATTCCATTTGAAACCTTTTCAACATTTCTCTTAAATATTTTCCTTGAGAAATGAAGATCTGATCGGACCTCTGAGTAATTTGCAGACCAAGAAATAATGACAGTTCTCCTATCATAGACATTTCAAATTGAGACTCCACGACAGAAGCAAACCATTGTACCAGTGAGTCCTTATTATATCCAAAGATGATGTCATCTACATAGACCAGTACGATGAGAAATGAATTATCCGATGTCTTAATATATAGATTGTTGTCAGTTGTTCCTCTCTTGAACCCTTTGTCTTTGAGATATGTATCCAGTCTGTGATACCAAGCTTGAGGGGCTTGTTTTAAACCATATAAAGATTTCTTCAACTTGCATACTAAGTCAGGGTTATCAGTCAATTTGAAACCCTCTGGTTGTTCCATATAGACTTCTTCACTTAAATCTCCATTGAGAAAGGCTGACTTGACATCCATTTGGTAGACTTTAAACCTTTTATGACAA
>ML783780.1:864876-875422 GCA_009831015.1 Picea engelmannii
TTTCTCCTGGTTTGTACCCCTTTTTCTTTTTCTCCAATTATTTGACTTGCAGGATGATTCTTTTGAATGATTCTGGAGGAGGAATTTGTAGTTGACTTCTGATTTGAGTCTGTCTGAGTGTCTGAGTCTTCATCTGATTCAAATTCTTCATTTTCTGATTCGTGTACCTGTTCATGTTCATCTTTATCTGTGTCTCCTGTAGAAGACTCATTACCGTACACTTCTCTTGTTGGGATTCCTTCATTAATTTTTACATCAATACAGTCAACCATTTTATGCAGCCTCTTATGATAGCATTTGTATCCTTTACTGTTTGTAGCATATCCTAAGAAGATACCTTCAACATCCCTATCATCATATTTTTCGAGGTTCTCGTCATTATTCTTTATGTATCATTTACTCCCAAAGACTCTGAAGTGTTTAATTGAGGCAGGTCATCCAAACCATAGTTCATAAGGGATCTTGTCACTTTGTGGTCTGAGGTGGGCTTTGTTAAGCACATGGACTACTGTGTGTATTTCTTCTACCCAGTAGGTTTGACCAATTTTCTTCTCATTCATCATTGACCTGGCCATTTCCTGTACTGTTATGTTTTGCCTTTCAACTACTCCATTTTGTTGTGGAGTTCTTGGTATTGTGTATTCTCTCTTGATCCCATGCTCATCGCAGAATTCCTTGAAGTCTCTTGACATAAAATCTCTTCCTCGGTATGATATTATTGCCTTTAACCTCTTCCATGTTTGTGTCTCAGTTAAAGCCTTAAATATCTTAAACTTCTCAAATGCTTCGGCTTTTTCTTTGAGAAAGGCTACCCACGTAAGTCTGGAGTAATCATCGATAATCCGCATGAAGTAGTTTTCTTTCCCTGTGCCTTCCTGTCTTGATGGTCCACATAAATCCATATGAACTAGTTGAAGTGGTTTCTCTATTGAAGTAAAGCTCTTGGACTTAAATTGTGTCCTGTTTTGCTTCCCTACTTGACAAGGTTTACATACTGAATCTTGGGCCTTTGATATTTTCGGAAGATCTTTTACTGCCTCGAGATTTTTAAGTTTGATTAAGTGGTCAAAGTTTAGATGTCCAAGTCTCCTATGCCATAACCAGCTTTCATCATGTTTGCTTAGATGACATTCTTCTCTATTTTCTTTTAGCACATACACATTATTTTCTGTCCTTATGTCTTTGGCCACTACTTGTCTTGAGTTTACAGACTTTATCTTACAATCCTTGGACGTGAACAACACCTCACATCCTCTGTCACACATTTGACTTACACTGAGCAGATTATGTTTCATCCCATCCACAAGTAGAACATCTTGGGATTTTCCTTTTCCATTACTTAAGCTCACCATCCCTTTTCCTTTTATTTTCCCTGGAGCATCATTTCCAAAGGTTACAGTTCCTGATTTACTTTTACTTAGTGATAGAAACTTGCCTTTGTCTCCCATCATGTGTTTGGAGAAACCACTCTCTATATACCAAGGTTTCATTTTTCTTTGAGCAAATAATACTAATCCACACTTGTTACTTGCCTTCTTCTTCCACAACTTGACATTTTCAATAAGAGATTTCGAATCTGGTTCATAGTTCCATAACCGATAGTCAATAGATTTATGTCCAAAGTTGTGACAAGTGTATCATTCAATCTCATTATTCAATAAGTCAAACTTATTGTTGCAGTGTTGCCTACTTATTGACTGTTGATGTTTCCTTGCCCTCCTTAGTTGTATGTGTCTAGACTTAATTTGGCAATTTGCAATCTGTGAAGGATTATTACCTGACTGTATCATTCTTTGTTGGCGGAAGTATTTATTCCTTTGGAATTTTAATTGCTCATTTCTAGGTCTTAAGGAACAATTTACAACTTTGTGACCGAAGTTAGAACAATAGAAACAATAGCCATAGAAAAATTCTTTGTACCTGGAAAATGGTTGTCTTCTTTGAGCAAATCGATTTCTCTCTTGCTAATGACATCTTTTAGCAGAGGCAACATTGTTTCTTCGTTCTTCAGATTCAATCCTGGCACCTTTTCCTTTACTCGTCTTGGGTGGCTGATTGTCTTCCTTTGTTTCTGCAGGTTTGTTATCATCATTGGTTGTGCTTTGGAAAAACTTGATAGGTTCTTCAATTCCTGGCTTCCCACTGCTTGATCCCTCTTCATACCCCAAACCATTTTTCAGCTTGGGATTCCTTTGCTGATTTATAATGGTGGTTAATCCTTCTGAGGCTTTGATACTTGACAGATTCTGATTATACAAGGCTTGAAATTTCTCCATTTCTTTCCTTGTTATCACTACTTCTTGTTCTAATGATTCACATCTTGCCTTCTTTTCTGATAGTTTCTATTTCAGAATCTCCTTGATTTTCTTTGCCTCTTCCAATTCTACTTTTAGTAGGACAAGGTCTTCATCAGGTTCTTTACTGTCTTTCTCGAATTGTTTTAACAATTGTCTTTGCTTTCTATTCTTGATTCTTAGTCTGTCAATCTCTTCCAATGCACTGATCAGTTCTCCTTCCATGTCAACTACAACTTCTTCATCATCCTCATTACTGCCTTTTCTTTGATTATCATAATTCTCTTTGGACATAAGTGTGAAGTCATTCAGTTTATCTTCAATAGATGAATCATTATCCTCTTCATCTAAAGGATCATCATCATTGTTTGCACAAAGACTTTTCTTCTTAAAGTTATTCTCTTTAAAGAAATTTATGTGTTTGTATTTATCCTCATCATCACAAGTCTGATCCTTTCCTTTGTGGGGACATTTGTTTGCAAAATGACCTATCCTGCCACAGTTAAAACATTTGAAAGGAATTTTACCTTTGTATTTACCGGATCCCTTCTTCAGTCTCTTCACAAATTTTGCTTCAATTTCATCGGGCTTAGAATCCTCATTCTTGTCTGCTTTAAATGATGCTTCTTTGGAGGTGGGTTTATATTTAACTATTCTCATTTCATATGCAGTCAGTGTTCCAAGAAGTTGGTCAAACTGCAAGGTTTTCAGATCATTAAGTTCTTCAATAGAAGAGACCCTCAGGCTGAACCTATCTAGGAGAGATCTCAAGATTTTCTGAACTAAAGAAGGTTCCCCAATTGTTTCACCAAGTGCCTTCATTGCATTTACCATTTCTTCTACTCTCAAAAAGTATTTTCCAACAGTTTCATCTTCCTTCATCTTCAGCTGTTCAAACTGTATTCTGTAGGTTTGAAGCTTTGCATCCTTTACCTTCTCATTACCCTCATAACTATTAATGAGTTTGTCCCACATTTCTTTGGCAGTTCCTAGGTGCATAACTTTCACAAATTCTGCTTCTTCAAGACCACTCAAGATAGCATTCATAGCCTTAGCGTTGAAGCTAAATTCTAGTTTTTCATCCTTATTGGCTAGCACAATTGGCTTTACATAACCAATCTCTACCACATCCTAGACATATGCACCTAAATCCATTATGTAGGTTCTCATTCTAAATTTCCACAAGGTAAAGTTTGTTCCATTGAACAGAGGGGCCTTATTGGTTGAATTTCCTTCATGTCTTGACATGTTTAAGCTCTAGGATCTACCCTTAGATAAAAGGGGTTGGCTCTGATACCAATTGCCAGACAACTGAGAGGGGGGGTGAATCAATTGTTACTGAGCTTAAACAATTATGCTTCTTTTAAAACTCTTTGCAGAAACAATTGAATGATGATCACAATAATGCAGATAAATAAACACAAGCACATTCAACATCAGTTGCATATATGAGAAACACAGAGACATATATTTTCCAAGGAAACCCAAACAGGGTAAAAACCTATTTTTCTTTATATGATCAGTAATAATTACATTCTTTACATTATCATACATATGAGCACCAACTCATAATGAGGCTACAACCTCTATTTAGCAAGCTGCAACCTTCTGAGAGCACCAACTCTCTGTTTTTCTCTAGCACCAACTAGAAGGAAGCACCGACTCCCTGGATTCTCTAGCACCAACTAGAAGGAGGCACCAACTCCCTGTGTTCAAGCACCCACTTGAACCTCTGAGGACAACAGTCCTCCCTAGCACCTCCCAACCACCCTAAAATATAACTCTTTGAATCTGAAACTTACTGCAGTGATATAATGTTCAACAATGGCTTACCCGACTTATCACTATTCTGTTGTATCTCATTTCTCTTTCTGCGACACTGCTTTTCTGCACATCTCACTTTCGTTGTCTGTTCTTTTGTGATTTATCCTCTGTGCACCATGTCCATTCACTGGACAATTCCTCTTCAGATCAATTCAGCTACTGCACAATATTCCTTCTTCACGCATGAATCACTTTCCACATCAACAAACACTACCACTCGAACAACAACAACAACAACCCTCATCTCTTCTCTGTACCGTGTATTTATAGATTATGTGCACCTTGTGCATGTAGTGTTCGCAATGCCTCTGCATGCTGACTCCGCGTTGTTATTCTCCACCTCTCGAGTGCTCTATCTGATCATCATCATGATTCTTCAACTTCTCTAGTGGTTCACACCGCCTGTCCAACATCATTGTATGTTATACTGAGATTCCTCAGTCTCTCTGGCAGTTTAAGACTCTTTGTCTTCTCTGAGATAGTCGAACTCTTGATCTTCCTTGACCCTGATCGACAGTTCATGATCTTGATGAATCAACGATCCTGATCTCATTGTGATCTCGCATCTCATTGTTCCTTCATTGGATATTTTCGTCACTCCAAGTCGCGATAGGCGAGACTCTTAGATCAACAGTCCACATCTTTTGATGTATTGACGGTCAGGATCATTTTGTGATCTCGCATCTCACTGATCCTTGTGATGGAGGTTCTCGTCACTCCAAGTCACGATAGGAGAGGCTCCGAGATGGATCTCAGATCAACGGTCCACGTTCTTGGTGATCCGACAGTCCTGATCTTCTCGCAATCTCGCATCTCGCGATTCCTGTGATGGAGGTTCTCTTCACTCCAAGTCACGATAGGCGAGGCTCTGAGATGGATCTCATATCAATGATCCACGTTCTTGGTGATCCGATGGTCTTGATCTTCTTTCAATCTCACATCTCGCGATTCTTGTGATGGAGGTTCTCGTCACTCCAAGTCGCGATAGGCGAGGCTCCGAGATGGAGCTCATATCAACGGTCCACGTTCTTAGTGATACGACGGTCCTGATCTTCTCGCAATCTCGCATCTCACGATTCTTGTGATGGAGGTTCTCGTCACTCCAATTCGTTATAGGCGAGGCTCCGAGATGGAGCTCAGATCAACGATACACGTTCTTGGTAATCCGACGGTCCTGATCTTTTCACAATCTCGCATCTCACGATTCCTTTGACTTTCTAGTCAGTGAGATGATGATATTTTTCCACGTGTCCTCTTGATCCAACGGTCCTTGATTAAATCGCGATTTCGCCTCCCGCTGTTCCTTTGACTTTCCAGTCAGCGAGATGACAATCTTTCACCATGTGTCCTCTTGATCTAACGGTCCTTGATTAAATCGAGGTCTTTCATCTCGTGGATCTAGATATGAATCATCTCGACTCTTCAAGTCGTGATCCGAGAAACTTCGAGATGGAGCTGAGATCAACGGTCCACGTATGATCTCTTTTTGACGGATCAGATCTGTTGGGAATTGTGGATGGGATCCAACGGCTGTGGATCTTTGTCATCCTTCTCCTCTGAAAAATCCTGTATCTTGAGCTTTGCTGCGCGCATTTTCCTCAACGTTGTTCCTCCTGAGATTTCATGTCCAAATCCCTAAGGGATATTATCCTTCTTATCCTGCCATCTCCACTATTGTACTTTCCATCAATGACAAGCATACGCTACTTGGTAAACATTTTCCAACACCAAGTGCCAGAATCAGGTATCTCAAACAAATGTCAATTGTTGTGCTAATCAAGTAGTACCAATGGTGTAGTATCATCAATAATATGCCATCTATGAGTGTACCAAACATGTACATTACCATGCACCAATACCACAAAATGATGAATCCCATATATTTATGCCAAATCCTCCATAAAACATGTGCCAATCAAACTGCTAGTAGGTTCCCCTTCCAATGTACTAGAAAAGTACCAATCATGCATCAACTATATATCAACAATGATGTACATGATGATCACCTCATCAACTCACCAACCATATGTACCAATATGTAGCCCAATCCACATGAAAAATGCATGCACCATGATATCAACATATGCTTCCAATAATACAACATAAGATATATCAATGAAACTCAAATATGTACCAGCCATGTACACCAACAGATCATCATCAATCCATACTCATGAGTTAGTGTCATGCACTCAAGATTTTATTTTACATAATCCAATAGATGAACACTTAAACATGCAGCAAATAGTGTCATAACCTGCAACAAACAATGTTAGACCCTACAACAAAGTGTTATACCATCACATCAAGCTACAATCCATGTGCATAGCCTTTTTCTCAAGGCTTTACCACATATACGTGATCTGTTGCACAATAACTCATGTATGTATGTGACCTATACAAGGTCATCATGCGTATTTACATGACTAATACCACTTTCACCCATGTATGCTTCAGTAGATGACTTACTTGAGCTTCCCTTCAGTCTTTCATTGCGTTCTAGCTTCTCTGTCTTCTTCACCCACTTTTGTATATGTCCCTGCTCCTCAGAACTTGAGCTTTGAGCATCCATATTTTCAAATATGTCTCCCTTCCTTACTTCATTCCTTCTTCTAGCCATGCTATTTGAAGTTCTCATCATGGACTTTCTTCTTGTGTTCCAACACTCATGGGATTTGTGGCCAAATCCACTACAACAGTAGCATCTCATAACATTACAATGAACAACAATGTGTCCTTCTTGATCAAATCTCCAACACCTCATGGTGTTATAAAATTTCCATTATATCTCCTTTCATAAGATCTACATTCAAAATCTTTGTGACCATATCCATTACATGAATAACAATTCCCATGAAAAATACTTTCATACCTTTACTTTGGTGTCCCAAGAATAGCTTCTTGATGACTTCATTTCTTTGTTCTTTTGAAATTTTCTTTGCCTTGTGTCGATGGTTGCTTTGCAACATTGTCTTCCTTCTTTGATGGATTTATCTCATGCTTCTTTGAGGTGCTTTATTCAACATGTGTATCTTCTCCTTTGTATCCAATACCTGATTTATCATATAGTGATCTTTGACTTTCTAATATCTCATCCAATATTAATGAGCTATTCAAGAATTTGTTTGAATTTTCTACCTTCTTTCTAAGGTCAACAATTTCAGCTTCTAGCTTACAACATGACTCTTCCTTTTCATTTATTTGATTCTTCAATAGTTCCTCTATTATTTTGGCTTCTTCAATTTGGGTCTTGAGATGGACAATAGTTTCAAAACTTTTTCTAATCTCATCATCTACCTTCACATTTTCTTTTTCATTCTTTAGTCTTGTGATTTCTTCTTCCTTTTCTTCTATTGAGTCTTATTGCTCTCTTTGAGCATTTCCTTTAACATCAAGATGTACCTTTGAATCCTAAGAAACTTTTTAGTGTTATCCGAAAGATAGTTATAGTGTGTATAAAAATGATCACTTATATATCTATATAAACCCTCTTCAATTTCCTTTTGAAGTTCTAATAGATTTTCTTCTATTCTTTCCATGGGACAACTATCATCAAACTTTACACAAATTGTTTCTAGATCATCCTCTTCACTTGAGAAAAAATCAACATCATCACATTTTGAATCAATGCAATCAAGAGTCTTTGGAGATTCTTTACCTTCATTTGAGGTATCTTCAATATATTCCTTCTTTCCAAAATCATCACATGATTATTTTCCTTTAAAATCATCACATATGCAATCAAGAGTTAGATATTCTTTACCTTTGATAATCTTGATGGAGTGGTCTTCAACATATTCTTTCTTTTCTTGATATGTCTCCTCTAGCTTTAGCCATATATCCTTGGTGGAAATGCATTGTCCCATGCTCTCTTTGATAGGGATTGAAAGTCCACTAAGAATGGTCTTGAGAGCCAATGCATCATTCTTCTTTCCTTCCCTTTGAGCTGCAAACTTTGACTTGTTCTTCAATGGAACTGATCCACCAATGTCTACCTTCCAAATAGTTGCTCCCATTGTCTTCAAATACACTCTCATCTCTATTCTCTAAGTAGAATACTTTTCCTCATCAAGGATTGGTATTTCATCATCAATTTGTGTTTCTATGGATCTCCTTCAATCTTGTTAAGGCTTTTAGTGAAGGCCCTCTCTGATACCAATTGTTGAACACACCTACCACACTTAGAGGGGGGGTGAATGAGTGCGGGGATATTTTTCCCAAAACTTCCCTCTTACACAAAAACTCCTTAGTTAACATTCAACATTTACTCATTACTCATTGCTGTCATTTATAATCAGTTATATGTGAATACATATAAGCAACATATCATCAACAAATCATCTCCACAAGGAATAGAAAGAACACAAGATATATGTACAATTTTTCTTTCTATTATGGACTTCAATCCAGGGTTTTTTCAGCAACAACTGAATAGAGAACAACTCTACAAGAGCACCAACTCTATATGAAAGACTCAGCTTACATTCTCAGCACCAACTGAGATGAGGCAACAATCCTCAACAAATATCCATCTGTCAACATAAACAACTGCATCAACCATGCACCAACCTATGCCAAACAACCTGTAATCAACTTGTACCATAAACAAGTGCATCCAACCATGTACCAAGTATATACAAATCATGTGTCAAATAATCATCAACAATGACTCATCAATTTGTACCAACATCATCAACTATACACCTCATGTATGTGCGAACTCATCAACTGCTTGTCTCAACCATGACTAGTTTTGGAATAGTTAACAACCCCAACTTGAAATAATCATAACTTTGTACATGTAATGAATAAATATCTGAAACTGATACACAATTTTAATCAGTGTGTTTAATGTAATTCCTCCAAGTGTCACTACTTTGAACCTCTCATAAAAAGAGTTATAGAAAAAATGGCATACCTTGTTGAATTCTGGCTTATTCTAGAGAGTGAAACTATAGAGCATGGAACACACAAAATATTCATTGAATTGATCAGAAAATATTACAAAAAATACTAAATATTGTACCCTAAACAAAACATTTTGTCTCATAGCATTCGGATCTGTTATGAAGAAGTTATGACATTTTTACCTGAAACACCTGTTTTTGACTAGTTTCAGGACTATCCACAAACCTTATTTTCCACGGAGTGTAACTCCAAAAATACAACGACCCACAAGATTATTTGTTTACCATAGATACTTGGGTATGTTTTTGCAATGGAATATCAATTTAACAGTCTGAATCATAATAGAAAAACAGTTATAGCGAAAATGGTGAGATGACCTGTAAATAACATACCTTAGAAAGCATCATCAAAAGAATTTATCTTCCCTTCAATTCCAGCCCTCTTTAGTTCACCTTCCTTATGAAATAAAGCTTATATATATCCTTGGTTACCTCATTCACCTATATATATTCAATATTCTCAAGTGTTCCACACCAAAAATGCTCAAGAAACTCTCGCAAGAAGCTCTCCATCAATACTCCAAAAGATATTCTCACAAGAAGCTCTCCATTGATCCACAAAAAGGATGATCTACAAGAGACCATTGCTATCTTATTTATACTTTCATCATCTAGTTTACGTAACCCATTTTTAGGTCACTTAACCTATTTTCCTTATTTTAGGGTTAACTACTTTCCATAAATAGAAATTTCTCCAATATTTTATCATTTAAATATTCTTTCTTGATTTTCTCATCTTACTTTATCATTTCTTGATTTTTTTCACTTCTCTTTATTATTTAAATAATCCACCTTGACTTTGGCACCTTACTTTATCATAATTATTTCTTTTTAAAGGTCACTTAACCCATTTTTAGGTCACTTAACCCATTTTTCTTATTTTTAGGGTTAACCACTTTCCATAAATAGAAGGTTCTCCAATACTTTATCATTTAAATATTCCTTCTTGATTTTGTCACCTTACTTTATCATTTCTTGATTTTGTCACTTCTCTTTATTATTTAAATAATCCACCTTGACTTTGTCACTTTAATTTATCATTTAAATAATGATTTTTTCTTTTCGGTCACTTTGAATTCTTTGACCTTGGGGGCTTCAAGCCTTCATGTGGGGGTCCTTCATCTTTGTAAGGCCATAACTCTCAAGCCATGAGGAGTTATGTGACATTCCACATACCACCAAAAATGGCATGACAAGCACAATCCATCTAGGATAGTTTCACTAACAATTTCTTTGATCTTCATCTCATTATTCCACATACAAGCATGGGTCCTCCAACCATTCTTCTAGGATAACTCAATCCGTAAAGCGTCTTCCAGTGAGGGATTTCACCATAAGGGGACCACTTTGGAGTTCATCCATTTTTTCACCTTATCAATCATGATAAGAAAATAGTGAGAGAAAGGGTCCTCCAACCGTTCTTCTAGGATAACTCAATCCACAAAGCATCTTCCCATGAGG
>ML783780.1:893648-904676 GCA_009831015.1 Picea engelmannii
ATTCAAACAATATATATACATATATATAATTTTATATAAAATTGACAAAATAAAAAAAGATAATGAATATATAGCTAATTACCATGGGACGATATTCATTCGATCCGCCATCAATGTGCCCATATTTCCTACAATGTTTTGTATTTGTTGCTATAAAAATTCTTATGGGACATATGAGGCAACATTTTTGCCAAGGGAAATAACATCTACCATCACCCTTTTTACCCGCTTTACTTTATTCCCCACCTCTAACTATATTCTGCGACATTCTTCTGCACAACAATACCCTTTCAGAACCATCGTTGTTATAGCTAGATTGTCGCAACATCTTCAAATTGTCAAATATTTATAGGTCAATTTAGGTCACCTACGTCGCAATTACGATGAACGTGATCTAAATATTTCTTTTTTTTTACCTATTTATTTGTTATATTTAGGTCACGTGAAGGTGAATGGGAATGGTTATAACGGTCTATTCATCACGCTTGTGACAAACATTATAACGTTCAAAAGTTAGCATCACTCTTGTGACGAAAACACAAGTTTGTCAAAATTGAGACAGTAGTCCACCATCTTGACGATCGTCGCAAAACCGACGATAGTTTGTGTCTATCGATAGAGCGACGAATATGGGGTGGATTTAGATCAAAATTGAAAAATTGAACTTTTTCTCTTGAATTTTGCGACGAAAGAGTACTTTCGTCGCAGTTTTTCCAATATGTAGTAGTGGATGGAGCCTCAAAACTCTTGAAGCCTGGAGTCTCGAAGCTCCTATTGACCGTAGATCTAAATAGTGAATGAGGACCATCGATGTTATGTCCTAAATAGTGTCTCATTACCCCTTAATTGGGGCATATTACATTAGTAATTTTATTTTAATTTAATTTATGTAGGGTTTATTCCATTACTTGTAATTATACCTCCTAGTCTCCTATATATACCAAGGAGACATTTTCATTTGGAATCATCTTGTATTGGGAAATGTATGTGGGAATAAGGAGGTTTCCCCCTCGAAGAGGCTTATTATATGAATTTATCTCTTTTTCAAGGCGTTTAGTACTTACTCTGAGGTTTTTCTATGCTATATTGATATTTGGTTCCTAACATATGGTATCAAATCTCAAGGTATTGGGGTTTCTCTGCTACATCAAAGACACATTGGAATTCTCGCTATAAATTTTTTTCTACAACGATTCAGAAGAAACAGATTGGAGGATAGTTAGTATAAGGATCAAGGTACGTTGGGATAAAATTTCAGCTCTTGAGGAATTATACTTTCAGAGATACATCCTTTGTAAGATAGGGTTTTAGAATCATCTTGAATTGAGTCATTGTGTAATTTTCACTATAAAATGTTTTCTGTAAAATTTCAGACCGTCAACGCTAGAGGATATTCACATAAATTAGTAAGGTATCTATGGTAACAATTTTAGCTTTTAGGTCATCTTAAATTTGTAGATGCACCCTGTGAAAGATAGGGTATCTGATTCGTCCTATTGACTAGTGTCAAGTAGGTGATCTGGGTAAAACAATCATAACGTCTTCCTAGAGTATCCAAATTGATTGAAAATAGTTTCATTGGATAGTGGAAATCCCATTGTAGTTATGGTACTATCTTCAGAATTTTATATCAATTATTTTGTGTGGGGCACACTATACAAGTGAGATCTACCTGGAAAGGCCAAAAATCAGCAAGTTGTGGAGAAGTTACCATAAATTCCACTTGGGACATCCAATTTTGATAAGACCTATGGAATTGCAGAGAAGAAATATCATAGACCTACACAAAAGAAAATTTCATACTAAGAAGGGCCAAAATTTTGGACATTAAAAGGAATATTGTCTAGTAGAACCACCTCAAAATCAACTTTTAAAGTGATACTTGGCCAACATACCACCAAAAAAGGGAACTTCTACACGAAATAAGCCTCCAAAAAATCCTACTTGAACTCTTGATGAAGGTGAAGAAATGTGTAGGGACATAAATGATTTACAAAAGAAGACAATAACAAAAGATGAACTACAAGAGATGATGGATTCAATGGAAGCTAACTTGGAGGCAATAACTACTAAGATGGATGGTTTAAAAGGGGAGATCATGGAAGGATTGAAAATTTTCCTGACAGAGAGGACACCTGAAAGTGAAAATGTATCCCATGAAATTGATGATGAGGACACAAAGAAGGTGAATCAAGAATGGAGAAACTCCAAATTTGGGTTGAATACCAACCACGTTCCTAAGATCGATATGAGGAAGTTTGATGGCAAGGACCCAATCACATGGATACTTTATATGGATCAATTCTTTGATCTACATAATGTGCCACATACACAAAAGGTATGAATTGCTTCTTTATATTTAGAACCCAATCAATTTGTATGGTATCGATGTCTTTGTTCTCGCAAATCACTCATCACTTGGAAAATTTTCACGGAAGAAATGATAGCACACTATGAGGATACAAGAAGCAATACCTTCTTTATCCAATTGATAAATCTCAAGCAAAAGGGTTCAGTTACAAAGCACATTGAGAACTTCCAAAGATTGAATATAAACATAACAGATATTCCAAATGACCACTTGATTGATGTATTCATAGGAATTTTAAAGGATAACATTCAACATGAGGTTCTCCTTTGGGAACCCAAATCATTGGAGAATGCATTTAGGGTGGCAAGAAATGTTGAAAGTAAAAATATGGATATGACTACTAGAAGGACTGATCCTAACCTCTATAGAGAGAATAATGCTCCTTCTTCTAAAACACATCAACCTACAAGGTTGATACCTCAACAATTGGAGGAAAGAAAAGAAAAATGTTTATGCTTTAATTGTGACAACAAGTACAGTAAGGGACATAAGTGTGGTGAGAAGAAATTATTCTACATATATTGTGAAGAGGAACAAGAACAAGAACAAGAACCATCTCAAGATGAAAACGTAGAAGCAATTTCGTCTAAAGAGTTGACTCCCACGACACTGTGTAATGCATTGGATGGAATTAGCAGTCCTCAAATCCTCAAGATAGAAGGATATATCAAAAGTAAAAAGGTAATAGTCCTAATTGACTCTGGAAGTACTCATAATTTCATTCACTATAAATTAGCCAAAGCTCTCAATTGCTTTGTATATCTAGTGCCAGAGTTTCAAGTAATGATTGCAGATGTAGGAACTATCAGTTTCTCAGGAAAATGCAATAATATCAATCTTACTATGGGGGAATATGTAATGCATAGTCCAATGATTTCTATACCCATGGGTGGTGTTGATGTTGTACTAGAAATCCAATGGTTACAATCATTAGGAACAATGGCTTTTAATTTTCAAGAACTTTTCATGAAATTTTCATTAGAAGGAAAAGAAATTGAGTTAAGAGGTATCACAGGGAAACTCAGTAAGGTGATAATATCTAATGGCATGAAAAAATTATTGAAAAAGGGGAATCAAGGTGTTATTGCACAACTATGCTCACTAGATGTTCAAATATCTAAGCCATATATTCCTCTAGATCTCAAAGGGATCATTGATAAGAATTCAAAAGTATTTGAAGATATTCCCAAAGGTTTTCCACCCACTCGAAATGATGATCATGATATTCACCTAAGTCCTGGGAGTGTTCCTCCTAACATCAGTCCATATAGATACCCTTATGCTGAGAAGAGTGATACTGAATGCATGGTTGAATAAATGTTAGAGGTTGGCATTATTAGACCTAGCCAAAGTTATTACTCCACACCAATGGTAATGGTATTCAAGAAAGATGGCTCATGGCATATGTGTCCAGATTAAAGAGAGCTCAATAAGATCACTATTAAAGATAATTTTCCCATTCCCGTCATTGATGAATTGTTAGATTAACTACATGGAACAATCTATTTCACAAAGTTGGATCTTCGTTCTGGGTATCATCAGATTAGAATGAAGGAAGAAGATATCCTAAAAACAACATTCTGAACTCATGAAGGCCATTATGAATTTTCGATCATGCCTTTTGGCCTTACAAATGCACCTTCCACATTCCAAGGGTTGATGAATTCCATTTTCAAGCCCTTCCTTAAAAAATTTATGTTAGTATTTTTTGATGATATACTAAACTATATCAAGTCTTCGGAGGATCATATGCGACATGTTAACAAGGTGCTACAACTACTAAAGGAGAAACAACTATATGACAAACCATCCAAATTTTTCTTTGGAGTGAAGGAGGTAGAGTATTTGGGTCATATTGTATCTCATGAAGGTGTCAAGGTAGACCCTAACAAGATTAAGGCCATGATCAGCTGGCCGATTCCCAAAACATTTAAGAATATTAGATGATTTTTGGGTTTGACAGGTTACTACCACAATTTTGTTTGGCACTATGGAAGAATAACATCACCTTTAAAGACACTAACTATGAAGGATTCATTTTCATGGACTCCAGAGGCAACTAAAGATTTTGAACAACTTAAAGAGGTGATGTGAAAAGCTCCTGTCTTGACCACTCTAGAATTCACAAAAACCTTTATTGTAGAATGTGATGCCTCAGGAAATGGAATTGGTGTTTTCCTAATGCAAGAAGGAAGGCCCCTGGCTTTTGAAAGTAGACCACTCAAGGGAAAGGACTTACAAAAACCCATTTATGAGAAGGAAATGATGGAAATACTACATGCATTGAAGAAATGACGTCCTTACCTAATAGGTAGGCACTTCAAGATCAAAATTGATCATGATAGTCTTAAATACTTCTTGGAACAAAGACTATCTTCAAAAGAACAACAAAAATGGGTAACCAAGATATTGGTTTATGATTTTGAAATCGTCGATAAAAAAGGGAAGCAAAATGTTGTGGTAGATGCACTCTCAAGAAAGGATGAATATGTTGAGGCCTTTCTCTGTGTTATCTCGATCATCCAACCCAATTGGATAATAGAAGCAAGGGATGAATGGAAGAATGATGAAAAATTCTGGACTCTCATTCAAAGGTTGCAATAGGATTCCAGTGAATCAGATACATTTACATGGAAAAATGATTCACTTTGGTACAAAGATCGCTTATATTTATGTAATAACTCCCAAATCAAACAAAAGGTATTATTGGAATTGCACACCTCTCTAGTACGAGGGCACTCAGGATTTTTTAAAGCCTACCATAGGGTCAAGAAGAAATTTTTTGGGGATGGCCTTAAAACTGATGTTCAAAGGTTTGTGGCAGAATGCTTGGTTTGCCAACAAAATAAGGTGGAAACAATTAAGACCCTAGGTATTTTACAACCATTATCCATCCCAAGTCAGTGATAGGAGGAGGTTTCCATGGATTTCATCACAGGGTTACCGAAGTCTGAAGGAAAGAGTGTCATCATGGTGATTTTTGATAGATTGACCAAGTACACACATTTTTGTGCACTCTCTCATGCCTTCAAAGCTAGTACATTTTCCACCACATTCATGGAGATAGTTCAAAAGCTACATGGAAGCCCAAAGATTATTGTAAGTGACAGAGATCCCATCTTCACTAGACATTTTTGGACATAATTATTTTTATTTTTTGGGTACTCAATTGGCTCATAGCTCATCCTATCATCCTCAATCTGACGGACAAACCGAGATAGTGAACAAATGTCTGTAAGGCTACCTTCATTCCTTTGTCTCTGATAAACAAACACAATGGTTCAAATGGTTACCATTGGCAGAATGGTGGTATAACACTTTCTTTGATACTGCAACAATAATGACACCATTTATGGAACTCTATGGATACCACCCTCCTTCCATCACTTCTTCTCTAAAATAAAAATCTAAGGTTCAAGCAGTGGAAGATCGCATTGAGCATCAACAACAAGTTTTCCAAATATTAAAGGACAGCCTGACCATGGCACAAAATCACATGAAACAATAAGTAGATCAACATCGTAGTGAAAGAAGTTTTGAAGTAGGGGATTCGGTGTTTTTAAGACTACAACCATACAAACAGATGTCCCTCAAGAAAGCCAAGAAATATATTAAATTATCACCAAAGTACTATGGCCCTTATAAGGTGTTGCAAAATATTGGTACTATGGCATACAAATTGGAGTTGCTTGCATCTTCATGAGTACACCCAGTGTTCCATGTTTCATTCTTAAAGAAGGTTATAGGTGACAAGATCCAAGTTCAAACTATATTTTTAGAACTTGACGAGGAAGGAAAAATCATATTGGAGCCTGAAGCCGTCATTGACACAAGAGTTTGCCAACTAAGGAATAGATCCATTTCAGAGTATCTCATTAAATGGAGGAAACTACCGGCTGAAGATTCCACTTGGGAAGATGAGTCTTTTATATAGAATCATCCAGAGTTACTCAAGCATTGCGGACAACCCTTGTCTCAAGGGGAGGGGCATGTTAAGACCTAAATAGTGGCTCATTACCCCTTAATTGGGGCATATTACATTAGTAATGTTATTTTATTTATGTCGTCTTTATTCCATTACTTATAATTATACCTCCTAGTATCCTATATATACCAAGGAGACATTTTCATTTGGAATCATCTTGTATTTGGAAATTTATGTGGGCATAAGGAGGTTTCCCCCTCGAAGAGGCTTATTATCTGAATTTCCCTCTTTTTCAAGCCATTGAGTACTTATTCTGAGGTTTTTCTATGCTATATCGATATTTGGTTCCTAAGATTCGATCAGTGCATCCTTAGAGTATTCAAAGAATTTTCGTTCAAAGGAAATGGATTGTAATGAAGGAAGATATTCCAAAGCCCGAAGCTCCGAAGTGTTAAAGCTCCGAAGCTCCGAAGAATTAGTTGTTCGGAAGTTCGCCACTTGGGTGTTCAAGGAAAATGTGGTGAGTTGAAAGGAAAACCTTTGAAGCTCAAAGTTTCGGATCCTGGAGGCCTGAAGCATAGGATAATTTACTTACAGCCAACACTTGGTCACATCACGTGGTCACATGTGTTCGGGGCCCGAAGAAAAAGGGCTAGTGCCTGAAAATTGTTTTTAAGAACAAAAAATGGATTAAAGAAGAAGGTCATGGGGTTCTTGATTGTTCATACCTACACCTATGAGAGTAAGAAGGCATTTAAACCTGAATATAGGACCCAAGAAATATCTAATATAAATTTAGCTAAAGGAAAAGAGATCAACTTCACAAGGAGTGCAACAGAGAAAAAGCACAAGTTCTAAAGGACCATAACTTTCTGCTCAAAGCGCATAATCGAGCAAGGAAACAATCATTGGAAAGGTATAGGAAAATAGAATGTAGTTGTTCACCCAGGAATGGGGAATGATCAGGCAATTACTCAGGAAATCATCACAAAATAAGTATGATATATTAATGAATCAAAATGGTTTGTGTTTTCATGAAATTATTGAGAACAATTAGCCTGATGAAGTTATGTTGGCTACACATTTTTTTAGAATTAACAACAACCTGATCAGATCATATCAACATAGTGGAAAAAGAGATGGATGATACATAAGAGGATTACAGCCAAGAAGATGAAATTTGAGGGACGAATGTCCATTTGGGTATGGAAGGAACAAACTCCAATGGACATGGAGAAGAAAAGGATGATAACATGAATATGGTAGAGGCCATTAGAAATTTGAAAAATGATATCCATAGTCACAAAGTTGATAATGAAAGTCTTATGAAAGCCAAAGAGAAACAAGAAGACTTCAATATTAATTTAATGAAGATCCTGTATAGAATTGAAAATAAATTGGATAAGGAGAGTGGCTCCAGCAAATCAGGAAGCCACAAGACCCCTTAGGAAAGAGGAAGATCCAGGAGTGATAGTAGACATCACCATCACTCTCAAAGACAATACAAAAGGATAAATGAACAAGATCAAACATCCTACCTTTGATGGAGAGCACAAGAAATATGAAGATGCTGAGACATGGTTGTTGGGCATAAGAAAATATTTCCAACTGCATAATTATTCTTCTCATGTAGAAGGAAGAATTGCTATCTACCAGCTTAAAGGAAAGGCATCCATGTGGTGGGAACATCTTTTGCAAGTGCAACACATCAGGGAGAAGAATGTGACTTGGAAGGAATTAAAGAAGCATTTTGAGAAGAAATACTTAACCAAGAGGTATTATGACAAAAAGATGAAAGAGCTCTTTGAACTCAAGCTGGGAAGCATGACCATTGAAGAGTATGAAAGGAGATTTTTAGAACTGGTGAAGTATTTCTCCTTCATCAAATATGAAACAGTTAATATCCAAAGATATTTGAGTGGAATGCCATCTTTCATCAGTGATAAAATTCAATATGATCAACCAAAAGGAAATCCTACCTTCCAGAAGGCTTGGGAGGACAAGAAGAAGTTCAAGAGGGAACAAAGGAAGAAGGGGCACAAGCCACCCTTTTTCAGAAATAGTCCTTAAGGACAAACATATTTTAGAGAGCACAGAATGAATGAGGTAGGTGGGCAAAGTCTAAGGCAACCACCTATTCAATGATGTGGTTGTAAAGGAGACCATAAGTATAGAGATTGTCCTCACAAAATTGACAAAGTGAGAGTTGTCCACAATGTACAGAAAGCTAAAACAATGGAGGACATGGGCATAAGTGTTCCAAGGATATATGCAACCCTGGACAATAAGCAAGCAGAATTTCAATCACACATGATTTAATTGGAAGGTATGACCAATAACCATTTCTTTATCATTTTAATAGACTCATGAGCTATTCATAGTTACATAGATCCTAAAGCTGTGGAAATATTGAAATTTCCAAGAAGCAAGGACAAGAAATCCTGGTTGGTAGAGTTGGCTACAAGAGCCAAGAGAAAAGTTGTTGAGTTGGTTAAATCATGTCCATTGAACATGAATGGGCTAAGTACCAAGGAATATTTGAACATCCTTCCCTTAGGTTCATATGACTGTCTAATTGGTATGGATTGGTTGGACCAACTCCATGATTTCTTAGAATTCCATAACAAGGCATTTACTTTCCGGAATGAGGAAGGGAACCCAAGAGCAGTTCAAGGAATTCCTAGGGCATTTACTATCCGATAGATATCAGTCATGCAGTTGAAGAAGTGTTACAGGAAGGGCTTCCAAATATTTTCATCTCATATGGAGGAAGCACCTAAGGATAAGGTGCCAAATCTTGAGGATCATGTGGTCCTGAAATATTTTAAGGATGTGTTTAAGGAGATACCAGGACTACCCCCAGAGAGAGATATTTATTTATCTATAAACTTAATGCCTGGAGCGGATCCAATATCCAAGACTCCCTACAGGATGAGTACACCATAGTTGAAGGAGTTGCAAATGCATCTTGAAGAGATTCTGAAGAAGGGGTATATACGCCCAAGTGTGTCACCTTGGGGTGCCCCAGTTTTGTTTGTGAAGAATAAATATGGGACATTGAGGTTGTGTATTGACATCAAACAATTGAAAAAATTAACTATAAATAACAAGTATCCTTTGACAAGGATTGATGATCTCTTTGATCAGTTAAAGGATGTAAGGATAGATTCAAAGATTGATCTCAGAGCTGGTTACCATAAAGTAAGGATCAGAGATGAAGACATGAACAATACTTCCTTCAGGATAAGGTACGGTCATTACGAGTTCACAGTGGTGCCATTTGGGTTATCAAATGCACCAATTGTTTTCATGTGCTTAATGAATGGTGTTTTCCAGGAATAATTAGACAAACTTGTCATTGTCTTTTTGGATGACATCCTTGTATATTCCAAGTTAGAAGAAGAGCATCAACAACACTTGAGGATGGTATTACAAGTGTTAAGAGAGAACCAATTGTATTCCAAATTGATCAAGTGCTCATTTTATTAGAACCGAATTCACTATTTGGGGCATATCATATCCGAAGAAGGGATAGAAGTTGATCAAGGGATCAAATTTTGCTAAAAAATTCAAAGTGTCCAGAATCGCTTCAAATCAGACAAGAGCATAGGCCTCGTCATTTTGAACCCAACGCAACTCATTTGGGTTCAAACGAACATCGGGAGCGAGAGATATCACGATCTGTTCGAATCGTCAAACAGGTAAAAAAAGGACGATGACTGTGCAGTCCGTACAGTCCGTATAGGCTGACGTGGCGGAGGTCGTACAGGTGACATGGCATGAAGTACATTTACAGGGAATATGGTGATGTGGTAGTCATCTAATGGTAGATGTGGTTGAATCGCAATGCGACACGTGACATCATTTTGATAAATGGTGTGGTTCCACATGGCCCAGTCATGGGCTGCCACATGGCACCGTTGTATTGGTTGTTAGTTCAAAACATTATGGACTCCATGGGGTTCGAACTGGTGACCTTCCCCATAGTCCAAAGTCTTGGCTAGAGATGCCCTGCCAATGTGCCCACACGTTGTTGCTTACTATATAACAAATTGCATTTAATTTAAATTAAACTTTATGTATGGTCGGTGGGGGGTCCGGGTCGGGGATTAGCCCCAGCCCGCGGTTGTATCCACCATATCATATGACCATAACATATGACTCCAATGCAATGGGCGCACACACATTTTGGGTTTTAACTTGTGGTTTAAAATGGTTGAACGACCCGCCATGTAGCACCCGTCCACAGGATGCTAAGCAATTAACAATTTATTCAAACACATACACAATAACAACTTCATTTTAGCATAATTCCATTTTGATTTACACAATTATTCTACATCTGCTCAATGATAAATTTAATAACATGATGAAATAAGTAGTAGGCTAACTTTAAGATTTAAGAGCTTAAAACATAAGTATACTCAAAACATCAATAACAAAATATCATTGAAAAATACCTCCTCCTTAGCTTGTCGAAGCTCACCGGTTGTACTGTAGTCCTGGACGCTTCCAAGTATTCTTTTCTCGCTTGCCCAGAGTGAAACAACGTGACGGCAACCGCACTCTCAGCAGGCGGTCACCCCACTAGGACCCTCTCACTCTACGGCCCGAAGAGTCGATGCTCTTCCAACTCCTCCTCGGGAGTTCTATCACCCACAGTCTTCTCGGGAACCTTCCCTTTCGGAACTCGGGAAGTTGGGTTTCGCGGACTCGCGAACCTTATGCGCAC
>ML783781.1:58688-114868 GCA_009831015.1 Picea engelmannii
GCAAATGGATTGCTAAGATCCTGGAGTTTGACCTGGAGATAAAGCCCACCAAGTTGGTTAAGGGGCAAGGTTTAGCCAAGCTACTAGTTGAATCCAATTGCGAAGCCTTGAGGGTTAGTTTCATCAATACTTGCTCAGGAACTCAGCAAGTTGAGTTGCCCAGTCAAAGCTCTCAGGACATCTTATCACTGGCAGAATGCGCCTGGTATCGAGACATTTTGTACTTTCTACAGGAATTAAAACCCCTGGATGGAATGGGTAAAAGCAAGGCAAGAGATTTAAAGCTCAAGGCGGTCAGATATTGCCTCATTGAACAAGTCTTGTACTGGAGAGACCCTCTAGGGGTGTTGTTGAGGTGTTTGAACCCACTAGAAGCCCAGAAAATTATGTTTGATTTCCATAGCGGCCTTTGTGGGGGGCATCATTTCTGGAAGACCACAGCTCACAAAATCCTCAGGGCTGAGTATTATTGGCCCACTTTATTCATTGATGTCTGGAGAGAAATTAGAGCCTGCATCAAATGCCAAAATTTCTTAGGAAAGCAGCAGCTTAGACCACTGTCACTGAAGCCTGTAGTGGTTTCAACCCCTTTTCAACAGTGGGGGCTAGACTTCATCGGGGAAATCCATCATCCCTCAAGTGGCCAACACAGATGGATCCTGACTGCAACAGACTATTTCACCAAGTGGATAGAAGCTGCCCCCACCAGAAGTGCATCACACAAAGTAATTATCAGCTTTCTGGAGGATATCATAGCCAGATTTGGCTGTCCCAGCTGGATCGTCACTGATAATGCTGCTTCTTTCAAATCTGAACCTCTAATTAAGTTCTATGAGCAGTTCCAGATTACGCTAATTCACTCCACCCCCTATTATCCTCAAGGAATGGACTGGCAGAATCTTCAAATAAAAGCCTAATCAAGCTCATTAAAAGATTATTGGAAGACAATAAGAGGGCTTGGGATTCAAAGCTCAAATTTGCTCTATGGGTCGATCGAGTGACAACGAAGAAATCCCTGGGCACCTCTCCTTTTTAGCTAGTCTACAGAATAGAGGCGGTTTTTCCCACTCAGCTCGCCTTACCTGTGGCGAAGTTCTTTCAAGATTATGAAGGAGAGCCGGATCATATGATCAGAAGGATTCATTAGATGATGGAAGTACAACAGATCATGGAATAGGTGAGGGACACAGCTCATAGTCATCAGCAGAAGTTCAAACAGGTTTTTGACAGGAAGGTCAGGAAGAAGGAGTTCGAGATCGGGGATTTGGTACTTAAGTGGGACGCACCCAGACAGGATAAGGGCAAACACAACAAGTTTGACGCCCTCTGGATCGGCCCCTTCAAAATCTCTGAAGTTTTCTCAAACAACACATACAGGTTGCAAGATCTGGAGGGTGAAGAGGTTTTCAACAACCCAGTAAATGGGCATTTTCTGAAGAAATGTTTTGGTTGAGCCTTAGACGGCTCCTTTGTTTATAAATATTGGCCTTTGGTTCTTTGTTCATTTTCTTTTTATATATTTTTTCGGCATAGTAAATGACTCCATAGCCCAATCGCAAGGTATTGAAGCTGCAAATGAGTTCTTAGAGCATCACAGGGACAACTCTATCCCCCATGGAGCCTAATGTTAGCAACAATTTTTGTTTTAGGCACAAAAGTACCCAGGTCTGCAGGTTGCACAAGAAGCGCCCAAGTGCAGCGCGGAAGAATCTATTTTCCAGTTACAAGTCAAGCCAGTGCGCGAAGTTGTGTTGGCAGCAGCCAAGATCCATCTATAAAGCTGATCGACGGTCACTGGGATTTCGGGGCTACCAAGTTGCCCGAGATTTAGCACAAGAGGTAGCACCCATATTTCAAGACAGATCTAGGTCGTCTGATCCAGTTGGAACAGGTGGCAGCCAGTCGGTATTGCGGGGATCGACGTTTCGGGAGACAAGGGACTTTCCTTTCACTACAACTGAAATTGTCGTTCGGCGAAATGTCGAAGGCACCTTTGGAGCTGAGCCCACAGTCCTAGCGCCAGGTCACGTCAAGCAAGCCTGGTAATGAAGGAATCCTCCTTTTAAATAACAATTGCTATCTCGATCGTTCATCTGAAGGACACGTGGCACACATCCATTCTTTCGTAGATTAGTTGATTGGGATTTCGAGGAAGAAGTGCATCATGAACTCCCGGTGCAAGAAATCCCGAAAGGACCAGGACCATTGATCAGGAGGACATGCTACACAAGATCTGAGCCACGGGTGGGGCCCTTCGTGATTTTCATAGTGTCAGCGCCGAAGACGTAATCTTAGACGTCCATCCAAAAGGACGCGTGGTGCGCGATCATGTCATGTCGTCATTCGGGAGTTCGAAGCACAAGGAGCAGCTCTTTCATATCACTGAGAAGCGAAGCGTCGAAGACATATCAGACTTGGGCCCACAGTATTACCGAATTAGTTCAGGACCATCAGATCAGAGAGGGACGCGTGGCGCCCGTTAGGCCCTCTCGGTATTTCGCCCATCGCAACTTTGAAGAGAAAGGATCTGCTCCTTCCTATCCACGAACCCCGAAACGACAAAAGCACTTTTGAAGATAGGCACAAGGTCACAACCCATAGTTGCTTGGAGGGGATAGAAAGAGATACGCAAAGGGCCAAAGCACCGGGTATAGCTACAGGAGAGATCCCCGTGTTCTCCAGGTGCCAGTTCAACTTGATCTCAACTCTGATACCTTCTCGGAGTAAATGAAGAAGAGAGAGGGTGGTTGAAACCTCGCCTCACTCATTAATTGCAAGGTATGGGTGTCCCGGCGGGAAGTCTGCCTGAGATGGTCCTCTGTATTGGTTCTTTCTACAGAAGCCATGCCGAGTCCTCGACTCACCAGGGAAGCCTGCGTATGCTAATTCAACATTTAAGGGCTCAGCTACCCCCTAGCACGAGCCATGCAAAATTAAGGTGGCGTATGACAGAGGAGTGCAGGCCAGATTTGATTGAAGAGGCTCCTCATCCCAAAAGTCTAGGAGGCCTATGTCGGGCAAATGTTTAGGAGTATTTATGCTTAGTTTTGATATTTTTCAAATCATCGATGGTAGAACAGAGCTCCCCACTGTAAAGTTTTAACAGACATTCTAGCTCTTTGGTTATGCATATATATGTGAGATTTCTTGTTTATGACAGACAATCTTTCTTACTCCATCTAAGTTTTCATATTATACTGAGAGAGTTCGTGATCGACTGATTCGCATGAATTATTGCAATTATGTTATGATAAATGATTTATTGTTGCATTATTGTATTCTCTGGTTTTCTGCGTTTGAATGTAAGAAGATCTTGCGTTTAGATGCCTTCCCCTACAGTCTGTTAGAAACCTGATGTTTACAATAGACCTTTGCATTTATCTGATACAAGTCTTCCCCCTACTCACCCTTACTACAACTCATTGTCTGAAGTTTGACTAAGACCTCACTTGCCCATGCATACCTGGCCTAGTTTCGGAGTTAGAACAATATTGTTTCGAGTTAACTTCCATTCGATCACCCCTTTTATAAACAAATCGTGACATAAACTGATGGGCATCGGGCTCTGCTCCTGCTGCAATCCAGGAGTCACTTCCAACGCCAACATCGCCCATCAAACCCTTCGTTGTCTTTTCTTTCAAAATATTGAAAGCCACCGATGCTGGCAGGCTCAACCGTATCGTTCCTAGAGCCTTTATGTCAAGAATCTCTCATTCTTCGTCCTTCATAGTTGTTGGCTTCTTTGTTATTCCGCCCATTGGTAGGAATAGATCCTTCTGGTATAAATAGTCTTCCATCTGCATCTTCCATAATTAGTAGTTTTGGCCGTTAAATTTGTCGACCCTAAACTTTCCATCTTCCAACATTGCTCCCACTCGAACCAGGGACCCTCTTTTCCTGCGAGTTACCTTTTTCTCTCATACTAGTTGTTAGAAAAACAGGACCGCGAAGCAATAAAATAAAACAAATGTGGAAACAAAACACAGAAGATACACAATACAAGAGAGACACAGATTTACGTGGTTCACTTAATGTGGGCTATGTCCACCAGAGAAATTGCCAGGTCCTTCCTTTATTATTATCCATCATATGAAGGGATACAACCTATAGCAAACATGTTTTAACTTCCTCTTCTTTCTCTTACAGTCTCCTCTCTCAGAATACAATACTCGCCATCATACATAGCCGCAATACATTTCCCTCATAAAAGAGGTATTTCTTCCAGGGAAAAAAACCCTAACATAATTTCTACCGTTAGATCAGCGACCTTATAATAAACGGTCCAGATTTACAATGAAATTACAATATATACTTTTACAAGGCAATTTTTCCTTCGGGGGCTTCGCCCCCGAACCCCCGCTTGCCCCCAGACCCCGCAGAGGGGGTACTCCCCCGCGTGGAAGAGTGTACATACTTATGGGGTGTAAATATTTCATGGGGTATAAACAAGGCTGAAAGTAAAAGATCTCTGAATCAGGAAAATAATCAGTCTCCACAACCAATACCATCACAATTAAATCAAATTAAAGGAAGCTTACCTCTATACCTACCGTTGATTCCCTTGTTCAGTCTTTTGACGAAGTTGGCCACTTCTTCATCATCTTTCGAGTCGTCACTATTGTTGCTATATTCTTCTTTTTTATTTTGATTTGATCTTTTGGATGCTTTGAAGGCTGCTTCTTTTAGATCTGTATTTTCCTGTTCAGTTCTCATTTTGTATGCTGTGAAGATTACATGCAGTTTGTCCATGCTTATTGAGTTTAGATCCGATCTTTCTTCTAGTGCTGATATCTTAGGGTTAAATATCATAGGAAGAGATCTTAGTACCTTTTGAACAATTACAGATTCTTCAATTTCTTCTCCCAATCCTATGATTGCATTCATTGTTTCATCGACTCGTAAGAAGTAGGTTGCGATATTATCATCTTCCTTCATTTTTAGTTGTTCGAACTAACCTCTGTAAGTTTGAAGCTTTGCTGCTTTGACTTTTGTATCTCCTTCATAAATATTTCGAAGATTGTCCCAAATCTCTTTAGCAGATTTACAATATGCAACTTTGGTGAATACCATATCACTGAGACCATTCAAAAGTGTATTATTGGCTTTGGAATTATTCTCACCAAGTTTCACTGCTTTGTAATTTGTTTGTGGAACTGTTGGTGATGTATATCCATCTACAATTGATTGTCAAACTTGAAATTCCCGTGCCTGTATATATGTTTTCATCCTTATGCTCCAAAAAGCATGTTTTTGTCCATCAAACCGTGGTATTCCATTTTTATACAAGTTGGTACTCTCCATGATCTACCTTTCAGTGGTTAAATTGATTTCTGAAGGAACCTGCTCTGATACCAATTGTTGGATTACTGAGAGGGGGGTGAATCAATAATAACATAATTATAATATTTTTTCTCCAAATAATCCAAGTGTTATATCAATGCAGAATTATTATCCAATAATGAGCAATAAGAAATGAACAATCACACACATACACAGTACACCAGTGTTTTACATGGAAACCCAAATCGGGAGAAAACCACAAAATGTTTTTTCTTATATGTCTTGAAGAATTACATTCATTGGAAGCACAAACTTCCTTTGTTTTCCATATACAACTGGAAGGAGGCTCCAACCCCCTAGTTTCCCAGTCTACAACCTAAGGGAAGCTCCAACTCCCCAATTCTCTGGTTACAACCCCCTATGTTCTCCGGCTACAACTGGAAGGTGGCTACAACCACCTTTCCTTGCCCCATCCAACCACCCTGAAGTAGAAGTAGAATGATGGAACCACTCTCACACTATCATTGTGATATACCGTTGTAAACATGTACCAATAAACCTGAACCATCCATCAACATGTACCTCAACCTGTAATCAAACTGTACCATAAACAAGTGCATCAACCATGCACCAACCTGTAATCAACCTGTACCATAAACAAGTGCAACCAACCATGTACCAAGTATGTACCAATCATGTGTCAAGTACTCATCAACTATGAATCATCAATATGTACCAACATCATCAACTATACACCTCATGTATGTGCCAACTCATCAACTACTTGTCTCAATCATGTACCCAACTTGTACCTCAACCAAAAGCCATCATCAATTTCATCATCCAAATATGATTTGTAACTCTGTAATAGACCTGGTGTATATGATCACATACCTGCAAACCTTCCTTAACTTTAACAACAAGAGACTAGCATTTTCATCAAACGTTTCTTTAGTCTCATAAGACTAGCTTTGGATTAGTCAACAACCCTAACTTGAAATAATCATAACTGTGTACCTGTAATGAATACAGATCTAAAACTAATACACAATGTTCTTCAGTGTGTTTTATGCAATTCCACCAGGTGTCACTACTTGGAACTTCTTAGAAAAGGAGTTATAGCACAAATGGCACACCTTACTGAATTCTGGCTTATTCTAGATAGTGACATTGTAGAGCGTGCCCCACACGAAATATTTGTTGAATTGATCTGAAACCGTTACAAAACATACTACATATTGTATTCTAACCAACACATTTAGTCTTACTAAATTTGGATATGTTATGAAGAAGTTATGATGTTTTTACCCGAAACACCTGTTTTTGACTAGTTTCAAGACTAGCCACAAACCCTATTTTCCACAGAGTGTAACTCCAAAAATACAACGACCCACAAGCAAATTTTTTTACCAAAAATACTTGGATATGTTTCCTCAATGGCATAGCAATTTCACAGTCTGAATCATTCTAGAAAAAAAAATGTTGCGAAAATGGTGAGATGACCTGAAAAAAAAAACATACCTTGGAAAACATCATCAAAAGAATTTATCCTTCCTTGAATTCTAGCCTTTTTTTCTTCACTTTCCTCATAAATTCGACTTAGATATCCTTTGGTTATCTCAGACACCTATAGGTATTCAATATGCTCAAGTGTGTTTAGAATGAGAGAGCCTTGCCTCTTATTTATACTCTCCAAGTAGCTTCCTTAAAAACATCTTCTAGGTCACTTTACCCACTTTCCTTATTTTAGGGTTAACCCACTTCTAATTTCTCCATTAAATTTACTATTTAAATAATTTATTTTGTATTCACTTTGAATTATAGTACACTCATCACTTCACTTTATTATTTACCTTCTAAAATATCTTAAACCACTTTGACTACTTTGACCTTTTGGGGCTTCTAGATGACATAAGAGGGTCATCCAACTTCGTAAGGCCATAACTCTCAAACCATGAGGAGTTATGTGACGTTCCACATACCACCAGAAATGGAATGACATGTAACATCCATATAGAATAGTATTACCTGCAAATATATCAAAACTCATACCATTATCCATCAAACAAACTTGGGTCCATTACCCAAACCYGGGTTCTCCAACTTCTCATGGCCATAACTCTCTAACCGTGAGGAGTTATGTGACGTTTCACATACCACCGGAAATGGCATGACAAGCACTATCCATCTAGGATAGTTTCACTGAMAAATTAAATTACCTTCATCTCATTATTCCACAAATAAGCATGGGTTTTCTAACCATACTTCTAGGATAACTCAATCCGCAAAGCGTCTTCCCATAAGGGATTTCACCATAAGAGGACCACTTTGGAATTCATCCATTTCTACTTATTATCAACCATGACAAGACAATAACGAGTTATCTTTACATCAAACAAACTTGGGTCCATTACCCAAACCTTTGTGCTACCGGGATTTCTTCAAGGGTTGACATCAATGACAACCAACCTTAATCAACAGATCTTCTATTTTGCTTTATTTCTACTATGCTTATGGAGAAAATTTCTTGACCAACACTGGAGATCACAATAAGAAAAGCGATGCCTCTAAGACTTACAATCCAATAACAAAAGTAAAATCCCAAAAGCAAATAACTACAAACAATTACAGAGCCATCGGAAGGGAAACAACTTACACCAAGCAAGTTTGAAAAAATATAACCTTGTTGCATGGTTTGTCAAAACAAGTTATATTGGACATTAGAAGGAAACACAAAATATATATTAAAAAAAGACGAATAACATCTAATGTTGTGAATGGAGCAACACATTAGGCTAATCTACCAGAGTAGAGGTTCCATGTCATTCCCAAAAGCCTAAAAGACAAAGTTTAAGACATCTAATTGTCTAACCCTAACCTTCCAAAAAAAATTAGTACTAATAAAACTCAACAAAGTGCTCAAAAAAGTCGAGTTTACAACCAAAATTTCACAATGAAAATACTTGGAACAAGGTTTCGTTTTGCAAAATGCAAAACAAAACTCATGGTTTTTAATGGAAGTCTTTAAATAAAGTTCTGAAATTAAAAAAAATATATAGAGATAAAAAATTGAAACACCTTAAAGGGATAAGGAGAGTATTTTCCATATAATATGAAATCATAAACTCCATAACCAATTGTTGTGTAATGACCATTCTTTTACTTTTTATTATAGTGCCGGAGGCACGGAGGTAGTATATAGCAATGAATTAGCATTGACTTTCATATTAGTTTTATGTTGACTTAAAAAATGTGTATAAATTTTAATGTTGAACATAACAAATAAAAAAAAATATTTTTCAATATAACAAATTTAGTATTTTTATGACTCTTGACAGGTGAATAAATTGATAGTGTTATTGCAACCTTCACTTCATTCAAGGTTTGAAATTAATTTTGACATGACTATGTATGGGTGTCACTTTCTTATAAAGTACAACTCTATTGATAAAATAATTTTATAACAAATATAAAATAAAAACCATACATATATGTTCATATTGAATTAGCCCCCTTCACAACTCCCAAAACACATTGAATGGAGACACTTTACCCATCAATTCTATATAAACCAAGTCAAGTGAAATGAATCCATTGACCTATGAAATAAGACTCTATTTTTTTTTCTTATTTTTTCAAATGTGTAGTTATGAAACCATTTTTAATTCTTTCGGTAAGTTAATTGATAGCTATGGGTTAAAAACCCAATGGATCTGGTGGCAGGCTTGTTCGGGCAGCTTGCTGACATTGGTGGGGCAAACTCCCATCAGTTTTTTGGCACACGTGATTTGGCATACGGTTAAACTTGTCAGAACAATCTCTATGAACGCAAAACCTCCACTATACACTAAAAACTGCTATTCAAAATATCACCTGCTTATGAAGACATATGATAGAAACGTTGGGCTCCAAAATAAATTTAGGTTTTTTTGAAATGACATATTTTAATTATAGGAACGGGCTAAAACACTTGCACACCCTCTGAGGGGAATGAGAAACCTCAAAGGCAAATGAAATACGGTAAATTTACATAGAAAGAAACCTCAAAGACAAATGAAACTCGCTAAATTTACATAGATTTGAATAAAATTTCTTTTATTATAATATATCACAGTGCTGCACTTGTTTATGATCACTATAAATTTCACATACAAATTTTTTAAAATTATAGTTCTAATTTATGATCACAATAAAATTTCACATATATCTACTTGATGTGAAAGCAAAGGTAAACCCCTTTTTCTCTCCCCTAGGCCTTTACCAAAGAGAGGGTTGATTACGAAAAGGGCAATATAAGGAATTCAAAAGCAAAGCAGTCCACTTTGATACATACCAACCATTTAAACCCGGACACCAGAGGTAATGGCTTCCCCTCGTGTATGTGGCATAATGGCGGAATACCGGCCTCACGATTTTTCCGGCGCGCAGTAACGAACGCACTCGATCAATCCAATTGGACGGCTACTGTTCGTCAAGTCGGGGGACTGAACGGTTAAGAGCGCGTGGGATTGAGCCGGTCTAAATCCGTAGACGATGCGTACATTTCCCTCACCACCAGTTCGAGTAAAAACACAATATTTGGCACAGAATCTTGTTGAACCCTACTACACGGGGTTGGGGTTTTGTAGGCAAATTTACAGACGGCAACAGCACGCTGCTCGACTGGGCTGCAGGATTTGAGCTCGTCGGTGGTACTCTGGCTTCCTTTTTGCTCTAATACTTCGAAATTTTACGGGAATTTGGACTTTTTTTTGTGAATTGTCCAAATCAAAGTCATCTTTGGTCTTCAATCTCTTCCGGGTTGTCTATGCATTTGGGTTTACTGTTATTGTAGTCAAAGCCTAGAAGATCAAGGGATGGTGATTCTTTGTTTTGGTGTGTTTTCTCCCGCTATTTAATGCGATTCTTAATGGGTATATTTTTGCGAAAGCTTAGTCACCATAGAAGCTGTTTGCAAATTGCGATTCCATGAATAACGAAAGTTTATCTAGTTTAATTTTGCAAGTTTAGCTGATCTAGAATAACGAAAATACAAGATAATTGTAGTGATATTTTTAACTGTATCAAGGTTTAAAATCCAGAAATTTCAGTACAACTATTTAAAATCCAGAAATTTCACTACAACTATGTGAAAATCGACATACTCAAATATAGAAGACAACCTAAAACATTAATAAATTAGGAAAGCTAATAACAGTGATCCTAGCTTCTTACATTCTAAGAATGATCAATGGATTGTTTGAATAGGACTTCAATCTTTTTTTTTAACATTTGGCAGCACTTTTCCCATTAAAACAATACTGTTTTATCAAAATTTGTGTCTCATATTTTTGTAGTAAGCCTGATGCGCTTCACTTCGTCGAAGTTGGTTCCTAGGCAAAATTATTTGTCAATTATTCTATTCTTCTACAAATTGATGTCAAACTTAATATCATTCTAAAACATGCAAATCACCCATCAGTATTTGCGGAAACCCCTGTTGCTTTGCTCAGAAACATGTGAAGTAAGAGGGGACACTTACACTAAATTTTGACAGAGCAGTAGCCAGAAAGTATTTAAAGGAAATTTTAAGAACTAGATATCCAATTATTCATGCATAAAGTTATGTCTTAAGCAGTATAGGGGTTGGATTCTTCCTATCTGTACCCATCTCCATATCCATGTACAGGAAACGTACCTGTACCCTGCAACACCTTCGCGTACCTCCACTTCACCTTGGAAATTCAGGCACATACCCCAATTATCATGGGTATATTGGCACCAAGTTTGTCATGAAAAAAGCTTTTTTAATATTAAAAAAGCCTTAACAAGCTTGCATTTAAGGTGGACCCAATAGGAACCCTCAATCAACTAAGTGCTGCCCCCTTTTATACCTGTCAGGTCAGGTATGGGCAGGGAATGAGACACCACACTTCCCTGAATTGCATTAACATGAGACATTCATAAATACAATTGACGTGACCTTTGGTTTCATCTTCCAAGAGGTCTGAATGATTCTTCCTATCACCTACAACTCTTTATATTTATCCTAAATGATATTTACAAAATACCATAATCATGAGGATTAGGTATCTGACATTCCCCCTCTAATCCGAAGGGGTGTTTGTGAGTGCAGGCTTCATTATGAACTTTTCAAATTTTTCTCTTCCAAGCGCTTCTTTTACTGCCATCTCTTCTAGAAGAATTGTTAGAATTTAAGGGTAAAAACAATAGGCTAACTAGAAACACAAATTTTTATATTTTTCAAATCGTTAGCTACTGAAATTTTGACCAACAAAACATTTAACAAATTCTGATGCATAACCTAACAACAATAGTTAGTAAATAATATACACAACTCAGATCTAAGTATCACCATAGCTGTAGAAAAATAAACAAATGTACCAGATGAGTTGTTGTTGCCTTCCTCCAATGTATGCTTAGAAAAGCTTAGAGAATCATGGATCAAACCCTCAGGGTAGATCTCATCATGATCATAGGGACAATGCCAAGAAGGACTCTTAGGTTAGGAAATCAAAACCAAAACTCAACAAGTTGGAAAACTAAAACAATAAGCTGAAAACTATAGTCCAAGCCACTGTCTAGTATTAGGGCTGAAAACAATTCACTTTCCAACCTAGGGCTTGAAAAATTAAACCCACAATCAGCGTTAGGCTGATTTAATACTTTCATCCCAACACTAGCTCACTTGAAAATAGAAACAAGTACTAGCAATACAAGATCAGCCTCATCAAACCATTCACAAGGCATAAATACCAAAGCGGCTGGCTGCGATGAGCAAGGCGGCTAGCTGGGATGAGTAAGGTGCCACCAATAAACCAACAATGGACAAGAAAAACCAAATGGCAGGCAGGGAGGGACTCCAATAGGTCAACGACAGGCTCCAATAGTCATGGCTAGGAGAGATACACCCACGATAGATAGGGATGAACACAAGCAGGCCAACGACAAGCTTCAGCGGGCAGAAATAAACCCACGACAGGCTGGTATGGACACAAACATGCCAACAACAAGCTCAAACAAAATCGGTTGGCAGGGATAGACCCATGACATGTTGGTACATCAAGAGAGAGCTGAGAAAAACCCTTGTAAACTTGTTCAGAAAGGTCACAAAAAAACCTCAATCTCAACGCCATCTTGGAGGAGATAGATCATATGATCAAGTGTGTCAAGTGAGGGAGAAGCCACTCCTTTATATAGTTTTAGGAATGTGAAATAGGGTTAACATAATAGTCCACTTGACATAGCTTTAGGGGTAGGTTAACCCCTTTAAAAAAAAAAAATATTTCACCAATTAAAACATGGAGTGGTAGAGTCAACAAAAATAAATCAAATTGATGAGGTGGGTTTCAAGATCAAGGCCACCTATGGGTTTCAAGATCAAGGCCACCTAAAGGTTTCAGAGAGATTTATACAACTCTGGATATCACAGTGAATTACTATGGGTTCTAGCTTAGTACTGAACAAATCTGAAAGTAGCTTTCTAAGCCACACTGCTTCTCAACACTGCCATCTGTTGCATGCTTTATTTTGTAAATCCATTTAGAGGTACTACTGATTTTCCTTGTGGTATTGGGACCACTTCCCATACAAAATTCTTCAGTATTGACTCGTATTCTTCTACCATGACATCCTTCCACACTTTATGCTTGACAGTCTCATCAGAAGTGGAAGGTTCCGAGTCAATCACAAGATTCAACTGAGCTATCAAACCTGATTACTTATCTGGCTTCTTGCTTTCTTTGAAAGTACCTTTAGGTGCTACATGTTTTTCTGCTTCCTTTAAAATTTCACGACACCATGCTGGCTTCCTTTTGACAGGATGTTTCTTTAGGGGAAACTCAACAGAATCCCTTATGGGATGCACTGAAGGTTCTCTGGCCTCCTCACTCTGCTCATCTAAAATCTCTGAAGTTGGAGCTTCCTGCTCCTCTGTATCACAGGGAAGCTCTCTGGAATGACGAGAAGCAGATTCCTCATGGAAGGTCACGTCTCTACTCACCTCTATATATTTTTACCCTGGCACATAGATTCAATATGATTTTGATGTCTCACTGCACCCCACAAAAGTGCCTTTCTTTCCAGAGGGCTCTAACTTAGTCCTGTTTTCTTTTGGTACATGAATGTCGACAGGACTACCAAAAATTCTCAAGTGATCAACTGAAGGCTTTTTAGCCGTGAAGACTTCTTTTGGAGTTTTCTCTTCCAAGGCTTTATGAGGACACCTATTCTGAATATAGACTGCAGTACTTGCAACTTCGGCCCAAAGGGACAACGAAAGATTCTGATCATACATCATAGCTCTGGCTACCTCACAAATTGTCTCATTCTTTCTTTCTGCAACCCCATTCTGCTGGGGATTGTAAGGCATGGTCAACTCCCTCTTAATCCCAGAAGCCCAACAGAGATCATCATACTTGTGGGAGTCAAACTCTTTTCCATTATTTGTTCTGAAAACACAGATATGTCTACCTGTCTAATTCTCAACAAGATTCTTAAAATCCTGAAATTTACTAAAGGATTCATCTTTAGTTTTCAGAAAATAAATCCAGGTTTTACAGGAGCAATCATCAATAAAAATGATAAAATAAAGACAATCATTCATGGACGAAGTAGTCATAGGTCCACAGAGCTCAGAATGAATAAGATCTAAGATACCATTAGTTTTTCTATTACAATGAGGGTAAGCTTTATTTGTATTTTTACCAAGAGCACTGTTAGAAAAGTGGGTGTGCTCATTTAACCATAGACAATATAGCAATATTGTCACCCAACCATAGGCACAAAGGCCACCCCCGAGCACCTTAACCTTGATAGAGAGAATAATTTCAGTAGCAGATCAATAGCCAACCAAGGCTAATGCACCAAGACAAGATAACCAAAGACCAAGCAAAAAGTCCAAGCCAGAAACCAAAATACAACTTGCAGCAGCTGTAGCTGCAGCTGCAACTCCTCTCCAAACTTGCGCACAACTGGTCTTATGTAGTTGCGAGTGAGTGAGTCACAAATGAGCTCTAGCGCCCTCTATTTATACTTCTCCTTCTTATCTGTCTAGGCCGACTTCTCTTCCTAGGGGATAAAAACTCAATATTAATTATTCTCTTTAGTTGACTTGTCTTCTAGGGTTATTGTCCAAGGCTTTAGAGTTTCTCTTGCATCCTGGAATATTCTAGTCTTGTCAAAGGTTACAAGTGGAGGTTAATACCTCCCGCAACTACCATAATATCAACACTCCCTCTTAGCTAGGGAGGTATAAAAGGAAATGGTATTGAGTACAAACAGACCATTCAACCGGTAACATTAACATAGCCACACAGGCTATCTCATGATCAAATCACGAGCACCATCATCACTATCCAACTCGATAGTCTCCATGGCAATTAGAATAATGCCATCCAATAGAACACAACTGTGTCTATTCATAGTAGTATACAACTACTATTCAGCGGTACACAACCACTCTCAGTAGCACACTGCTACTAACCAGTGACACACAGACACTATCAGTGGATCACATCCACCACAGTAGCATACAACTACTGTCCAAAGACATACAATCTCTACAACAATCATATCATCTGATATTAATCTGCATAAACAAAATCATGATACAAACCGAGTCATCTGGGCCATTCTTCCACTCACATCTGTGAGATCTGGAAGAGCATATACCCTCAAAAAGTAAAATATCGGCCATGGGCTATCTGGACTATTCTTCACAAGCATAGAAGAATAACTGTGCCTGATTTCTAAGCCTGGACCATTCACCTAACTAGGCCATTCCTCCGACGCTATTCATAGTGCAACCTGGAGAAAACGAGTCTTCCCTAGGGAATGTCTGTCCCTGATCGCTAAACCTGGACCATTCACCTAACTAGGCCATTCCTTTGATACTAATCATAGTGAAACCTAGATAGAATGAGTATGCCCTAGGGAATGACTATTTGGACCATTTCCTAAGGAAATGACTATCCTGCACCAACCTCCAAAATAGACCATTCTTTGAAATTGCTCACAACTATGAACTTCGAAAGAATGACTGCTCGATGAGGCAGACCATTCTACTTGACCACTACTCAGAGTGACTTTCAAGAAGAATGACTGTACTAGACCAGTCCCCCACACTGGCCACAAGGGGAATCACTGTCTATGGTACATCAACAATCTATTGGACCATTTTCATTACGAAAATCACTGTTCGATCTGGACCATTTTCCGAACTGAAAAATGCATGTCCGTCAGAAATCTCGAACCACTTTCCAGACTAGAAAGGAACTGCCCAACTTGGATCATTTTCCAAACTGGAAAATCACTGTCCATGAATCAATAATATATATCAGTGCTCCCTCCCAACCTTGGGAGCCATCTCTTCCCTTTTAGCTAAGGCAGTTAGCTCCATGAGCCCTATCTTGTCCCTTAAGTATGCAAATTTTATCCTTGATAAAGACTTTGTCAAAATATCTTCTCATCTGTGGAGATATACTGGAGTTTCACTTCTCCTTCCTGGACTTTATCACGAATAAAGTAGTATTTGATGTCAATATGTTTCGACCGGTCATGAAACACTGGGTGTTCTATTGGCCTCATACAACTTTGATTGTCACAGTATATTACGGTCGAATCTGGTACCTGATCAGATAATATAGAAATCAACTTCCTTAGCCATATTGCTTCGGTACATGCCTCACATGTTGGGATATATTCTTCTTTTTCTGTGCTGAGTGCAACAGACTTTTGTTTCCTGCTAGCCCATGATATCATAGCAAAGCCCAAACTGAAACACATCCCTGAAGTACTCCTTCTATCTACTGCACTCCTTGCCCAATCTGAATCTGTGAATCCATGAAGCTGTATATCACTGGATGAGGTGTATCTTGAACCATAGTTTAGCGTCCCACAAATATATCTTAGAACATGCTTTGCAACTATCCAATGCTCATTTCTAGGTTCCACCTGGAATTGTCTTAAGGTGTTTATAGCAAAGCAAATATCTGGTTGAGTATTCACTAGATACATCAATGACTCAATCAAGACGGGTCTACTAGATTAGAATATGAGTCTCTTACTTTTCTTATATCTGTGGTCATAGGAGTGGCCATGGATTTGCAATCCATCATTCCAAATTTCTGAAGAATCTTCACTGCATACTTTCCTTGTCCAAGGAAGACTTCACTACACTTATGCCATACTTCTAGTCCCAAGTAATTCATATCGAACTCATAAGCTAATTCCTTCTTATACTGGGTGATTAGAGACTCTGCACCTGTCAAGAATAAGTCGTCAACATACAACAGTAGAATCACAGGTGCATTGTTCACAACCTTGTAGTGGTGATTTGGATCTGCATGACTCTTAGAGAAACCAAGTCTTATTAAGTAACTGTCTATTCTGGCATACCAAGTTCTTGGAGCTTGCTTGAGTCCATACAAGGATTTCTTTAATCTGGAAACATGAGTGTCTCTAGAATGTACTTCAAAACCTTGAGGTTGTTCAATGTATACTTCTTCTTCAATTTCTCCATTGAGAAAAGTTGTCTTTACATCCATCTGATGTAGACTCCATCCCATGGAAGCAACAAGAGACATAATGGCTCTAATAGAAGTATATATGGGAACATGAGCAAAGGTTTTGTCATAATCTTCTCCCTCCTTCTGGGAGAACCCTCTAGCCACGAACCTTGCCTTGTATTTGTCCATGCTTTCATCTACTGCATGTTTGATATTATATACCCATTTTGAAGTTACCACTGATTTTTCCTTGGGTCTAGGCACGATTTCCCATATGTTATTTTTCATGATAGACCGGTGCTCTGCTATCATGGCTTATTTCCACTGTTTCTTTTGAGTTGCTTCTCCAAATGTGGTGGGTTCTTCATTTATAAGATTTGTCATACATGTTGTATAGCTGGAGAATATTTTGGGCTTTTTTATTTCTCTGAAGGTGCCACTTGGAGCTTTGAGTCTTTCTGCTTCTTGTAGAGTAGCTTCAAGTCAAGTTGGATGTTTTCTAGTTTTGGGTACAATGACTGGTTCAATGGGTTCATATGGTTGCATCGGATGATCAAGTTGTTTTGGTTTTTCATTCTGACTTTCTGGAAGACAAGTGCTTTCTTCTTTAGGCTCTTCATATTCTTCTTCTTCCATGGATTCTTCTATAGATTTATTGAAAGCCATCTTCTCATTGAAGGTTACGTCTCTGCTGAATTCAATCTTATGTTGTTCTGGAATATAGATTATGTAGGCTTTGGATGATTCACTATATTCAACAAATATGCCCTTCTTTCCTGAGGGTTCTAGTTTCTTCCTTTTATCCTTGGGAATATGAATGTAAACAGGGCACCCAAAGATTCTAAAGTGTTCCAAATTGGGTTTCTTTCCTGAGAAGGCTTCTTCTAGAGTCATATCCTTAAATATGTGGTGGGGACTTTTGTTTTGAGCATATATTGTTGTCATGGCTGCTTCTCTCCATAAATACATGGATAAACCTTAATCATTCATGAGTGCCTTCACGGTTTCCTCGATGGATCTAGTCTTGTGTGCAGGGATATGGTGGCCCACCCTTCACAAGGACGCTAAGGAATATTCTCAGATCTATGACATTTTTTAGAGAGTAGGAAGGTCATTGCGAAGGTATGAGATGCCTTTGAATCTGCAATTCAGTTTGTAGGAATTTGGCAAATGGGCAGTGGATTTTGTTAGATTGATTAATACACTACCAAGGAGAACATGAGCTGGGTACATAATTACCACGCCATACTACTTGACAAGATGAGTTGAGGCCAAACCAGTTAAAGATTGCAGTGCAAAGACAACTGCGTGGTGTCAGACAATTAGTTTAGGTTGATGGACAACTGGTTTGGATTGTTGGTTGTCATTGATGTCAACCCTTGGAGAGTGGTATTGTACATATATGTCAACCCTTATATATTTATGTCAACCCTTGGAGAAGTCTCATAGTGAATTTTGTTAGCAAAAATGTATGGGTAAGGGAACTAAGTTTGTTTGAGGTATAAAGGCATGAATATCAATGAATATGCGGGTAAGACTATTATAGATGGATAGTACACATCATTCCATTTCCATATGTGGAACACGACGTGGTTCCACACGGTTAGTGAGATATGGCTTTGTGATGTTGGAGGACCCCCAAGAGTATTCTGGAAGCCCCTAGAAGGTCAACAAGAAGTCAATTATTCTAGAAAGTCTTCAAGAAGATTCCTAGTCAATGTGGTTGCAAGGAGAAATTAATTAAATAATAAAGTTGACAAAGTGGCTAAGTGGACAAAGTGGTTAAGTGGACACTTCTAGAGGAAAATACTTGGAGAGAGATAGAAACATTGATGAGGAGTATGAGAATGAATAATTATCATGACTAAGTGTTGCCATAAATGTTGGTGTTGCCATCAATTCCAAAGGGGGAGATTGTTAGACAATTGGTTTAGGTTGATGGAAAGTTGGTTTGGATTGTTGGTTTTCATTGATGTCAACCCTTGGAGAGTGATATTGTAGATTGATGCCAACCCTTAGATATTGATGTCAACCCTTGGAGAAGTCCGATAGAGAATTATGTTAGTGCAAAGGTATGGGTAAGGGTCCCACATTTGTTTGAGGTATAAAGGAATGGATATTAGTGAATATACATGTAATACTATTCTATATGGATAGTACATGTCATGCCATTTCTTTTGATATGTGGAATGCCACGTGGTTCCTCACGGTTAGTGAGATATGTCCTTGTGAAGTTCAAGGACCCCCAAGAGTATTCTAGAATTCCCTAAAAGGTCAACAATAAGTCAATTATTCTAGAAAGTCTTCAAGAAGATTCCTAGCCAATGTGGTTGCAAGGAGAAATTAATTAAATAATAAATTTGACAAAGTGGCTAAGTGGACAAAGTGGTTAAGTGGATACTTCTAGAGGAAGCTTCTTGGAGAGTATAAATAAGAGAGAAAGGGTCTCCCATTAGCACCCATTTTGAGCATATTGAATATCTACAAGTGACTGCAGTAACCAAATGAGATCTAAGGAAAATTTTAGAGGGATGGTGAAGTAAATAAGGATGAAATTCAAGGTAGGATAAAGTCTTTTGGTGATGGTTTCTAAGGTATGTTATTTACAGGTCATCTCACCTTTTTTGCAATAATGTTTTTTCTAGAATGATTTAGATAGAGAAATATGGAGGATGTTGAACCAACATATCTAGGTAATTGTTATAAAAATTTCATATTGTGGGTCGTTTTAATTTGGGATTTACACTTTGTGGAAGATAGGATTTGTGGCTACTCCTGAAACTAGTCTAAAACAAGTGTTTCAGATAAAAACGTCATAACTTCTTCATAATAGATCCGAATTCAGTGAGACCAAATGAATTGGTTGGAGTAAAGTCTTTAGTATGTTTTTTACCATGTTCATATCCATACAACAAACATTCCATCCATGGCATTCTCTACAATTTCACTCTCTAGAATAAGCCATAATTCAGCAAGGTCTGACATTTTTGCTATAACTCCTTTTCTGGGAGGTTCCAAGTAGTGAAATCTAGAGGATTTGCAGAGAAGACGATGAAGAATATTGCATATAATTTTCATACCTTTACGCATTAGAAGTATAGATTTATTCTTTTTTTAATTTAGGGTTGCTGACTAATCCAACATTAGTCATGTGAGACTAAAGTAAAGTTTGATGAAAATGCTAGTCTCTTGTTGTTGAAGTTAAGGAAGGTTTGCATGTCTGTGATCATATACACCAGAGGTTTGTTATAGAGTTACAGGTATTTTTATATTCATTTTTTTATGATTACATTTGGTCATGACATGCTACATGCTTGAGGCTACATAACAGTGAGGTTTGGCACATGGTTTTATGTAAGGTTTTATGATATTTGGCTTATGGATTTGTGATGTATTGCTAGAGGACTATTGTTGGTTTTCTTGATGTTTTGGTATATGGTTGAGGTATATGTTGAGTTCATGGATGAGATACTTAGTTGATGAGTTGTAATATACATGAGGTGTATGATATGGTGATGTTGGTCCATCTTGATGAGGTATAACTTGGCTTGTTATTGATACATGATTTGTACATGCTTGGTACATTGTTAGAGGAACTTGTTGGTAATCTTGTTGGACATATTTGTAGTTATATTGTCACATGGTTTATGGTTGATGTGGCATATATATATTACTATTGGTGATGGTTGTGAGGTGTTGTGATGTGCATGGTTGATGCACTTGTGATGGTACGGGTTGTTATCAGATATGATATATTGAGGAGAGTATTGGTACAGGTTGTTGGTGTATTTGGTATATGTTGGTACATGTTATTGGTACATGTTGATTACAGGTTATTGGTACAGGTTGTTGGTACATGTTGTGATAGGTTATTGGCACATATTGGTATAGGTTTATAGTGATATATCTCACAGTGAAAATGTGGCAGTGGTTTCATCATTTATTCGACACTTATGTTTTAGGGCGTTTGGACGGGGCAAGGAAAGGGGGTTGTAGCCTCCTTGTGGTTGGAGCCAGAGAATTAGGTGGTTGTATCCACCTTCTGGTTGGAGATGGAGAACATAAGGGGTTGGAGCCTCCTTCTAGTTGGAGCTAGAGAATTGGGTGGTTGTAGCCACCTTTGAGTTGGAGTTGGAGAACATAGGGGGTTGGAGCCTCCTTTTGGTTGGATCCAGAGAATTGGAAGTTTGTGCTTCCTTGAATGTAATTCTTACAGACATCTAATAAAATGATTCCATGGTTTTCTCCTGCATTGTATTTCCACATAAAATACTGGTGTACTTTGCATTATGTGGATGTGTCTATTATTGTTTATTACGCACTAATGGATGTTAATGTTATATTATGCAATAGCATATTACTGAGGAACTAATGAACATTTTTTAATAAGTTAAAGGAATATACATTGTGGTTATTAGGATTAATAAGTGGTATAAATTGATCATTACTGATTCGCCCCCCCTCTTAGTAATCCAACAATTGGTATCAGAGCAGGTTCCTTCAGAAAATTTTTTAACCATTGGAAGGAGTGTAAATTTCTTGAACCTACACAGAATAGATCTAGCTAGAAAATAATACACACATTTGTAGAGAGAAATTGAGAAAGAAGAAGAAGGAGAGAAAGAATGGAAGAACTCTCATTAACCATAATGAATAATGAATAATTTACACATGATATACTCTGTATAACTCAACCAATGTGCACTGGAGGAGAACCAATGCACCATATTGGTGGTCTAGAGTGATGTGAACACACACCAACAGTTACAAGAGTGAACTTCCACCTAGTCTAGTCTCTCAGACAGTTACGGGAGTGAACTGCCACCTAGTTGAGTTAACTAGTCAACTAGTCTTCAGTTAACTGACTGAACAAAGAGCAATGAGGAGTAGATCAGGGAATCAAGGGTAATGTGCCAGTTTGGTGATGATCCCAAGGAAAGTGTGCATTAGCATGGTGATGATCCCAATGTTTCATGGTGGCAAAACCAATGCAACATCTAAACTCAACTTAACTATTCAAACTGAAGTGTCAACTGAAAGAGAATATTCCCTAGGTGGAATATTCTCCCCTAAAATATAGGAGTCTAGATAATGACTAATTATGACTAATAAACAAGGAAAAACCTTAGGAAAAATAAATCCTAGGTGTGTGTGAAGTAACTCCAACACCCCCCCCGAACGTCACTATTGTGAAAATAAAGAATGGGTCCTGAAAATGAGGCCATGTTAGGTACCCAAATACAAAAGATACACTGAAATAAAGTGAGGAAAGATGAAAAACCTCATGGAAAAAACCCCTCCTCAAGGTACAATGTATGTAAAAGAGAAGAACTACAGTTTCTAGGAAACTGTGTCCTTCACTCCAAGACGACCTCACAGAGAATAGAACTTCTTCTCAGTGAAGGTCTTGGTAAAGATGTCTATCGTCTGTTCTGTTGTAGGATAGAACTGTAGGTCGATGATCCCCTCGTGTACTAAGTCCCAGATGTAGTGCATGTGGATCTCAATGTGCTTTGTCTACTGCATTTGAACTGGATCTCTTCAGAAATTTAGAGTGATCTCGTTGTCACACCAGATGACGATCGGACGATGAAACTGGATACCCAACTCAATGAGAAAATGTTGTAGCCACATAGCCTAAATGGTTATGTTAAATACCCCTATGTACTCTTCCTTGGATGAAGATAGAGAAATGGTAGCTTGCTTCTTGCTCGACCAATAGATAGGCCCGAAACCAAGACTGAGTGAGTAAACATACGTGGACTTGCGATCAGTGCTATCGTCAGCCCAGTCAGAATCAGTAAAACTGATGAGATATAATGTAGAATTTGCTGCATAATGAATCCCAAAGTTGATGGTTCCCTGTACATATCAAAGGACACACTTTGCATCCTTCTAATGTAGCTCATGCGTCTCCTGCATGAACTTGGAAAGTATGCCAACTACATAGGAGAGGTTTGGTCTGGAGTGTGTGAGATACAACAAGCTCCCCACTCGTTGTTTGTACAGTGTGTTGTCAACCAGTGGAGTCTACCTTCCATCCTCAAGTTTGACTCTTGATAGGAAAGGAGTTGGAGCAGACTTGCAATCTATCATGTGAAATATCTCAAGGATATCTTGTGCATACTTGGCCTAAGACAGTTTGATCCCTGATGCATCCTGACTGATATCGAGTCCAAGGAAGAAGTGTAGTGGACCCATGTTTGTCATCAAAAACCTATCATGTAGAATCCTCTTGACTGCAAAAATCGTTGAAGTTTAGCAACCGGTGATCATCAAATCATCAACTTACAAAACCAAGAGTAGAATTGAATCAATCGTCCTGAGCATGTAGATATTCGGGTCTGATTTACAACGTACAAAGTTTTGTGCCAATAGGTAGGAGTCCATATTGGCATACCATGCCCTCGGAGCCTGCTTGAGGCCATAAAGGGACTTCTTCAATCAATAGACCAAAGATGAGTCTCGCATGAATCCCTGGGGATGATCCATGTAGATCTTCTCAGAGAGATCACCACGAGTAAATGAATTCTTCATGTCCGTCTGATGGAATTCCAATCCCTTAGTTGCTGCAATGGAAAGTTCCAATCATATGGAATCCATCTTCGCTACTGGAGTGAAGGTCTCATCATAGTCAATACCATGAACCTGCTAAAATCCTTTGGCAACAAGCCTGGATTTGTATCTGCTAATCTGTCCATCCTCTGCACTCTTTTTCCTGTAGAACCATCTGCATATAACAAGTTTCCTCCCAGAAGGAAGGGGAACCAGATCCCAAGTCTGGTTCTCGAGGAGTGAGTTGTACTCCTCCTCCATGGTGGATCCCAAAAGGGATTTCTAGCAGCCTCGCCATAAGACTGTGGATATGAATATTGAACCAAGAAAAGATGCCTGGAGGGAAATGGTTCAATGGAAGTGAGTGCAACAAGAGGCTCCTTGAAATCAGATCGATTCCTCCTAGTATTGATTGATGCACCAAAAATATCCCCTGCATATTGAAGAGTAGTCTATGCCCACTTGGGCCTTTGCTCTGGCTCTACAACTGCATCTAGATTCTCTGACTATGCATCTAACTGTATGGACTCTGAATTTGAATCATCTGAGTCCTCTAAATTAGGACTCTCATATGAATAAGAGTCGGCATGTTCATGCTCATCATCTTGGACAGGAGGAAGAATGAAGGTGTCTGCATGCGGATGTTGAGGTACATGCGAGACACTTTCTTCGAATTGGACACTTCTCTCAATGATGAGCCGATCTGATGAAAGATCAATAATCCTATATCCCTTCACACAATTGGGGTATCCAACAAAATTACACTCAATTCTCTATGGATCAAGTGCCTTCCTCTTTTCAGAGGGAATCAAGGCCCATTCACGTGAACTGAAAATGCGAAAGTGGGTCACTTTCGGTTTGAGGCCGCTCCAAGCCTTGTAGGTGGACTTATCCTTGACAGATATATGGGGAGATCTGTTTTGGATGTATGTTGCACATTTAAGTGCTTTGGCCAATAGTCTCTATGGTAGTGACTTTGCATGCAACAAGAAAGATGCCATCTCCTTTAGAGATCTATTTTTTTGCTCAGCAACTCCATTTTGTTGCAGAGTATAGGGAACTGTATGATGCAACTGAATCCCTGCCTCATGGAAAAGATAATGGATCTCATGATTGACATACTCTCCCCCATTATTAGTTCGGAGGACTTTGATCTTCTTTCTGCAATGTGTCTCAACTAGGGCTTTGAAATATTTGAGGTGTTGAAAGACCTCAGATTTTTACCCGAGAAAGTAGATCCATGTAAAACATGAGAAATCATCAACAAAAATGAGAAAAAAACTCTATTTTCTGATGGATGGATGCGGAAAAGGACCCATAAGGTCACTGTAGATCAGATCTAAAGGTGAAAACTCTCTCTGAGACTTTCCTTTGTCGAATTTCTCTTGAGGGTGTTTTTCGAGAACACATCCCTCACATACTCCCTTGGAGAAATGGATGTCTAGTAGACCATCAACCAATATTTTCTTGCTAAGTTGTTGCATGTATCTTAAATTCAAATGTCCAAACCTTTTGTTCCATATCCTACTACTTTCATCAGCATGAGTAAGCAGTAAAGCAGAATCAGGTTCAATGAATTCAAAAAAAGTATACAATCTAGACTGATGATTTACCTCACCGGTAGTAACCCTAGATTTGGTTTGCATGTCGTATATTTCCACGACATTTTGTGTGAATATGAATTTATTTACAATGCCATAATTCATCATCTGATACACGAAAAGAAGGTTGACGACATGTCTGGGAACGTGTAGCACATTCTCGAAGCTTTAGTTGGTGAGTTCAATCCTTCCTTTGTCGGTGACTTTGACATAAGAGTTGTCCCCCATCAGAATAAGATGAACTTTGCATGCATCCAATGAAGAATATAGTGATTTTGAGGCATCCATGTGATGTTATTCTCCTGAATCAACGATCCAAGCATCGAGAGAGGAGTTGATGGCAATCAAGGCATGGCTAGAATTGCCTTTCTTGGAATTTTGATCTTCTGGCTTCTTCTTCTTGGCACCCTCGGGGATGCGATATCCAAGGTTTGTTTGATGAATTATTTGAGTCATTAGATCTATTTTTTTGCATGCATGAAAATTTTGGATGGAATCCTTTGTGACAGTATGTGCATTTCTCCCCTTTTCTCCCCTTTTCCCCTTTGGATCTCGAGGCATCGATGAAGGGTTTTGTGTACCCTTCCTTCTTTGGATGTTCATGAGATTTCCATTTATATTTAGATTTAGGTTTATGATATTTTTGTCTTCCATATTGCACAGTGAGTGCATGCTCCCTTGGGCCTTTCATTGTACCCATGTTGATGAGCTTGGTTTTCTCCTGTGTCAGGGATTCGATAAAGTCCTCAAGAGAAGGCATCTTCCAGGTGGCTCTAGAGGTGAATATGAAAGAATGTAATGTGGATATGAATACAAATATTTCAGGACCAATATTGGAGACAATGGTGAGAACCATTTTTTTCTCCTCCTTCGATTTATCAACACCGCAAGCTTTGAGTTGCAAAAGTAAATCCTTGAATTTTGTAAAGAAATTTTGGATATTGTCGAAGCTTTTTGGATCCAATGTGAGTAGTTGCACCTCCATCATGTGTCCCCTCATATCATCCTATTTTCCAAAGATCCCTTCCAAGGTAGCTTAGGCTTCATTGGGGGTCTTACACGAAGATATGTGAAAAAGGAGATCGGGAGAAATAAGACTGCAAATTGTTCTGAGTGCCTCATCCATGCTATTTAAGTACTTGGATTCTTCTATGGCTGATGTTAGTTTTGTATCTGTATTCAAGGTTAACTTGTACAACCCTCTGTTTTAGAGATGTATGGCTATTTTCTCCTTCCATGCAAAATAGTTGTAAGGTGTAAGAATGGATTCATTTTGGAAATCCATCTTTCCATTGTCTTCAATCTTTTGTACTTGCAAAAAAATTTGGTGTATATTTTTCTTAGCAGTCTGTTGGCTTTGATACCATGTAAATGTGTTGAACCTGCACATAATAGATCTATCTAGAAAATACTACACACATTTGCAAAGAGAAATTGAGAAAGAAGAAGGAGAGAAAGAATGGAAGAATTCTTGTAACACCCTGTTTCCCCCAGATTGTAAATATAACTGGACTGGCCAAGGACTATGGCAAACTCATAAGTATGAATATGTGATGTAAATGGACCTGCAGGAGGAGGTCAATGAATATGAATAATATTTTGAATTTATTGCAGACTGCTGAGAGGGGATGTGCAGAAAAGAGACCACGATGGCGGTAGAAGGCACCTAAAAAGGTGGCGTTAACTTCCACCGAGAATTAAATACCGTATTTGGACTCGACTAGCCCGGAGAACCAAAAGCAGCTCGCTAGCCCTGAAATTCAATGCCTCGCAGGTTAGTAGGTGGATGGATTGATGAGGGATGGGATGGTGAACCGCCCATCCATAGAGCCGTCAGGGCTGATCGGCGCGAGGGTAATCGTTCCACACGCAACCTCGTGAGAGGATAAGGCGTATGGCAAAGACAATTGAAAGGGTAGATGTGAGGGGAACTCTGGCAGTTTTTCTTTATGCAGAGTGAGTGATAGCAGAGAGGAAGGATTGCAACCTTCGCTCCTGGTCACTGGCAGACGAAGAGACACAGTCTCAGAACATCGTGGTCTCAGCTCGGGGGTGGCTAGTGGTAAATCCATCGGGAGTCACTGAGCCTACGGTTGGGTGGAAACGAGCACCCCTATCAGTAGTCGTACCCACTTCAGGTGTAAATTTCTGATAAGTATTTTCATTTATTGCATCTTGAAACTCATATACTGATATACATATATACTCACAGCACTGTGAGATTGTGAACGATTTTTGGTGTAAGAATGTCTGTGAATGTTTTGATAATAACTAATGGACCAATGCTTGTAATAGACGAAGCCATGCATGACTCACTTCGATAAAATGAATCTAATCACGCCCAGGTTGAGCTAAGTCAGGTATCCAGTCCGTTCTCGGGAATTTGTTTCCCTTCTCTGTATCCCAGAATGGCCCGAAATAGACCTCTTCACGGAGATTTCCCTTCTCAGAAAGGTTTACCAAGAACCTGGAGAAAGGGCGTGAATGTGCAAGTTTTAGCAACCCTATGCAAAGAGGAATGACCCTCTTGAAATCCGAAGTAGCCGCATAAGGATAAGTATTGATCAATGGATGATATCCTGTCAGGGAATTTGCGGTCACTCACGACCGTTAAATCGAAGGAATGAATGAGGCGTAAATTGCCTTAACCCTTTTTCCTTTATCTTCATGAATAGCGAGGAAATCTGATTCGTAGATCCCCAGACTCCATGAGAACATCTGGGTCGTTGGTTTTTCCACGCCCAAAGAACTGTGGGAAAGGGCACGACATCGGGACAGATCTGAACCAGCAGATCTTAGCTAGGAAACCCGACATTCATTAGACCTATAGGTAGATAGACGAGGGTTAAGATCTCGTGAACTCGGGACTCATGGGGTAGAAGTCCAAAAGTTGGACGCTTCAAGTCGCGAGCGGCGAGGCCATGAGAGGATCATAGCCGTCCATCTGAGGAGGACAGATGGCAGAGATCCGAGGATCTCATGAACTCAGGACTCACAGGGTAGAAGTCCAAAAGTTGGACGCTTCAAGTCGTGAGCAGTGAGGCCATGAGAGGATTATAGCCATCCATCTGAGGAGGACAGGTGGCAGAGATCCGAGGATCTCGTGAACTCGGGACTCGCAGGGTAGAAGTCCAAAAGTTGGACACTTCAAGTCGTGAGCGGCGAGGCCACGAGAGGATCATAGCCATCCATCTGAGGAGGACAGGTGGCAGAGATCTGAGGATCTCGTGAACTCGGGACTCGTGGGGTAGAAGTCCAAAAGTTGGACACTTCAAGTCGTGAGCGGCGAGGATACGAGAGGATCATAGATGTCCATCTGAGGAGGACAGGTGGCAAAGATCCGAGGATCTCATGAACTCGGGACTCGCGGGGTAGAAGTCCAAAAGTTGGACGCTTCAAGTCGCGAGCGGCGAGGCCACGAGAGAATCTGAACCGTCCATCCGAAGAGGACAGGTGGCAGAGATCCAGGGACCTCGTGAGCTCGGGACTCGCAAGGTAAGAGCCCAAAGTTGGGATGCTCTAAGTCGTGAAGCAGTGAAGTAGCGAGAGGCTGGGAGCCGTCCATCTGAGGAGGACAGGTGGAAGGGATCGAGAGATCTCACGAACTCGGGGGTCGCAAGGTGAGAGTCCAAGTATTGGGTATTCAAAATTTCGAGGTTGCGAGTACCGAAATCCCTCGGGGAAAAGTCAGCGAGTTGACCGACCATCGGGTCTCGGGAATCCGAGAAACCGGTGTTTAATATTTGAACTTGTGAAGTCACGAGTTTCGATTCCACGATAAATGAAGGAAGGGGAAAACGCGCGAGAGAACTATAGGAGCAGATTTTCCCGATAGGGAAATAGAAGAACCTTGGATTTCTTTGAGCGAGAAGAAGAAGACCCTATGAGCAGATGTACTCGTGGTTGGCGCTCCTGCGACAGGTGGGATGTAAGACCACGGTTATGTACAGAGAATCAGGTAGGTAAATAGAAGACCGGTGATTCGGGGATTGGCATCTTGCTGCTACAAGTTTCGGGGAGTCTCATTATTGCGAAAACAACAAAAAATTTTGAGTTATGGTAGTGGGTGTGTTACAAATTGGTATCAGAGCATGGTTACAACACTCGGCCTGACTGGGCTCATGCACGAGTCACGCATAAACCTCGTTCAAAACACTCCTATGAGGAGTAAACCCCTGACTTAACTATCTTACCCAGGATTAAGAACCTGGAAAATGAAAATTTGACTGTGTGTGCATGTGAAAGAGTTATGAATTTATGCTCCCTTTGTAAAAATGAATTTAACTCTTAACTAATAGTCAGCATTTGTCTTTTCACTCAAGCGAACAATCAACCACGAGAATCTACAAACGCAGAAGAATGGTGACTCACCAAGAAGTGGGAGAAGGATCCCACAACAGAGATGAAGAGTCAGATGAAAGAAGAGAAATAGGAACCCCTCCGGGCCTAGCTAAGACTGTGAGGAGTCTCATGGTCGAATTGAAAATCTGCAAGGCCGATAATGAAAGGATGATGAAAGAACAAGAAAAGAAAACCAAAATTAATGCAGTTCTACTGTAGAGCTTATCCGACCTACAACGAAAAATGCAGCATGAACCTGAGATGCAAAATCGTGGTTGTGTCAGTGGTCACACTGAGAGAAGCACATCTAGAAAGGTCCACCCCAGAGGTAAAGGACCAGTACCAGATGATTCCACTGAGAAGGAAGCTAGTGATTCAGAAGGCTCTTCCAGCAGCAGGACCAGTTCCTATTCTCGAAAGAAACAGAAGAAGCAAAAGACTTCCAAGAGTCATAAATGTGAGGAATTCAAAAAGGCCAAACCTCCCTCCTTCGATGGCGAGATAAAGAAGGGAGAGGAAGCAGAGGCTTGGCTACTTGGACTGAAGAAATATTTCAGAGTCCATGACTTTTTAGAGAATTTGAAGGCCTGAGTGGCCACTTTCAATCTGAATGGAAAGGCTTCCATCTGGTGGGAAGACCTTAAGAATATGAAAGGGGTCCGCGAGGAGGACCTGTCTTGGAGACAGTTTGAGAAGCACTTCCGGAAGAAGTACTTGTCAGAAAGGTATTTCAATGAAAAGGCTAAAGAGTTTTATGAACTCAAATTGGGACAACTTACTATGGAGGAGTATGTCAACAAATTCCTTGACTTATTGAGATATGTACCCTACATCAAAGCAGAGAAGGCGAAGGCACAGTTCTTCATCAGTGGTCTACCCAAAGAATACCGGAACCGAATTGAATTTGATGAGCCAAAGACCTTAGAAGACACTATAAGAAAGGAAACATATTGTCATGATCAATATGGGCATCGAGTAGAATCTCGTGGAGACTAGAAACAAAGGAATGGTTCCAAATTTCAGAAGAAAGAGAGAAAATCCTCGGGATTTAAAAACTACAAGAAGAACCACAGAATGAACTTTCCAACCCGGAGTGTACTCCAGCAGAACTTTCCCTCGACGGACGGAAATAAAACTTTTGAACCTATACCAGTAAAGACTGATAACCTAAAGAGAAAACCTTTAGAGTGCTGGGATTGTAGAGGAGATCATCTCCAGAGAGACTGTCCACTCTAACATCAGAACAGTCGAAAAGTTTATAACATGCAGGAAGCTACCACGGTCAATGATGTGGCAAGGAGTGTGTTGCAGATCTATGCAGCCTTGGATAACAACCAAGCTGACCACCAAGATTCAGTGGTGGAAATAGAAGATATGATCTTCAACCATCTGGTATCTGTTTTGATTGACCCTGGTTCAAATTTGAGTTATATAGCCCCTAAAACTGTTGATAAGTGTAAACTACAGCCACAGAAGCAAACTAAACCATGGTTGGTACAGTTAGCCATTGGCACCAAAGGAAAGGTGGTAGAGGTCGTACCAGCTTGCCAAATAATGTTGGGTGAATTCCCCACCCAAGCAACCCTTAATGTATTACCCATGGGATCATATGATCTATTGATTGGTATGGACTGGCTGGCAGCCCATAAAGCCAAACTGGATTGTTACAATAGAACCTTAGAATGTGTGAGAAAAGAAGGAAAAAGGATAACCCTTCAAGGGATCCAAAAACCGGTCTCGGTGAGACAAATATCAGCATTGCAAATGAGGAAGTATTTCCGAAAGGGATGTCCCCTATATGTAGTACAGGTGTTGAAAACAACCAAAGGTGTGGACCCCAGCTCCAATGACCACCCTATCCTGAAAGAATACCGAGATATGTTTCCAGAGGAGATACCGGGTCTTCCCCCGAGAAGAGACATTGACTTCTCAATAGAACTTGCACCAGGAGTAGTGCCGGTGTCTAGAACACCCTACCGGATGAGCACGCCTGAGTTAGTTGAACTCAAATTGCAATTAAAAGAAATGATGGACAAGGGTTATATTTGACCCAGCGTGTCCCCATGGGGAGCACCGGTCCTGTTTATGAAAAAGAAGGATGGCACCCTTATATTGTGCATAGATTACCGACAACTTAATAAAGTAACTATAAAGAAAAAATACCCCTTGCCCAGGATCGATGACCTATTCGATCAGTTGGGAAGCGCATCTGTTTTCTCAAAGATTGACTTGAGGTTGGGATACCATCAAGTCCGAATTAATGGTGAAGACATCCATAAAACTGCTTTCCGGACACGGTATGGTCACTATGAGTTTGTGGTAGTACCATTTGGGTTAACCAATGCCCCTGCTACTTTCATGTGCTTAATGAACAATGTACTCAGTAAATTTCTAGATAAATTTGTACTAGTTTTTATTGATGATATCTTAATCTACTCTAAGAGTAGAGAAGAACATGAAGAACATCTTAGACTTGTGCTGCAAGTGCTAAGAGAGCATTAGCTCTATGCTAAATTCAGCAAATGCGACTTCTTTCAGAAGCAAATACACTACTTAGGACATGGTTTGTCCAAGGAAGGGGTAGCAGTAGACCCTGACAAGATTAGGTCTATCATGGAATGGCCTACCCCAAAGGATGTCTCAGACATTAGATCCTTTATGGGATTGGAGAGATACTATAGGAGATTTATAAAATATTTCTCCAAGATTGGTTGTCCAATCACTGCCCTCTAGAAGAAGGGAACAAAATTTCTGTGGACACAGCAGTGTGAAGAAAGGTTTCAAACCTTGAAACATTTACTAACCCATGCACCTGTGTTAAAAATCGCTGACCCAGAAGCTGACTTCCTTGTGTGCACAGATGCCTGTAAGGAAGGGCTCGAAGGAGTCCTTATGCAGGAAGGAAAGGTGATCTGCTATGAATCCCAAAAATTGAATGAACATGAGGTCAACTATGTGACTCATGATCTAGAAATGGCTGCCATAGTGCATGCCTTAAAAATGTGGAGGCATTACCTCTTGGGAAGAAAATTTGTGCTTATGACAGATCACTGTGGATTACGGTATTTGTTCGACCAACCAAAGCTTAATGCTAGACAAGCCAGATGGATGGCCCTCCTTAGTGAATTTGATTTTGAAATCAAACACATTAAAGGGAAGGAGAATAGGGTGGTTGATTCCCTTAGTAGAAGCATGAGAACAATTCACCTAGCAGCGGTGAGTACCTGCGAGACAGATGTCAAGAACAGAGTCAAGGAGGTACAAGAAACAGATTCCTTCATCCGAAATGTAACCCTGTACCTACAACAAGAACCCGCTGGAGTAAAATACGAAGGCTATCAGACAACCGGAGGAGTTCTACTCACCTACAGAGATAGACTGTAGATTCCCAATTGTGACGACTTGAAGAGGTTCATCATGGATGAACTACATAAAAAACCCTACACTGGTCACCCAGGATACCAGAAAATGATTACTGCCACCCGAAAAAAAATTTACTGGCCGGGATTGAAGAAGGATGTAGCCAAGTATTTGGCCCAATGCATAGAATGCCAACAAGTTAAAGCAGAACATCAACACCCAACAGGACTATTACACCCTTTACCCATCCCAGAATGGAAATGGGCAACCATCTCCATGGATTTTATCACTGGATTACCAACTTCCACCAAACAGAATGACGCCCTTATGGTAGTAGTGGATAAATTGAGCAAGTTCGCTCATTTCATCCCCGTCAAATCGACCTGCAAGGTGATAGATATCGCACAAGTATTCATGAAAGAGGTGTTCCGACTGCACGACATGCTGAGGGAGATAATATCTGATAGAGACACAAAGTTCACTTCCAATTTATGGAAATCACTAATGGCGGGTTTGGAGACCAAGTTGTTGTTTAGCACCGCCTATCACCCTCAAACCGATGGACAGACAGAAAGAGTGAATCAGATATTAGAGGATATGTTAAGGATGCATGTAATGCATCAATCCAGGAAATGGGAAGACTACCTGGCATTGGTAGAATTTGCCTACAACAACGACTATCAAGCGTCCTTAAAAATGAGCCCATTCGAGGTCCTCTATGGTAGACAATGTAATACCCCAGTCAGCTGGAGAAATCCTGTAAATAGGATTTCCTTTGGACCCGACATGTTAAAAGAAATGGAACAACAAGTGACTCAGATAAAACAAAATCTGAAGGTCGCTCAAAACCTACAGAAAAGTTATGTTGATCAAAAGAGAACTCCAAGAGAGTTCCAAATAGGAGATCATGTATATCTCAGAATTAAGCCCAGAAGGAGTTCCCTAAAAATGGGAGCTTGTGCCAAATTGGCACCCCGGTATAGTGGACCCTTTGAGGTTCTAGACAGAGTGGGACCTGTAGCCTATCGACTAGCACTTCCTCCCACAGTAAAAGCTCATAATGTATTCCATGTTTCATTACTGAAGAAATATGTACATGATGCTAATCATATAATTGACTGGTCTGTGATCCAGGTGGAACCGGAGGGAGAATTCCTACCAAAACCCCAATGCATATTGGACAGAAGGGAAACCCGACTCCGGAACAGAACCATTGTACAGGTCAAGGTGCAGTGGAAACATTTTGGCCCCGATGAGGCTACATGGGAAATGGAGGATGCCATGAGATAGACATATCCGATTTTGTTTACTTCTGTACATGTAATTCACGTTAGTAGCTAAGAACATCAAGGACGATGTTATTTTTTAAGGGGGAGGGAATTGTAACACCCTGTTTCCCCCAGATTGTAAATATAACTGGATTGGCCAAGGACTATGGAAAACTCATAAGTATGAATATGTGATGTAAATGGACCTGCAGGAGGAGGTCAATGAATATCAATAATATTTTGAATTTATTGTAGACTGCTGAGAGGGGATGTGCAGAAAAGAGACCACGATGGCGGTAGAAGGCACCTGAAAAGGTGGCATTAACTTCCACCAAGAATTAAATACCGTATTTGGACTCCACTGGCCCGAGAACCAAAAGCGGCTCGCTGGCCCTGAAATTCAATGCCTCACAGGCTGGTAGGCGGATGGCTTGATGAGGGATGGGATGGTGAACCACCCATCCGTAGAGCCGTCAGGCCTGATCGGCGCGAGGGTAATCGTGCCACACACAACCTCGCGAGAGAATAAGGCGTATGGTAGAGACGATTGAAAGGGAAGACGCGAGGGGAACTCTGGCAGATTTTCTTTACGCAGAGTGAGTGATAGCAGAGAGGAAGGATTGCAACCTTCGCTCCTGGTCACTGGCAGACGAAGAGACGCAGTCTCAGAACATCGTGGTCTCAGCTCGGGGGTGGCTAGTGGTAAATCCTTCGGGAGTCGCTGAGCCTACGATTGGGTGGAAATGAACATCCCTCTCAGTAGTCATACCCACTTCGGGTGTAAATTTCTGATAAGTATTTTCATTTATTGCATCTTGAAACTCATATACTGATATACATATATACTCACAACACTGTGAGATTGTGAACGATTTTTGGTGTAAGAATGTCTGTGAATGTTTTGATAATAACTAATGGACCAATGCTTGTAATAGACGAAGCCATGCATGACTCACGTCGATAAAATGAATCTAATCACGCCCAGGTTGAGCTAAGTCAGGTATCCAGTCCATTCTTGGGAATTTGTTTCCCTTATCTGTATCCCAGAATGGCCCAAAATAGACCTCTTCACGGAGATTTCCCTTCTCAGAAAGGTTTACCAAGAACCTGGAGAAAGGGCGTGAATGTGCAATTTTTAGAAAACCTATGTGAAGAGGAATGACCCTCTTGAAATCCCGAAGTAGCCGCGTAAGGATAAGTATTGATCAATGGATGATATCCTATCGGGGAATCTGCGGTCATTCACGACCGTTAAATCGAAGGAATGAATGAGAGCGTAAATTGCCTTAACCCTTTTTCCTTTATCTTCATGAATAGCGAGGAAATCTGATTCGTAGATCCCGAGACTCCATGAGAACATCTGGACCGTTGGTTTTCCACGCCCAAAGAATAGTAGGAAAGGGCACGACATCGAGACAGATCTGAACCGTCATATCTTAGATAGGAAACCCGACAGTCGTTAGACCTATAAGGAGATAGACAAGGGTTAAGATCTCATGAACTCGGGACTCGCGGGGTAGAAATCCAAAAGTTGGATGCTTCAAGTCGCGAGCAGTGAGGCCATGAGAGGATCATAGACGTCCATCTGAGGAGGACAGGTGGTAGAGATCCGAGGATCTCGTGAACTCAGGACTCGCGAGGTAGAAGTCCAAAAGTTGGACGCTTCAAGTCGCGAGCGGCGAGGCCATGAGAGGATCATAGCTGTCCATCTGAGGAGGTCAGGTGGCAGAGATCCGAGGATCTCATGAACTCGGGACTCGCAGGGTAGAAGTACAAAAGTTGGACACTTCAAGTCGCGAGTGGTGAGGCCACAAGAGGATCATAGCCATCCATCTGAGGAGGACAGGTGGAAGAGATCTGAGGATCTCGTGAACTCGGGACTCGTGGGGTAGAAGTCCAAAAGTTGGACACTTCAAGTCGCGAGCGGCGAGGTCACGAGAGGATCATAGCCGTCCATCTGAGGAGGACAGGTGTTAGTGATCCGAGGATATCGTGAACTCAGTACTCACGGGGTAGAAGTCCAAAAGTTGGACGCTTCAAGTCGCGAGCGGCGAGGCCATGAGAGGATCTGAACCGTCCATCCAAAGAGGACAGGTGGCGGAGATCCAGGGACCTCCTGAGCTCGGGACTCACGAGGTAAGAGCCCAAAGTTGGGATGCTCTAAGTCGTGAAGCAGTGAAGTAGCGAGAGGCTGGGAGCTGTCCATCTGAGGAGGACAGGTGGCAGGGATCGAGAGATCTCATGAAATCGGGGGTCGCAAGGTGAGAGTCCAAGTATTGGGCATTCAAAATTTTGAGGTTGCGAGTAGCAAAATCCCTCGGGGAAAAGTCAGCGAGTTGACCGACCATCGGGTCTCGGGAATCCGAGAACCCGGTGTTTAATCTTTGAACTCGCGAAGTCACGATTTCCGATTCCACGATAAATGAAGGAAGGGGGAAACACGCGCGAGAACTGTAGGAGCATATTTTCCCGATAGGGAAATAGAAGAACCTTGGAGTTCTTCGGGCGAGAAGAAGAAGACCCTATGAGCAGACGTACTCATGGTTGGCACTCCTGCGACAGGTGGGATGTAAGACCATGGTTATGTACAGAGAATTGGGTAGGTAAATAGAATACCGGTGATTCAGGGATTGCCATCTTGCTGCTACACGTTCCAGGGAGTCTCATTATTGCGAAAACAACGAAATTTTTTGAGTTATGGTAGTGGGTGTGTTAGAATTCTCATTAACCGTATTGAATAATGAATAATTTACACATGATATACTATGTATAACTCAACCAATGCACACTAGAGGAGAACCAATGCACCATAGTGGTGGTATAAAGTGACCTGGACACACACCAGTAGTTACGAGAGTGAATTGCCACCTAGTCTAGTCTCTGAGGCAGTTACGAGAGTGAACTGCCACCTAGCTGAGTTAACTAGTCAACTAGTGTTCAGTTAACTGATTGAACAAAGAGTAGTGAGGAGTAGATTAAGGAATCAAGGGTAATACGCCACTCTAGTTATGATACCAAGGAAAGTGCGCATTATCATGGTGATGATCCAAATGTTTCATGGTGACAAAACCAATGCAACATCTAAACTCAACTCAACTAGTCAAACTGAAGTGTGAACTAAAAAAAAATATTCTCTAGGTGGAATATTCTCCCCTAAAATATAGGAGACTGGATAATGACTAATTATGACTAATAAAAAAGGAAAAACCTTAGGAAAAATAAATCCTAGGTGTGTTTGAGGTAACTCAAACAAGGAGATCATGCATTGTACTGAGAATAGAGTACCACTAGTTAATGGTCAGAATGGTCTAAAGTATGAGATGTGGAGCATAGGGATGATAACCTTTTTAGAGGCACAAGGATATGATATTTGGTATTCAGTTGTGATAGGATAAAATGCTACAAATAAAGTAAAGACTACAGCTAAGAAGGAATTGAAGAAGAACAAAAAAATAAAAATGGATTTCATTTGGGAAGGATTACCTGATCCAGTAAGAGAAAAGGTTGGTAAATGTTCATTAGCTAAAGAAATTTGGGATAAGTTACATAATATCTATTCTTCACCCATCACAGAGTCAGAAAATGTCAAAGAAGATGCAAGTATAGATCAAGAGGATATATGTTGATCATATCAGACAAATTCAAAAGAAGAAGAGTACATAATCAACAGAAGTATGTTGTTTTGCATTAATTATGAAAAATGCGAACATATTGAAATTGAATGCCCTGAAGCTAATGAGAAAAAAAATCCATTTGAAATAGAAGACAATTATGAAGAAGAACTAACCAATGTTTTAGATGATTTAAAGAAAGAAAGAGAAGAAAATAAGTCACTCAAGAAAGAATTGATGAAACAAAAGGAAAGTGTTCAAGGTTCCGAGGAAGCTCAACAGGTCATCAAGACTTTAAGAGCTCAACTAGAAGAGGCCAGAAGAATTGAAGAAACTCTAGAATATCAAAAGAAGTGCTTAGAAGACAACATAGAAACACAAAAGGAAGAAGCAGAAAGGAGAAAAGATACTGATAGATCATCTCAAGGAAAGAACCAATGACTTAAACCATCTTGAGGAAGAGTTTTGTCAAGAAGAGAGAAGGCTCGAAGAAGAAATAATTACATTGAAAATCCAAATTGAAGAATAAAAGATAATACAAGAAGTCTTGAAGTCTCAGATAATGAAGAAAAAAGAAGAGGTTGAGAAGATTGAAGAAGAAGTTGTCACACTAAGAGTCAAATTCGTTAAGCTCAACAAGAACGTTGAAGAGACAGAAACATCCATGTCAGTAGTAGAGAATAAAGAAAATCATTCTAGGTTGCTAGAAAAGAAGAATGAAGAAAAGAGAAAGACTTATACAGAAGTAATCAAAGGAAGGAATCATGGTCAACTGGAATCTAAGAAAATTGATAAATATACATATTCAAGAAGACCATACATGTTCAAGCCACAAAGAAGCTTCAATCATGATCATGATCAGTCAAGGTAGGAATTTAGAAGGACTACACCACAAAGAATATCATTCACTCCCAGGTATGTAAATTTTTTCTATGGTCATTGTTTTTATTGTACTAAATTTGGACATAAGGTTACAGATTTCAGGGATTATAAAAAAAATGTTCAAGCAAGAAATGCTTATGTGGCCCCATGTAACATTCAATTTTACAAATATCATAACTATGGACACATAGCTTGTGATTGTAGAAGCATGATCAATACTTCCATGAAAGAGAACATTGATATTATATATAATAAAGTATGGATAAGAAAACAAGAAGAACATGTGAACAAAGACCAGGTCCCGTAGATCACAATACTAGCAATAACACAATATGAAGACAAATCTACAAAGAACTTAAAGGTTTGGAAAAGAAATGAAAGAAAATAAGGATAAGTAAATAAGGAACAGGTTCAAGAGATTGTATTTTCAGGTATTGTAGTCAACTTGATGAATCCATAGACAAACAAAAAGAAGTCAAAGTTCAGAAAGATGTTGAGACTACCAACAAAAATGATGATAAATCTGCATCTGAGCAGACACTTTTTTGAGCCATCCAACTTGGATACTCCCAAAAAATATGTATGGTGAATAGGGGGAGTCTAGATAACATCTCTACAAATCAAAGATTCATCTTTCGAGCATATTACATAGTTCGAGTAGACAAACTCAAAGAAATAAGTTAGCATAAATACAAAATGACAGATTGATCAATTGACAAAATTACACAAGAAGAAGTCTATGATTGAATTTAGACAAAGAGATCTTCAACAAAGGTTGTTATAGACATGCAGAGTTTGGATTACAAATAGAGAATACTAGTGGACACATTTGATGTTTGATGATCAGTTGCAGGAATGAAGACTTCATGATAGTACAGAGACATATGGGTCAACATAGTGGAAAATTCAGTAGCAGATTCTTGGATAGTATGGACAAAGATGGATTAGTAAGATGCTTAGAATTGGCTTAACTATTGGAATCAGTTGAAATCAGTTGATCATAGAAAGACAAGCAGTGAAAGACACAATAGAAAAGGAAAAGAGAAAATGTCAACATAAGCAATATCATCATAAGGATATTGTTTAACAGTATGGGTCACATGGACATAGATGAATTCATAAAAACACTTAGTATGTTTGTACATGTTAGGACCCTATTATAGGGAAATCAATATTCTGACTGATATCTATCCATTTCAAGCATAAAGCAGATTACTCATAACGTTATTGCTCATGACGCATAGTGAAGATGGCAGAAAAACTCTCAACACATTTCAGTCGTTACCGCATGTCAATTTAATGAATCAATTGTAATCGGTTTGTTGAATTTTAAACAATTTTAGGACTTTTTAAACCAAAATTTGTTTTGGGCCTTATCATAGGTTTTGGTGTTTTTATTGAGATTTTATGGTTGAAATATTAAAAAGAGAGAAAAGGTGAAAAGTCCTTGCTCCCGCTCCATGCGACCTACATCCACAGCACCAAGCCAACACCAAACACAAAATGCAGAGTTAGAATCAATGCACCCAGATGTCAAATGGATTTCATGTGTCAAGGAATGGCTAGGCATTGGGGGGCATTGTGCGCAAGTTTCGAGCCATCGATTCGCCATTTGTAATGAAGTTCAGGTGCTAAGAAGTTTCTGCATCCATCTACAAGTATCAAGGGTTTTTGACAGTTGCAAGTTGATCCAAGTGTAAGCAAGATCAGGCTAGCACTCAAATGATTCACATGTGCAGTTGGAGACTGAGGTCATAAGTATCATTGCATATGCACACAATTGTCAAGACACAAGTTTTCTTACTGTCAGGAGCATCTAGAAAGTTTATACAGTTATCTAATGTTTAGTATTGACATCGAAAACATCTCATTAGAGCACCATGTAGAATAATTCAAGGTTTGAAGAGGTCAAGTTAGATCTCCATCACTGACTGATCGCTGAGAAATATTCCTAAAACAGAGGTGTTTTCGCCTCTTTTGTTCTTTCAAAGGTCACAATATCTGTTTTTAGAAAACAGGGAACCTACGCACCTTCATCACCACGAATATGGAATGAATTGCTAAGAGAGTGGAAGTGGCCAACACAGAAATGAAACATAACTGAATTCATCTGGACTGCAAGGCTACACAGTAACAAGTAGTCCCTCAGAGTATTTAGTTCAACAACCATCTGTTCCTCCTAACTTTCATGAAAAATTGGATAGGATTGATGGACTTCTACAACAAAGGATGTTGAAGCATAGTGATGCTACCATACAATTTGTTTTGTCACCAAAATGCCAGAAACCCGAGTTAAAAATGAACAGATTCCTCAGTGGTTGGAAAGTAGTCATGCACAGATCAAGAAAAGTTACACCGTGATGGGTTTTGAAGAAGATGTTAATGTTGTTTTGGCCATCAATTTCTTTGCAAAGATATTAGTCGTCAGAAAAGTATGCATTGAAGTCATGTCTCCCTCGATGATGTGATGATGTTTTCCCTGAAGGTATGGTTGAAACTTGTAAAGGATTGGCTTCCAGTTCTTATTACCTGTAGAGATCGTGTTTCCCCTACCCCATCAAATGCACTAAAGTTTCTTTATCATGATTTGGAAGATGTTTTCTACAAATAATCTCCACATTGCAATGCATGATGCTCGAATCTTGTTACAATAGTGCCTAAGTTTTTCCACTCGAAATGTGGATGATTGTACTAATTTGGTAACTGTTTTAAATACCTGGTTCCAAAGGGCAAGTCATACTCCACATATTTTTAATGAAGATTAAAAGGGTCTTATGGAGTGGTCTATAAAGCTAGAGATCTCAAAACTTCAGAACTGGTTGCCATCAAAGTGATCGCTTTATGTGAAGGGGAAGAGGGCTATGAGGAGATATGGGGATAAATTGAAATGCTACAACAATGTAATCACCTGAATGTATCAAAGATAACAAGCACTGATGGCACAGTTAGATTGCCTTCCAGATGCTTTGGAAGTAATTTCTTCGAATCCACTGCGTAGTTTTATCAGGGTTCAGCCACAGAGTCAGAGTGCTAGGACTTTGCAACCAATTCGAGCTATTGAAATAGAGAGCCATCCTAGAGTTCAAAAATCCTCAGGAAAGGAGAGGAAGAAGATTGGAATAAATGGATTCAATCGTATTGGGAGGTTGGTTTTGTGTGTTGCATTGGATAGGGAATATATTGAAGTAGTTGTGATCAATGACTCATTCATTGATGCCAAATACATGGCTTACATGTTTAAGTATGATTCAACTCATGGGGTATACAAAGGGAGCTTGAAGATTGTTGATGATAAGACTCTGGAAATTGATGGCCATAGAATTATAAATATGGGTTCTGAAAGAAAGGCAACATTGTGGAATAATCTTTATATCCATGAGGTTGAAGGAGATTTTTTTCCAGACAAGTGTTAGAGTGTCCTTTTTTTTTGACATCCTTTTGAATACAACTGGCAATCAAGGCACCAATTTAGCCAGTGCAAAATGAGGCAGATCTCGGACTTGAGGCAGTATTTGGGAAAGAGGTAATCTAAGGATATTTATCCCATATTTCATGGAGCAGGTGGCAGCTCGATCATCATCAGGTGGCAATTTAAATTCATTCATGACAAATGGAAAAATCTTTCCCACATTTCAGGTAGTGGTTAGAACACAGTTTCTCCAGCTGTCAACAAATTCTAACAACCTCTAGCATTAGAGGTGCTCAAGTGGCATTTCCAGATTTCAAATCATTCTTTGTTAAGTTAGTTCCTAAGAATTAGGCAGTTTAGTGGTTACATGTGTCATTCCATATAACCGTTTTTTATTATTAGAAACATAAAATTAGAGCTCGAGTCTTTTGAAGGCATAGGCATTTTTATTCTATATATGCACATGTAAAAGATGAAAGTGGGGTTCGACCTGGGAAGGAAGTTGCTTCTTTTGCTGGACTACGAGCCTTTCTTTTCTAGAAGGTTTTTTTGTAATCTTTAAATGATGAATCAGTAATAGGAAATTTGTTGACAGGATTCTTGTGTCGAGGTGTTGGTGGAATTTCTTTTCTTTGTTAAGTGTTTTTCCAGTTATCATTTCATTTGTTTTCAAATTCTTATTGTCAAAGGAAAATTAATAGAGCAGAATTTATTGGAGAAATACTCTGCATCTGGTTCTTGATAATCTTTATGTTTCTCTTCTAAAAGCTCAGTTTAGGAATTCTTAAATGCTCCTTTGCTTGTATTTTTCCTCCCCTATTTCTTCCTCATTTGACACCATTCAAACTTAATTCAATTCAACATTTCCACTACCTTTCCCTGTGTAGGAGATTTGTCTAGATCTGAGAGTGAATCATATATTTAAGCACAAACCCCATTTTCCCAATTTCCCCCCTTATTGTCCCAAACCAACCATTTAAAAACCAAAAACCTTGATCCCTCATAACTAGCCTAATATCCTATTCCAAACCAAGCTAAATCATACAGATAGATCCCTCTCTGTGTCTTGAAGGGCTAGATCCAAGACTCCAAGCGGTTGAAACAGTTACCTCTGTCAATTTCTCCCTCGGCCTGAAAAATTACAGAGTGATAACATTTTGGCGACTCCACTGGGGAACGAGCTTTCAAGTTCTCCATAAAAATATATCAAGTTCAGATTTGACTTCTGATGGTGAACAGAAGCCAAACACAGGAAGGTTGTACCATTCACCTTGGGACTCCATTGTTCAAGATCTTGAGCTTCAAAGTTCAGAGCGACTTCACTGCCAAAGAATCCAGATTTCTAAGCATTGATGGTGGTTCAAGATGACAGGGTATGTGGAAAACCTTGTATCTAGTGAAATATTACAAACTTTGAGGGATGAGTTAGTAGAATTTCAGATTGATGAGATTTTCTCAAAAGCAGTGTTTCTTTGTTTAAAATCCATCCGATTCACACCTGAAGGTAAGAGTTGTTTTCTTGGTTTAGTTGTTGAAATATTAGAAAATGAATTTGAACCTTTGGATGTTCAAATTGAATAATATGATTTCCAAGATCCTAAGCAGTTCTTGGAAAGCCTTCCTCCTCCACAAAGAGAGGAAATTGTTATACCGTTTGACTTGCAAATAGAGGAAGGACGTGATTGTGCACTTGATTTTGTAGAGATGGAATCAAGGATTAGACTTGATGAAGGAATTGAAGAGGTTATCCAGGATCAACTTGTCATGGAAAACACAAAAGGTATATCAATAAATTATGAATTTATCAATCTTGTAGCTGATTATATGAAGAATTTTTCCGGTCCCATTGTACACATTCATCTAGAATTGCCATTATACTACACACCTTGGGTTTTCCAGACAAAGGGTCAAATTGTTTCTCTAATGTTTTTAATAAACAGTCAAGAAGCCAATGTATATAATCAATTGCTTGACTGGTTGCACTGGCACTATTGTATCATTTAGACCAACAAAATTATCAGTAGATTAGAGTAGGTAGGAGTGTGCTAATAAGCTCAACAGGATGAGCACTTTTTTTTTCTTGTCCAATTCTTCATAGTTTTATTTTCGGTTTGGTTTGTATCCCTCCATTTTGGAACAAGTACAAGACATGGAAACATGCTTCAATTTGGGAACAACCCAATGGACAAGACAACTGGTCTGCACACTCAGAGTTCCTAGATTCTTGACAGCTCATGTTGAGCTTCCATCCCCAGGTAGAGCCTATGTTAGGACCCTATTATAGGGAAATCAATATTCTGACTAATATCTATCCATTTTAGACATAAAGCAGATTACTCATAACGCTATTTCTCATGACGCATAGTGAAGATGGCAGAAAAACTCTCAACACATTTCAATCGTTATCGCATGTCAATTTAATGAATCAATTGTAATTGGTTTGTTGAATTTTAAACAATTTTAGGACTTTTTAGACCAAAATTTGTTTTGGTCCTTATCATAGGTTTTGGTATTTTTATTGATATTTTATGGTTGAAAAATTAAAAAGAGAGAAAAGGTGTAAAGTCCTTTCTCCTGCTCCTTGCGACCTGCAACCACAACACCAAGCCAACACCAAACACAAAACGCAGAGTTAGAATCAATGCACCCAGATGTCAAATGGAGCTCATGTGTCAAGGAATGGCTAGGCATTGGGGGCCAATGTGCGCAAGTTTTGAGCCACCGATTCGCCATTTGTAATGAAGTTCAGGTGCTAAGAAGTTTTTGCAGCCATCTACAAGTATCAAGGGTTTTTGACAGCTAACTTTTTGATAGTTGCAAGTCAATCCAAGTGTAAGCAAGCTCAGGATAGCACTGAAATGATTCACATGTGTAGTTGGAGACCGAGGTCGTAAGTATCATTGCAGATGCACATAGTTGTCAAGACGCAAGTTTTCTTGCTGTCAGGAGCATCTAGAAAGTTTATACAACTATCTAATGTTTAGTATTGACATTGAAAACATCTCATCAGAGAACCATGTAGAATAATTCAAGGTTTGGAGAGGTCAAGTTCGATCACCATCACTAACTGACCGCTGAGAAATATTCCTAAAACAGAGGTGTTGTCGCCTCTTTTGTTCTTTCAAAGGTCACAACATCTATTTTCAGAAAATAGGGAACCTACGCACCTTCATCACCACAATTATGGAATGAATAGTTAAAAGAGTGGAAGTGGTCAACACAGGAATGAAACAGAACTGAATTTGTTTGGACTGCAAGGCTACACAGTAACAAGCAGTCCCTCAGAGTCTGTAGTTCAACAACCATCTGTTCCTCCTAACTTTCATGAAAATTTGGATAGGATTGATGGACTTCTACAACAAAGGATGTTGAAGCATAGTGATGCTACCATACAATTTGTTTTGTCACCAAAATGCCAGAAACCAGAGTTAAAAATGAACAGATTCCTCAGTGGTTGGAAAGTAGTCATGCACAACTTGGGAAAAGCTACACCATGATGGGTTTTGAAGAAGATGTTAATGTTGTTTTGGCCATCAATTTCTTTGGAAAAGATATTAGTCGTCAGAAAATTATGCATTCAAGTTGTGTCACCCTTGATGATGTGATGATGTTTTCCCTGAAGGTATGGATAAAACTTGTAAAGGATTGGCTTCCAGTTCTTATTACCTATAGAGATAGTGTTTCCCCTACCCCATCAAATGCGTTAAAGTTTCTTTATCAGGATTTGGAAGATGTTTTCTACAAATAATCTCCACATTGCCAATGCCTGATGCTCGAAGCTTGTTACAACAGTTCCTAAGTTTTGCAACTCGAAATGTGGATGATTTTACTTATTTGGTAACTGTTTTCAATACCTGGTTCCGAAGGGCAATTCATACTCCACAGATTTTTAATGAAGATTAAAAGGGTCTTATGGAGCAGTCTATAAAGCTAGAGATCTCAAAACTTCAGAACTGGTCGCCATCGAAGTGATCGCTTTATGTGAAGGGGAAGAGGGCTATGAGGAGATACAGGGAGAAATTGAAATGCTACAGCAGTGTAATCACCCGAATGTATTGAAGATAACAAGCACTGATGGCACAATTAGATTGCCTTTCGGATGCTTTGTAAGCAATTTCTTTGGATCCACTGCGTAGTTTTATCAGAGTTTAGACTTACAAAGTCAGAGTGCTAGGACTTTGCAACCAATTCGAGCTATTGAAACAGAGATCCATCCTAGAGTTCAAAAATCCTCGGGAAAGGAGAGGAAGAAGATTGGAATAAATGGATTTAGTCATATTGGGAGGTTGGTTTTGTGTGTTGCATTGGATAGGGAAGACATTGAAGTAGTTGTGATCAATGACTCATTCATTGATGCCAAATACATGGCTTACATGTTTAAGTATAATTCAAGTCACGGGGTATACAAAGGGAGCTTGAAGATTGTTGATGATAAGACTCTGGAAATTGATGGCCACAAAATTATAAATATGGGTTCTGAAAGCAAGGCAACATTGTGGAACAACCTTTATATCCATGAGGTTGAAGGAGATTTTTTTCTAGACAAGTGGTAGAGTGTCCTTTTTTTTGGACATCCTTTTGAATACAACTGGAAGTTAAGGCACCAATTCAGCCAATGCAAAACGAGGCAGATCCAAGACTCGAGGTAGTAGTTGGGAAAGAGGTAATCTAAAGATATTTATCCCAGATTTCATGGAGCAGATGGCAACTCGATCATCATCAGGTGGAAATTTAAATTCATTCATGACAAATGGAAAAATATTTCCCACATTTTAGGCAGTGGTTAGAACACAGTTTCTCTGATTGTCAACAAATTCTAACAACCTCTAGCATTCGAGGTGCTCAAGTGGCATTTCTAGATTTCAAATCATTCTTTGTTAAGTTAGTTCCTAGGAATTAGGCAGTTTAGTGGTTACATGTGTCATTCCATATAACCGTTTTCTATTATTAGAAGCAAAAAATTAGAGCTCGAGACTTTTGAAGGCTGAGGCATTTTTATTCTATATATGCACATGTAAAATATGAAAGGGGGGTTTGACCTGGGAAGGAAGTTGATTCTTTTGCTAGACTACGGGCCATGTTATTCGAGAAGGTTTTTCTGTAATCTTTAAATGATCTATCAGTAATAGGAAATTTGTTGACAGGATTCTTGTGTCAAGGTGTTGGTGGCGTTTCTTTTCTCTGTTAAGTGTTTTTCCTATTATCATTTCATTTGTTTTCAAATTCTTATTGTCAAAGGAAAATTGATAGAGCAGAATTTAATGGAGAAATACTCTGCATCTGGTTCTTGATAATCTTTATGTTTCTCTTCTAAAGGCTTAGTTTAGGAATTCTTAAATGCTCCTTTGCTTGGCTTTTTCCTCCCCTATTTCTTCCTCATTTGACACCATTCAAACTTAATTCAATCCAACATTTCCACTACCTTTCCCTGTGTAGGATATTTGTCTAGATTTGAGAGTGAATCATATATTTAAGCATAGACCCCATTTGCCCAATGGCCCTCCTTGTTGTCCCAAACCAACCATTTAAAAACCAAAAACCCTGATCCCTCATAACTAGCCTAGTATCCTATTCCAAACCAAGCTAAATCATACAGAGAGAGTCCTCTATGAGTCTTGGAGGAATAGATCCAAGACTCCAAGCGGTTGAAACAATTACCTTTGTCAATTTCTCCCTTAGCCTGAGAAATTACACAGTGATAACATGACATATATATGATTGTGGATGAGATCATGGATTCAGAGGCTACTTCATAGATTAGTTCAGAGAGTAGTTCATAGATAAAGGAAAATTATCATAATCGATGATAATGACACAAGACTATTTGAATGCTTATTCTTGAATTCTTTTCATATATGTCAGTTGATTACACAAGGAAGCACCAATGGACAAAAACTCCAAAAGGAAGAAAGTATAAGAATACCTACATGTCATCTACATAACATATTGCAGAGAGGTACTTAAGGGAGAGAAACAAAATAAAGAAGACAACTAGAAAGATATTTCCGAGAAGTTGTCAGATAGAGAGAGAGCACAGAGGCATGATTCCAGGGGAAGTGATGGTCACAAGGGAAGAATGAGATATATGACTTTAGTGTTGCACCATAGTGATACCCTTTTTCAAAGGGGAAGATATTATTCAGATGAAGGGAGAGAGAGTAATAAGAGGTTTAGAAACACAAAGAAAGATCAAAGGAATTTAGACAAGGGGAGAAGCCCCAAAGGGAGATACCCTTTTCCATTGATGTAAAAGGGGGAGAGAGATAGAAACATTGATGAGGAGTATGAGCATGAATAATTATCATGACAAAGTGTTTCCATCAATGTTGGTGTTACCATAAATTTCAAAGGGGGAGATTGTCAAATACTTGGTTTAGGTTGATGGACAATTGTCTTGGATTGTTGGTTTTCATTGATGTCAACCCCTGGAGAAGTCCCGTAGCGAATTCCGGTAGTGAAAAGGTATGGTTAAGGGACCCGAGTTGTTTGAGTTATAAAGGCATGAATATCAGTGAATATGCAGGTAATACTATTCTATATGGATAGTACACGTCATGCCATTTCCATTGACATGTGGAACGCCATGTGGTTCATCACAGTTACTAAGATATGGCCTTATGAATTTGGAGGACCCCCATGAGTATTCTAGAAGCCCCTAGAAGGTCAACAAGAAGTCAATTATTCTAGAAAGTCTTCAAGAAGATTCCTAGTCAATGTGGTCTCAAGGAGAAATTGATTAAATAATAATTTTGACAAAGTGGCTAAGTGGATAATTCTAGAGGAAGCTACTTGGAGAGAGATATAAGAAACATGGATGAGGAATATGAGCATGAATAATTATCATGACTAAGTGTTTCCATCAATGTTGGTGTTGCCATCAAATGGGGATATTATCAAAGAGTTGGTTTAGGTTGATGGACAATTGGTTTTGATTGTTGGTTCTCATTGATTTCAACCCATGGAGAATGATATTGTAGATTGATGTCAACCCTTAGAGATTGATTTCAACCCTTGGAGAAGTCTGGTAGTGAAAAGGTATGTGTAAGGGAACCGATTTTGTTTGATGTATAAAGTCATGAATATAAATGAATATGAAGGTAATACTATTCTAGATGGATAGTACATGTCATTCCATTTCCATTGATATGTGGAACACCACGTGGTTCCTCATGGTTAGTGAGATATGGCCTTGTGAAGTTGGCGGACCCCAAAGAGTATTCTAGAAGCCCCTAGAAGGTAAAAAATAAGTCAATCATTCTAGAAAGCCTTCAAAAAGATTCCTAGTCAATGTGGTTGCAAGGAGAAATTAATTAAAAAAAAAAGTTGACAAAGTGGCTAAGTGGTTAAATGAACAAAGTGGTTAAGTGGACAAACTTGGTTAACTGGAAAAAGTGGCTAAGTGGACAAAGTGGCCAAGTGGATACTTCTACAGGAATATACTTGGAGAGAGATAGAAACATTGATCAGGAGTATGAGCATGAATAATTATCATGACTAAGTGTTGCCATCAATTCCAAAGGGGGAGATTGTCAGATAGTTGGTTTGGGTTGATGGAAAGTTGGGTTGTATTGTTGGTTGTCACTGATGCCAAACCTTGGAGAGTGATATTGTAGATTGATTTCAACCCTTGGAGAAGTCCCATAGCGAATTTCAATAGAGCAAAGGTATGGGTAAGGGAACCGAGTCTGTTTGAGGTATAAAGACATGAATATCAATGAATATGCACGTAAGACTATTCTAGATGGATTGTACACATCATTTCATTTACATTGATATGTGGAACACCATGTGGTTCCTCACGGTTAGTGAGATATGGCCTTGTGAAGTTGGAGGACCCCCAAGAGTATTCTAGAAGCTCCTAGAAGGTCAACTATAAGTCAATTATTCTAGAAAGTCTTCAAGAAGATTCCTAGTCAATGTGGTTGCAAGGAGAAATTAATTAAATAATAAAGTTGAAAAAGTGGCTAAGTGGAAAAAGTGGTTAAGAGGACAAAGTGTCTAAGTGGACAAAGTGGCTAAGTGGAAAACGTTTCTAAGTGGACAAAGTGGCTAAGTGGACAAAGTGGTTAAGTGGATACTTCTAGAGGAAGCTACTTGGAGATTATAAATAAGAGAGAAAGGGTCTCCCATTAGCACCCATTTTGAGCATATTGAATATCTACAAGTGAATGAGGTAACCAAACGATATCTAAGGAAAATTTCAAAGGGAAGGTGAAGTAAAGAAGGCTGAAATTCAAGGGAGGATAAAGTATTTTGATGATTTTTTCTAAGGTATGCTATTTACCGGTCATCTCACCATTTTCACGATAATGTTTTTTCTATAATGATTCAAATAGAGAAATGTGGATAGTGTTGATCCAACATATCCAAGTAACTGTGATAAAAATTTCATCTTGTGGGTCGTTGTAGTTTGGGAGTTACACTCTGTGGAAGATAGGGTTTGTGCCTAGTCCTGAAGCTAGTTGAAAACAGGTGCTCCAGGTAAAAACGTCATAACTTATTCATAACAGATCCAAATTCAAAGAGACCAAATGATTTGGTTATATTATAGTCTGTAGTATGTTTTGTACCATGTTAATATCCATACATAAAATATTCCACGCATGGCATTCTCTACAAGTTCGATCTCTAGAATAAGCCAAAATTTAGCAAGGTCTGCCATTTTTTCTATAACTCCTTTTCTGGGAGGTTCCAAGTAGTGAAACCTAGGGTTGTTGACTAATACAAAATTAGTAATGTGAGACTAAAGTAAAGTTTGATGAAAATGGTAGTATCTTGTTGTTTAAGTAATGTAAGGTTTGCAGGTTCGTGATCACATACACCATGTTTATTATAAAGTTATCGGTATGTTTATATTCATGTTTTTATGGTTACATTTGGTCATGACATGGTACATGCTTGAGGCTACATAAAAATGAGGTTTGTCACATGGTTTTATGTAGGGGTTTATGATATTTGGCTTATGGATTTGTGATGTATTGCTTGAGGACTCTTGTTGGTTGTATTGATGTATGTTTTGGTATATGGTTGAGGTATATGTTGAGTTCATGGATGAGATACTTAGTTGATGAGTTGGCATATACATGAGGTGTATGGTATTGTGATGTTGGTACATCTTGATGAGAGTATAACTTGGCTTGTTATTGATACATGATTTGTACATGCTTGGTGTTACACATTATTTTCGTCATCCCTATGATCATTAATGATGTAAACCTATCTGTTGCCTTCAGAGGGGTCACAGTGGCCTGAGTTCCTAAAGAGAGAAGGGAGAAGAACTTTTCCTGAGAGAAAATGTTGGATTTTCCTATGTAAAAACCTTATAAAAAGGGATGTTCGCAGGTTTCTATATAGGCAGGGTGCGAGAATGACCAATTCTCTCAGGTTGCACTATAGCCAGGGTGCGAATAGTTCGCAGGTTGCACTATAGCTAGGGTGCGAGAATGACAGCACGTGGGAAAAACGAGCGTTTTCTCGAATCTTCTAAAAGGAGAAGCTTCTTTGGTGAGGTGGCATCCGAATGGTTTGGATCTTACTCGCTTTCATGATTTAGTGGGATCATCCTAACCTCCTCACCTTATCCTCTTCAACTTATAAAAGGAGAGGAGTTCTCATGGAGAAAGTTAGCTTTTTGTTAGCTTGAGCTTGGGTTAGCTTGTGGGTTCTTTGGCTTGGAATTATTTGGCTTGATTAGAGTGGCTTTGAGATTTGCTTTGTCAAGATAGATTGTGAGTAGCTATCAGATCTATGGTTTTAGAATCCTTGGAGCAAGAAGTGTGTGGGGAACGAAGGACAGTAGGAAGGAACCTTGCGACATCAAGGCAATGGTTGTAAGTTTCTCTTTCAATTAATATAATACAGTGATATATTTCTTTCCCATAAAGTGAGATCTACTTTATTACATAATTCCTTGATCATATGTATAGATTAGCTATTGGATATATTATTTGCTTTCACTTTGGTTGGTTTGTGTTGTTTTGATCTTGACCGCACAAGAGCGCTGGAGCGAAGCAAGGAACAATAAAGACCAAGGAAGCGATTACAAGGTACATATCTTCTTCTCACTTCTAATTTAATTCAATAGTTAGATCTAGGGAAAGCGGTATATTCTGTCCTGTTTTGTTCTAGATCCAGGTGGATCTAGGGAGATCGGTTTGTGTCTTCACTCACGGATTTATCCTAAAACAAAATTGGCGACTCCACTGGGGATCGGATTGTTTCCTAGTTAGTCTAGTTTCCCTTGCTTTGATTGCTTGTTTTCTGGTCTCTGAGTCTGTGGGAGATCCATCAAGACTCTCTGGATCTGAAAGTTCCCTTAAAAATTTTTGTCCTCTTCCAAATTTTGTGTTTACAGACATTCTCGCACTGTGATCTTTATCCACCTACGAGAATCATCTGAGTTCGCACCCTACTGTGTAGTCCAGTGCGAACACCTCGCAGTCAACCTATGTCTAGCCTGCGAGAATACCTAATTCTCGCACTCTAATATACTGCTAGCCTGCGAACTTGTTTGTAAATTTTTTTTGGATTGGGTCTTGTCATTTTTTGATGCCCAGTTTTGCTTTGATCAGCTGGATTGAACTTTTGGAGCCTATATTGATCTGTTTACAGTCTTCTTGACATCCTTTGAGTTTGTTTTAGCCACTTTTGCTTTGATTGGTTTTGAAGGATTAGTCTCTTGCTTTGAGTATCTTTCAATTACAAAGCGTGTGTTTTCTTTAGAATTGTTTAGAGAAAGACCAGATTTCTTCTGAATAGTTCGCTTTAAAAGAAAACTTTTAGTTTGGGTTTCTTTGTTTTAAGAAATTTCATTATTACTTTTAGTGAAATTTTTGAAACAAAAATATTTAATTTCTTGCTTTATATTAGATTGGGGGCATCCTTGCATTTGAAGTAGCGAAATTGCATGATTGATATTGATGAGTTTAATATCTTTTAGGACATTGTGCATATTGGAATGATAAAAGTTTTCTCCTTCTCATAGCATAGATTTCATTGAACTGAAAAGATTGCATCTTCATATCTTTGCATAATTTTTGAGTCAGTCAAAATACCATATTGTCCACGCCATCTTCCTTTTGAGTAACAACATCCATAGAATAAAGCGCTTATAAAAATTGATTAGACATTTTTATATTTTCTGGTAGCACACCTACATTAGATTAGTTGTAGGGTTTTGGAATAGGTGTGAAAGATAACTTTCCAAAGCTGCAAACAAACATAGAATCTTGAGTTAGGGAGCGGTTAAACCCACTTATTACATTTTTTCCTAGGAAGCCCTTCTCACACAAGGGTCAAGCACTAGGTCGCATTGGTATTGACAGAGTTACTCACCCTGCTTTGTTGATACCAGTGTAGAGATTGCACGTATTATGGGGGTCACTCATGAGGTATACCCACAATGATGAGTGGAAGCCTTTTGAGTTGATTTCAGGCTCGATACCCTGCCCTTGCATGTGGATCGGACTGTCGACTGTTTCCCCAGGCATCACTGTGGTGACTGGTAACCTTAGTGGCCTATCTCTCTAAGTTCTTTACATGAGGTGATTGTGGAGGGGCAAGTCTTCACAGTACCTGGAATCGATGTTGGCCAAACTCACTCTGGCTCCTTGGAGGGTATACCCATGATTATGTGTGGGAGCTTGCACCAGGGTGTAAGTCCGTTAAGCAGGTCGTCAACGTAACTTTTCCACCTGCTCTATCTCAGCCCCTTCTTACTTTGTTCCCGCGACGTTGGATTTCATCACCAACTAGTGCGTTCATTGTGAGAAGGTTTTGTTTGTTTGCTTGCTTCCTATATTTTTAGCGTGTGTTGTTTGTTTTCCTTAGTGGACTCTAGTTTGGATTTTATTTAATGGCGTCAGTTCCTGAAATGACCAATGAAGGAACCCCTACTCCCGGGGAACCTTTTGTTTTTCCTTCTTACGGAAACATTGGTCCTCCTCACATCGCTACTTTGAGCCTTCCAGGTCTCACTATTGGATTACCGGTATGGTTGTTTTCCACTTAAGTAATCCTGAATGCAGTTAGTGCTTCAGTCACAAGCACTTCCCCCCAAGAGCATCAACCTCATGTTGATCCTTCACCTTCTTCACCAGTAAGGTCTTCTTCGCCTTCTTCACTTGCAAGGTCATCTTTCGTTTCATATTCTTCGTCGAGTGAAAGTTCTGAAGCTAGTAACCCGGTGAATAAGAAAAAGAAGAAAAATAAGCAAGGATCCAAACTTCCAACTACTGTCAAACATGTTGGAAAACAACCAGTTACTGTTAATCATGCTGGGAGTGTTGATGATGTCAACATCACCCAAACACCTCGTAAGCCCAAGTATCCTTGCAGGCTTTGTAAGGGTAGCCATATTCTTAAGGATTTCTCTAGTCTACCCAAGGTTATAGAAGTATGGTCTACACATCCTTGCCAACCCATGTCGTCAGCCTCTGAACAACATGCTGATGACTTCCCGTCGACTAGTCATGATACGGTTGGGAAGAAGAAAAGTAGAGTCAAGTTCCCATGTATCTTATGAAAAGGGAGTCATATCACTCACCTTTGCCCTCGTATGGACGAAGCCTCGAAATTACTGGAAGACATGAGTGTTTCACAGCCTCAACTTCCAGCTACTTACTGTAAGCTTTCTCTTGACCCTCCAATAGTTGATGGAATGATCACTCCGGTCCCTTCACCAGTCAATCCGGTTGATCATGTCGTCAATCTGGTCATGTCCTTAGTTCAACCAGTTGACACAGTGGTTGAGTCGATACCATCCTCGGTCAACCCCACTCTCTCGTTAGAGGGTGAAACCCAAGTAGTCGATTCATTTCCACATGTCGACCCCATTCTCCCCTTGGAGAATGAAACTCAAGTGGTCGATTTGATCTCTCCATCGGTCGATCCTACTCTCCCGCTAGAGAGTAAATCCGATACTGCCCACATTTTTCTTGTTGATACAGACTCTGCCGTGTCAGGGGGTATTCCTCCTTCTCCTATGGAACCCCCTCCAGGTAATGAGGCCATCCATTTTGATTGGAATGTACTAACTGGCCCTCATCTTCCCTCTTACATTTCTTTCCAGATTACAATACAGGTTTGTGGTCAGGACGTTACCAAAACATTGATAGATGAAGGTTCGTCTGTTAGTATTTTATCCTCTCTTGCTTGGAAAGCTTTGGGTTGTCCTCAACTTGCGTCGGTTATGCAGAATCTGTTAGCTTTTAACAGAAGAACTAGTCAACCTTTAGGGACCCTTCCTCAGTTTCCTATAACTTTGGGAGGGAAAACTGTCTTTATTGATGTCATGGTCGTCCAAGACCCCTTGGATTTTTCTTTACTCCTTGGGCGAGATTATGTCTATGCCATGAAAGCTATTGTGTCTACTCTTTTTCGTGTGATATCTTTCCCTCACGATGGACGAGTTGTGACTGTTGATCAACTTTCATTCATTGACCCTGCCTGGATTGCCTCCCTGAATGGTTCTTGTGTGCTGACAGTATCGCCCCTGCCACAGGTCAATTATGTGGCGTTGTCACCCATGGCTTCGACTTCTGATGACTTAGATCCAGTAGTTGACATGGTGATCTCTTCGATAGGGTTGTTAGAGCCTGATCTCTTTACTCCTGTTGCGACCCTCGACGTGGTGTCCTTCCAGAATGTGTTTCTTCCTTCCAGTGAAAAACTCTTGGAAGCCATGATCGAGTTTTGTTCCTTGACATGGTATCATTCTAGAGCATTGTCCTCTTGGAATCCATGATCAAGAATAGAGGTTTCGAGGATAGTTTTTGCATCTCTGCGGCAACCTCGTTAAAAAATGAAACAGAGGTTTCGAGGATAGTTTTTTCATCTCTGTGAAAACCTCATAAAAAATGAAACAGAGGTCTAGGGATTGAACCTGGATTTACGAGGATAGTTTTTTCGTCTCTGTGGCAACCTCGTTAAAAAATGAAACAGAGGTATTTGAGCATGATTTTTGATTTCAAGCTCGTTAAAAAATGAAACCACTTATGAGGATAGTTTTTTCGTCTTTGTGGCAATGTCATTACAAAATGAAACAGAAGTCTTCGAGCATAGTTCTTGTTTCTATGTCAAGCTCATTAAAAAATGAAATAGTTTTCCCCCTCTCTGTTTGAGTCAAGTCCTTCATATAGTATTTGAAGCTTCATTTCATTCTCCTTTGCAGTTGGATGAAATGAAGCTTGGGGGGCATTTGCCTCAGCCTCTGGACTTCATGCTGAAGTGACGCCGCTAGTTTCTTAAGCTGGGGGCTAAGTACCGACCATCCATGTGTTTTGCATTGGGAAGTTGAAAGCATAGTTTTCTATGGTTCAAGCTTGTGTAAAAATGAAACCACTTACCTCAAGCATAGTTTCCTCTGG
>ML783781.1:136445-163744 GCA_009831015.1 Picea engelmannii
GTCGAGGGGGGGGGGGGTATGATATCTGATGCCGACCATATATCTGAGCATGCCTCACTCAACCATTGAGATCTACACACCCTTTATTCCTAACATGCCAAAACTGTCAAGCACTGATGAACTTAGGATAAAACCAAAAGTGGGTCACGCTAAGACCCCTTTCCTCCATTTTTCACCAAGGGGTTACTTCCTAAATAAAACCTAATTCTATCAAACTCTTGTGCTAACATAGGCTCCATGGGGGATAGAGACCTCCTTGTGAGGCTCTAAGAAATTTAGTAGTTTTAGTCGTCTTATGCATTGGGTTATGGAGTCAAGCTCAAAAACATCCTACTGAGGAACACAAGTTGACATGGACACTGTTCTACTAAAACCGAAAACAAACACACATGCTCCGGAAGGAGTTTATTTATATACAATCTTAGGCTAACTGAATTTTTACAAAGTGCTAGGTGAAAGCAAACTACCACCATAGCCACCCAGATTGTCTGGTAATATAATTCTTCTCTTTATTGCAGAGGATCCACAAAAGGATATGGAAGTATGACAGCAAAATGAGAACATGTCTTAGAACACTGACCATACCCCCAAATGATGATAAAATGAATAATTCTGCAGGCTCCAATACTTTTGGAAAACATAGCTTCATATATAACCCCACATGGTCACAAAAATTATAATCAGGAAATCTCAACTGGTAAGAAATTACCTCATGTCCTTCATCATTACTCACCCATCATTTGATGTTCTCAGAGTGTACAGGTGGGTGGAGAGTTGATGCAGGTTGGCTAATACCATGTGATATATGCTCGTTTACAAGCTCTGGACAAGAGATAAACTTCCCACTTAGATCCTCCTTAACATGTTTCTCAGTGTCTTCTGCGGGTCTAGGTGGATGATTTCCACCCAATTCTTTTCCCTAATGAATAAAGGAAAAGGATCTATAGTGTGGTATTGGAAATCCTTCATAAAACCATACTCACCCATGAGTATCGGTGAAATAATGCGATTTGAATTTTTCAGAAAATATGAAACATATGAATCCATGTATATGTCCATAGGATCATGAATTATGTGACAGAATTCTAGCTGGTTTAGAAGACCAGGCTACTCCTCTGTAAATGCCTCTCTGCTTGCAAATAAATGACCTCCTTGTTCCTTCGAAACGAACTCTTTATCATCAACAGTTGCAGTCTCTCCTTCATAAGAATGATCATAAGATAATTGTACAGAAGGATTTAAAGCATCATAACTATGATCAGCCAAGAACATATAGTTATCTATGCAATCAACCACTACTCCATGCTCAAAAGGGTCTGAAAATTTATCATAAGATTGATATGCATTCCTGCGCATAGAAAAATCTGCAAATATTGAAGAATCTGATTCCAAATTTGAATCACAGCCACTTCCTTTTTGTTGTTCCAGATATGATTCATACTCACTATATTATTGCTCAGAATCTAAAACATACTGGCAGTCTCCTTGCTCTGAATCTGAAACATACTGACAGTCTCCTTACTCAAAATCTGAAACATACTAACAATCTTCTTGCTCAGAATCTGAAACATACTGAGAGTCTTCTTGCTTATGCACATGCAAATTTTTAATATATTCTTGCCTACGAACCCCCTTGTTATCCCTGATGTTCTCTTCGACTTCTTCAGCATCTTCAAACATGTGCCTTAGCGATGAATATTTCCTCTCTCAGGAGAAGGAAAAGCTCTGGATGCTAAGCCATGACATAGTACACCATGGCAACAGTCTCTGTGGATCTGATCTCCACAAGCATACTATGATAAACACTGTAAAAACTCCTATTGAAGACAGCCAAGGCTTCCTCTTCCCCTCTCCTTAAGGCATTAAACTCAAACCAGTATTGATCAAGGGACTTGTTCTCACCCCAACACATTAAAAATGCATGGCATAGTTTGATCCAAGAACCAATAGAGCCGACTCCTAGACATTAAAACCACATTAAAACATCTCTAAACAAATATTGTGAGAACAACCTCATGGTAACATCATCATAAACAATCTCAAACTGATCGACAAAGTTCTCAAAATCCTCCAAGTGCCTCTCAACTATAACATGATCCTCTCCATAAAACCGAGGAAGACACTCAAAGGAATAAAGAGGATAGGGATGAAGGTGATGTGGCAACCTTAAAGGTTTAAACATATTGTCTCTAATATTAGCTTGAAAACTTGTGGGCTGAATATGGGATTCAACAGGAAGATGGGAAGGGTCAACATAATTAACAGAAGGTAGTGAGATTTGAGAAGGCTTTTAATTGTTTTCAACTCCCTGAAGGCTACAAGGGTGATCAATTTTGAGAGGAAATACAATTCAAATCTCACTTTTATGAATAGGCTGAGGTGAAGACACAAGATCAACATCTACAACAAAAGAAGAGGGCATGTCTTCTTCTTCCAAGGATGGATAAATAAAGGAAGGCCTATTATCATCTGAATATACAAAGCAGAGGATAATCCTCTTTATATGTGAAGGGAAAGAGAGAAATGAGCTGATAAAGAAGAAAATGATTCCATGAATAAATCTCATAAAATGATACATCGTCATCCCCTTCAGTATGGTTATCTTTTTGTCAATAGGATCCTCCCTAATGGAGTCTTTGATTTTGGATTCGCCAGGTGAACACTGCAATCTTCAATGGTACTGATTTTCGATGCACCTTTAGAATCAAAATTTCTTTGTCGTTCTATCCCAGGGAAATGTATTCAATTTGTTCCCCAACAATGGTGCCAAGAATGTTATCATTGAGAGTCACCCTCAGATTGCGAGAGGATAAGCCCAATACCCATTAGAATTTTGGTGGATGTTTGTTTTCTATGAGTGGAGGTCAATGGACAAAACTCAATATATGAATGATGTTCAACACAAAACTGGACAAGAAATGCATAGGGAAGTGAGGGCCACATTAACTTCAGTCAGTGAATTGATTTTAAGTGTGAGCAGAGGGAATACTTAGTGAGGAAGGTGAACAAGGCTGTTATGGGCATCAGGCCTTCAAGCAACTCAAAGAAGAAAAACTCAGACTGAATATCGCTCTTAAGCCCAGGTTTCATACACTGAAATATGTCCAAACAACATAGTCACAACAACACAATGATCAAACCTACATCATGATGCAGCTACAAACACTCAACTAGATCCTTCCTGCCCGAGCCATTTAGTGTAAGAGGAAAATATAAAACATGGAACTGATTAAAAATGGCCATGATACCGTTGTAATCAAACTTATATTACAACAACATAACAACCCTCGGCTGGATCCTCCATGCCCGAGTGTTTTAACAAAAATTTTATAGAGAGATGGAAAGAGGTTGAATTATATTAATCTAATAGTCTCAAATGTGATACATAACCAGAGAATAGTTCTAGCATGAAAACATTACAAAAATAGGGAGCTCTGCTCAACCAGTTGACCCCTTAACAAAAAATAAAAAATGCTTCTTTATACTCAAAATTGCCTACAATCACCAGAGGTGTGATCGAGTCAATGCATTCAAGGATTTCCGTCCGTGTCTTCTCTGCAGACTGTGCATGCATTCTTCAGTCAGCTGCGAGCTTAGATCAGTACGTTTGTGTCTTCTTTGTCAGATTGTGCATGCAGTTCTTTGTCAGAAGCGAGCTTAGATCAGTCTGGGCTGATAGTCTGCTTCCATGACCAGTCCCTTCAAGCTTTCCATTTATGAGGTGGGACGAGGATTCAACCACCACCCTCATTTTCATTAAATTATTTCATTGGGATTAGGATGGGCATTGAGTCAAATCAACACCTAAAAACATGATGGCCTCACTCTAATCTTCTGTCACCTGTATCATTGTTGGACACTTGCAAGGAAAATTGGCAAGTGGACATGGACGCCGATGATGGTGAGATGGTGAGGTGCTAGACACAAATTCGTATGGTACAATGAGTGAACGAGAACCATGCAGAAGGATGCAGTTGGAAGAGGGGTGTGATTGGTCAAGGGGTAAACAATGACATTAGTGGAAGTGACATGGATTGTGAGTGGAAGACAGATGTCGGGAGGTGAAAGGGAGAGAAATATAAAGTGGAAAAGGGAAATGCATGCAGAAGTGTGAGTGGAGGACAAGTGTCAGCGGGAGTGCGGGCGGTATTGGGAGGCGGTCTGGAAGTTATCTCGAAGGGGGGGTAAGCAGTAAGCGGTAAAGAGTGGGGGGGTTCGAGTTGCTGTGGAGGCGACACGTCGTGGAGGGACCGCACCAGAAAACCACCAACTCGGACCCTCCCTATTAAAGGTAGAATGGTCGGGGGTGTCCAAGTTTGGATGCTGACCATAGATCTAAGTGCGCCTCGCTCAACTGATAAGCTCTGTGTGCCCTTTAGCCATGAACTCAGACCCCCCCCCCCCAACCATTAAAGGCAGAAAGGTCAGGGGGGTCTGATATCCGATGTCGACAATAGATCTAAGTGCGCCTTGCTCAACCGTTGAGATCTACGTGCCCTTTAGCTGCAACGCACCAAAACTATCAAGCACCAATGAACTTAGGATGAAAACCAAAAGTAGGTTGCACTAAGACCCCTTTCCTCCATTTTTCACCAAGGGGTTACCTCCTAAGGAAAACCTCATTCTATCAAACTCTTGTGATAACATGAAAGTTGGGACCGGTTCTTCAATATGATGACCACTTCCAAGAGCGATGCTCCCAATTCTAGAAGTGTGATCTACGATCATTGCTTCATAAGAAATATTATGTTGTGGTTCCTGAGTGTTAGGTTCCATACCTTATATACTGTGAAAATTCTAATCTTAAGGCCAAATATGAAAAACAAAGAAACACCTTCCTATGAAAACTAAAAGAAATCAACCAAGCAATAATAGATTTTAAGGATCTTCTGAACATGAGATATCAAGCCACCAACAAAGAAGTGAGAATCAATTACCTCGACCTCCATGTAACAGCCTTTCTCGGTGAAATCAACCCTCGATTTCGCAGGATCACCCTCTAAGGGTACTGAGAGTGTGATACGACGTCTGCCCTAGGTATCATGGGAATCCCCCCACATTCACCTCAGTAGATACCTAGGAAAGGCCACTAATGTTACCAACTCGTAGTCAGCCTTCAGGGGGGGTACATTCAACAGTCAGGACCGAACATATGGGAAGGATATCAAAGTCTGAAGCACTTCAAGAGAACTGAATACAAGTTGACTGGTAGGACTCCAAAGGACCCTGAATGGATTCAGAGTTCACGAAGCACCGAGACCAAATAAAACCAATGGTTTCTCAATAATATCTCCCAATATATGATCTTTCCACTACGATTGGTTAAGCTTTGAAGGGGTAATATCTGTTGCTCTTCCGCACGTGACCTTGTTTTTAGCCCCTGTGTGAGAGGGGGTTCCCTTCTATGCTCATATGAAAGTTGGATTTGAATTCTCTTTAGTGTTCTACAGTCTCTTTAGTAGTCTTGGAAAATTTATTCCCTTCACCTAGTCCAAATAATCTAATCCTAAGCTACTGTTGGTGTGCTAAAAAAAAAATATTCGAATTGATTTTATTAGCACATGGTTGATTTTAATGGATTTTATCTCAAAGGGTTCACAGAGATGAAACTGATGATGTGTAAGATACTCGACTCCAATATAATTCAAAATAATGATATGCAGTTCTTTCTTTCAATGAATTCTATGTACAGGAAGAAGGAGATTTTTATTCTTCTTAATCACAAGAAAACACTCAAAACAATGCAACTTTTGATTCTGAGATCAATGTGATGCCACACTATCAAGAAAACATTTCCAAAAATTAAAATGCATATGAAAAACTAGCTCTTTTTTCCAATCATAAACCAAAGCAAACTTCCTAATGAATGTAATCTTTCTTCGTTTGATTAACTATGCAAGGAGATATACAAACTTTTTTGCTTTTGTACTTTCAGATGAAAGAGATCTAAGTTGGAGACAAAGAACTAAGAAGAAAAAAAAAATCAAACAAAATGAAATCAAAGTGGTGAGGTCTGAAAGAAAACAAATAGAAATGTGTTCTAAAAACAACTGACAAACATTCAAGGAGTACAAGAAAATGCAGAGATGAATCCAAGAAAAGACAGGGAGAAAGAGAAAATACTCAAATTGTCCCGACAAAACAAGCAACTAGAAAGGGAAATTTCACATTTTTGAAAACGTTTCAAGCCCAAATCAAGACAATAGGAAGTGATAAGTATCAAATATCAACCCAAACAACTTCACAAACCAAAATGCAAACCCTGGAAAGGACCTCTACAAAACAGGCTGCAAACATCTAATGAGAAAAATGTAGAAAACCTCAAAAAATGAGATCAACGCTCCCTAAATCAAGGGAACAAAGCGATACAACGCTATTTAAATAATTTCATGGGATCTCTGATTATATATCAGTGCTCTTATATGGCCTACAGGGGAGTGCTACCCTTCCCATAAACTCAAAACAAAGCCAAAAAATGCAGAAAAACTCACCTAGAATTCACAGAACTTTGTGAAATTTTTAGTGAAGATGGGAGAAAGGTAATGGATCATAAAAAAACAATAAAAATTATTTAAAAGGAGGGAAAAGGGCAGGGACAATCCAAGGAAATACAAATCAATGTTGATCCCCTATGGAGTTTCCAATTTTTGTTGTATGAAAATCCCCCTGCGGACAGGTGAATCTCCTCTTGGATTCTAGACCCCTATACCAAGACAGAAAGATGCTAACATTGGACACTGATATCCCTTTGAATATAATTACCTAATCAGAAAGAGAAGGAGAAGGAATCATGTGTGATGCAACTTATCCCGATGTTTTTCCTCATTTCTCCAATTTGCGCTTGATCCCCAAGCTCTTTGGCACTGTTCGACACCTGAAATGCAATGGACACCAAGAAGAAAAAGAAATCCTACTCTACTCTATAAGATCAGTCTAATAAAATCCATATATAATAGACAACATATGTAAATATACACAGATTAGAAGGGAATACGCCAAGCATATATTAATGAGAACTCAAAAATATACTTACAAACCATAGATGAAGTTGCAGAAGCCTCTCCAAGTCCTCCTCATCTAGTCCTTTCACAAAGCTCCCAAAATCATAGGTTTGATATCCTAAATTTTCCCAAGACCATAGGTTTGATACCTCAAATCTCCATTCCCCTTATGAGATCATAAGTTTTGTATCTCTAAACTCATCTCTTTTTCTCCTCCATAGAAATCCCTCATTATATAGGATTTGGAGGCTTAACCACCATGGAGAGGATCACTCATCAGATCCACTAAAAAGGGGTCTAAAAGATATTTAGGGAGAAAATATCTCTTTAAGTATTTTGGGGAGGAAATATCTCTTAATTATTTTGAGGAAATATTTCAACCATCCATGAGATCCTCCTCCTTCCCTAAAAGATAGGAAACCAAATGTGAGGTGGATTCTCACACTTAATTAATTTATTTTTCATGAATATTAATAATAATTCATGTCCACTTGGTATTTTGGCCTTCATGTAATATATCCCTCCTCCACATTGACTAGGGATTGTGACATAGGTTATTCCATGGTGTCAAGGTGTATGCGACACTTATATCACACTTATGACACTTAGGATGAAGTACCTAAGTGTGCAAATTTCATGTGTAACACCATCCAAAGAACATAAGTAAATATGGTGTTCTTCAAATGCCTACCGATGGATCTGCATTTAAGAAGATAGAGGAAATATGGCCAAATTTTAAATATGAACCTCATAATATTAGACTTTGATTGGGAGTTGATGGTGTCAATCCATTTGGAGAGTTCAGATCTACTTACTCGGTGTGGCATGTTTTTGTTATCAACAATAATATTCCTCCATTGATGTCAATAAAGAGGGAGCACATAATGTTGGCAATGATTGTTCCAGGTATTTGTTTAGAATAATTTTTTTTAACAGGGTAACATCTCATTTGTCTTGTTTGTTTCATAAATTTGTCTTATACTTTATTGTTTACTCATATATGTTCAATTATGTGACCTTATAATTATGTTTGATATTTTTTTATTTACTCATATATGTAGCAATTATGTATTGTATGTTAAATCAATTAGGTAAATACCAAGTCAAAGATATGAATGTATATATTGAGCCTCCTATTGACAAGTTACTAGAGTTATGGAAGGGCATCATTGTGTATGATATCTCTAGACCAGTAGGTGCGCAAAGGGAATTTAAATTCCATGCAATGCTTGTATGGACAATTCACGATGCCCAGGGATAACAAATTCATGTGGTATGTTATAACGTTACACTGCATTTTAATAGTGTTTAATTTGATGAAGTTCATATAATGCATGTTTTATATATAATCCCTTTATTAAACATACTTCGAATAATTGATATAAAATTTAATCCATCTCTTGCAGGTCTTCAAACAAAGGGTAAATTTCCATGTCCAATTTGTGGTCCTAAGATGAAATCTTGTTGTTCAAGAAGTTTAGGAAATGAGGTGTTTGATGAGTATAAACACTTTCTCACACATTTTCAATGGTAATGAAGAGAATGGATTAAAACCACAAAGAATGACAACTCGTCTATGGAAGTTGCAATATAATAGAAATTGTTAAGGTATATTTGATTAAATTGTTATGAACATAAATATACATAAATAGATATTCATAACATAATAATTAATTAATAAATAATAATAATTATTAATAATGAAAGGTCATGTCTCAAAGGACATGACTATTGGATAAGGGAACCCCTGCGTGGGTATATTAATGAGACCTCATTCTCAATTGTAATCATCTTATTATATCTTATTATCATCTTATCTATTCATATTTTATATATTATTCCTACATGGATTATTATGTTATATTCCAAGTATTTTGGATAATTCCTGTGTGTGCGAACTTTGTTCGTCTCATTTGGTATCAGAGCTTCCTTTTTCTGATCTCGACCTTTGGCCAGTCTCTTTATTAGACCTTGTCTGAACTGGTTTTTGGCCAACCATACTTCATTCAAAGCTTCTTTGATTGTTCTTGATCTTTGATCAAATCAGGCTTTTAGCCACATATCTGGTCTTTGACCAAAAATCAGGCCCTTGGCCACTTACATTTTTTAATTTATCGATTTGCTGCAAATTCAAAGAGAATAACCCAGATTCGTGAAGAAGAGTACTCCACTGTCAAGTAAAAAATTGAAGTTTCTGCTGCAAATCCAAGAAAGCCAGAAATCAGAAAAGTGAAAAAAAAAATATTACAAAAACAATCCGTTGTCATTATCATTGTGAATCATCCAAACAGAGTGTAGGAGGAATTGTTGGTTCTACCATATCTCAAAGGAAAAAAGAAAAAAATAAATTAAAAGGGTGAAGAATTCATATTTTTCCAACATTTTAGTGTTGCAAGTGAAATTAGAATTAAATAAAATTGAAGCACAGAGGTGGCACAATTAAAGGAAAACAAGGGAATAAAATAAAAAAAAACTAATTTTTTTCAAGATCAGGGGTCAGGTCCGCAATACATATTTTCACTGCTGATAGTAGTAGTTAAACTGCGTGAGGTGGAAAAAAGACAATACCATATCATTTCCGCTGCCAAATCATCAAATCATTCACGAGGATTAAAAAAAAAAGAATCGTGTCCATCCAAATCACTTTAAATTGAATTGTGGGTCAGCAGAATTGTGTAAGCATCTCTGAGGGAAGCTGCTCTCTGTAGTCAAAATAATAAAATTACTCTACGGGGAGATTGTTGTCTGCTGACATTATTCCCATCAAAGGAATCAATTCTAACTATATTCGTGGAGGGAAAACCAAAATCTGAAGCTGGTCTACACTTTTTCTATCTTAGAATAGTGATCTGGAACCTGTATATCAGTCTAGCCTCCATTTCATTTGCTTGTACCGAGCCACCATTACACCGCAAATTGGTTATGTAGTTCTCATCACTACAAGCCATGCTTGGTATACCCGTGTTCGTCATAAATCTATTTTGAAAGTAGAGTTATACAACAAGTCAAGAGTATTACTATATTCACACCGATTCAATAAATATCGTGACCTTTGGTGAATCACAACGTTTGTAAAGTTGGGTCGTGATTATAGTGAAAGTAATTAAAGCAATGGACAAAGTTAACAAGTGAAAAATGAAGATTGGATATTTAATAATATTATTAAAGAGATATGAAAGTAATATAAGGTGACATTATTATAAAGAAAAAAAATAAGTTATTTAAAGAATCCCACATTATATCAAAGTTTGATATGAAAGTTTAATATAAAGATAACTTTTAAGGATACGAAGGGGTGAGTATATAAAAAGGAAGATACATATATTAAAGAATTCGCCTTGACAAGTCAATTAGCGGAGAATTAAAAAGTCAGTGGGGAATTAAGTCACAAAGCTATTAAAAGGGAAAAAATAATAAAAATAAGGAAATAAAGTTCTTTTATATACTTATATATAAGTAACTATAAGAACATACAAAGGGTTATAAAAAGTATAAAGTGATATTCCAAAAAGTAAAGTGGAATTTATTATATACAATAAGATACAAGGAGAAAAGTTTACGGTGGTCCATTTTTAAGTTCATTTGTGAAAAGTTATTAAAAGAGATATATTGGAAGGTGTAATAATAAAGAGAAAGGGGTATTTTATATAAGATATTTATTTATAAAGTGAAAGGAGTATAAGGAAAATGAATTTTTCTAAAAAGGATTGAAGAAACATTTAAAAATCATTTATTATGGAAGAATATCAAGATAATTCAGAAATACAATCATGAATATTCTCATGAGAATCTCCATTCCAACAATTGATCATCAAACAATTCCAATGAAAATATATTTGGGATGGATCAATCCCCAGAAGATGCAACACATCAGTTTGGGAATTCGAAGGTTATATCATCTTGTTTCGTCGAGAGTCACAACTACAAGCACAAAAGATTTGAGAAGACATCGTGTGCCAAAACAAAAGTTAAAAGGGAAGCCTTCTAGTAATTATGCTTTGAGGACAAGGCATTTTTAAGGGGAAGGCAATGTTATGAACATAAATATACATAAATAGATATTCATAACATAATAATTAATTAATAAATAATAATAATTATTAATAATGAAAGGTCATGTCTCAAAGGACATGACTATTGGTTAAGGGCACCCCTGCGTGGGTATATTAATGAGCCCTCATTCTCAATTGTAATCATCTTAGTATATCTTATTATCATCTTATCTATTCATATTTTATATATTATTCCTACATGGATTATTATGTTATATTCCAAGTATTTTGGATAATTCTTGTGTGAGCAAACTTTGTTCGTCTCACAAATCATCGATCATGTATCATACATGAAATGTTTGTAATATTTTATTTTTTTATGGCATTTTGTTCATTGTACTAATTGACAAGTATTGTTGCAATATCTTTAATTTATATGCTTCACCTTGAAGGTAGTCATGAAGACATTAATAATGGGGTGCTTCCACGAGGAATGAAAGTTATCCCCTACAATTTAGTAGGCTCCCCTACTATGAGCACCTAGAAATTGTTCATTTGTTTGATACAATACACATCGAGAAGAATTTAACATAAACGTTATGGTGAATCTTAGATGGAAGGAGTGACAAAGAAAAAATTATCAATATTTGTAATGACATTAAGGAGTTCAATCATGCAATGAAAAGTGTCATTCATTCAAATAGTGATCCAGACGGCCAAAATATAAGTGTCCTTCTATGATTATTGACAAAGAAACAAAGCAAGGTTGTAAAAGAGGTTATTGAAAAAATTAAATTTCCCACTGGATTTTATTCAAACATAAAGATTATCCTTATAAAGAAAGATGAATTAGGTGGGGTAAAAACTCATGATTGGCATACCTTGATTAAGGTAATTATTTTGGTGTATATATTTCTATATTGGTGAAACATCTTGTTTGTGTTTTTCTTAATCTACTAATTTGTGACTAAATAATGATTCATTTTTTATGTTACAATATGTTCTACCTCTATCTCTCCCAAACAACTTTCACAACAATGTCAAACAAGTTATATATGATCTTGGTAAATACATGAGGTAAGTGACGATTTATATGCAAAGTGTAATTTTTTCAATTCGTTGTACGACTTATATTTCATTGCATGTGTTTTACTTGTAATGTAGTACTACATTCTTTTTTGTTGAAACATGTGACTTGCTTGCATCATTCGTAGATGGTTTTCATCTAAATAAATATATAAAGAAGACATAAAATTTTGGAGGTTACAAATTCCTCGTCTAATGTGTGAAATGAAAAAGTATCTACCTCTTACATTTTTCAATGCACAAAAACACTACCTCATACACCAAGTTGAGGAGATTGAAAAGTGTGTACTTGTACACACAAGGTCAATATGGATGCTTGAGAGGCACTTGAAATCATTGAAGGCTTTGGTTAGGCAAAGAGAACCTCTTGAGGGTTCTATGGTAGAGGGATATATGGTATATCAAACCATGATTTACATTAGTCAATATCTTCCTAAAATATCTGCAAGAATTAATGTGGATCGCATTTGGGATGTCGACTCCATCAACAAATTTGAAGGGGAGAACTTATTGGGGAAAGGTTGAATGAGGAAAGTGACATGTAAGTAGATGGTGGAAATTTATAATACGTTTGAATTTTTGTTTTTAGTCTTCCTTCATAAACCATTATTATGAAGGTATACCATGGTAATTGATTATAGGTGAAATATTGTTTTATTTCAATACAATTGGTCGAGAGTGGGATGCAATACATTTATACATTGCAAACAATATTGATTGGATGCAGGTATGGATTGACTGATGTATACAATCTAATAATGGTAGGTTATTGATGCAGGAGCATCACCAATGTCAAGCGAGCGTGGGCAAACGCCAACGCATTTTTGGCATGTGATAAATTGTTTGAAATATTTTGAAGTTGGATGTGCCGAACCTAAATGAAATAATTAAGGAAGGGCATACTTCCATATTGTAATCATACCTTGAGCATCCCGCTCTCTTCTGAAGGACTAAGAAGGAATTTATGTTAGTTAATGTTAGTAGGTAGCGTTGAATTCTCAGATTAGACAATTTTAGGAGTCGGAGGGAAAACGGATATAGACACCCTCATTTGTATCATTGTAACATTAGAAAGATTAGCAACATTATGAACATAGAGCATAGAAAAGAGAGCAGAGAGTTGTAGTTGAAAACACCCATGTACAGATATTTGGATTAATAGAAAGAGCTTCAATTCAAATTCATGGTGTCGTATTTGTTCTCTATATATGCATTGTGAATGTTATTCTCATGGATGTTTACTTTGTGTTATACATTTGCTTTATATGTTTTGTATATGATTTCATGCTTTATGTTTGAAGTCTAAGAGGGATTAAGGAATGAGTTTCAATTGTTTCTCTATATGAGCAAGAGTTCCTATAAGGAGTGCAGTGAGATTTGTCCACAAGGTGTGTGTAGATAGAAGTCAGAGTTCATCTCTGAAAGCTCAGGAGAGATAAAATTATTCTCATCTTCGCAGAAGTGCAAAGTAAGCACAGGGGTTGTGCAAGGTGTGCACAGGCTGAGAAGAATCTCAGAGTTCGCAACCAGAGGGAGTTGTTGAAAATACTGTTTTCGCAGAGAGTGCACAGAGTCAAAGTATTCAATACTTGGAAGTATTGAAAAGTTGCCGCAAAGAGTGCGTGCATGAGTCTTCTTGAAGACTCGAGTTGTCAAAGAAAATCTCAAGAGGGCTAGTGCTTGAAGCATTGGAAGGAGGCACAGTGAAGGTGTTTGTAGGAGGAAAAGTTCCGTAAGAGAACACCATGTTTATTTCCTAGAAATCATCAAGGAGGAATTTGATGGTCAGGATCCTTCGTGGAGGATTCGCGAAGTCTTGGAAGCCGTCAGATCTCATGGAGGAGAAGGGGAGTTATGACAATATTTTTCCAGTGCAAGATCGGGAAAATCAGACCGTAGGATCCGAACCAACGAGGGTCGTTGGATCACCCGCAAAATCGCATCTCGGGGTTTCGGGAGGTGAAGGGTCGAAACCTTTGTAACGAGACTCGCGAAATTGCGGAAGGCAAAGTCCCGAGATAGCGAAGCAATCTAAGTCGTCCATCAGAGGAGGACATGTGGCAGAGATCATAGGATCTTGCAAACTCAGAGGTTCACCGGGTGAGAACCCAAAATTTGGGTGCTCGAAGTTGCGAGAAGCGAAGCCGCGAAGTGCCGAGGTTGCACCTAAGAGACATGTGGCAAAATTGCAAGGTGGGCCCGGGAAGTGGACCGACGGACACATGTCACACATCTGGAGGAGTCAAAAATATTTTGACCTCTCGCCTCTTGGGGACTCGGGAGATAAGGGAACCAAAGATTCGAGCCTTCGACTCGCAAAGTCGCGAGTAGCGAGAACGAGAGGAGAAAAGTCAAATCTCGCCTCTCGGGGGTTCAGGAAGGAAATGTGCCAAGGTTGAACCTTCGAACTCGTGAAGGCGTGAGAGGATAAAGGCACTAGTTCTTAGCCTAGCCAGTGGTCATGCAAGGAGGGCGCTGACAAAGTAAGAGCTATAGCCATTTCATGATTTCAGATATCACAGAATTGGAGGAGGAAGAGTCGGGGTTTCAATTAGCGAACTCGCGAATCGCAAAAAAGAACATGTAGATCGATTTTGAAGGGGATTCCAGCAGAGAATCTGAAAGATATGATCTGGATCAAAGGGAATATAGAATGATCTTGTGAGTGGATCTCGGTCCCACAGGCCGATAGGTTTGCATCAATTGGTATCAGAGCACAAAAAGATTTATTTTCTTTCTGTAGCAGGGAAAAGGAAGATTCACCATGCCACCGAGAAGAAAAGACATACAAACACCCGATCCACCAGAGGATAGGGAAATGTCGAGAAGAAGGGGTAGGCAGATGCCTGATCCATCCATGGAGAGAGAGATGCATGACCTACACGCCAGACTCGAAGACATGGAGACAACACAGAGGTGCACAGCCGATGCTGGGGATCTTAGTGATTCCAAAAGAGAAAATGAGGTCGAACATGAAGGAGAATAAATCACAATAGAAGATGCAGCAAATGAACGCCTGATTAGGGTTGTTGCAAGAATGGGTGCTAAGGAAAAAATGGATATTCTAGTATATGAAGGAAATCTAGATGCCGAAGAGATTCTAGATGGGATTAAATATCTGGACACATATTTTGACTATGAAGATGTTGAGGAAGAAAAAAAGGTCAAACATGATGTCACAAGATTGAAAGGACATGCAACATTGTGGTGGGATGAGCTACAAGCTGACAGATGCTGCAAAGGAAAGAAAAAAATTAAGAGTTGGGATAGGATGATCGCAAAGATGAAGGCGAAATTCATTCCCATGGATTACCAGATTACTCTATTTCGAACAATGCAGAATTTGAGACAGAAGCTATTGACAGTGAAGGAGTACACTAAAGAATTCTACAGGCTGAACATCAGGGCAGGTCATTGTGAAAGTTGTGATGAAAAAGTTTCCAGGTACATGAATGGTCTGAGATACAACATTTAGGATGAGATGAGCATGATGACCATCTGAACGGTGGAAAATTCTTATCAGATGGCTCTAAAAGCTGAAGAGAAGCTGAGCCGAAAGCAGGGTCAAAGAGGTTGAGACAGAAGTCAGCCCAGAGGCAAATGAGTTGCCCAGAATAGAAATCAGAAACCCAAGGAAGACTGGAAGAAACCTCAGACTCAAAATAAGAGAGGTGGAAGTTCACAGAGAGGTCAGTATGCTGACGCAAACATTTTTCCTTGTACCAGAGGTAGAGGAAGAGGAAGAAGTGGAGTGGTTAAATGCTTCACATGTGGAAAGAATGGACACAAGTCTTATGAATGTCCAGACAAAAAGAAAGAAGGTGGTGAAACTCACATCGTCGAAGCACAGAGGAAAAAATTTTAGGCAGAGGATGTTGAAGGCGAAAGATCGTTGATGATGCAAAAAGTTATCTTAACGCCAGAGAAGGAGGTGGAGAATCCAGTGCAAAGGAATAGTCTTTTTCAAACTTCTTGCAAAACCAACGATAGGGTATGCAAGGTCATTGTGGACAGTGGTAGCATAGATAATCTCGTTTCTAAAGAGATGGTAGAAAAGATGGAGCTGGAGACTATTGAACATCCAAGCCCATACAGAGTTTTATGGCTACAAAAAGGAAATAAGGTAAATGTCACTAAACAATGTTTAGTTGAATTTAAAATAGGAGGGTATAAAGATGAAATACTCTGTGATGTTATTCCCATGGATGTTTGTCATTTATTGTTGGGTAGACCATGGCAATATGACAAAAATTGTGATTCATAATGGGAGGAAGAACACATACACCCTAGAGAAAAATGGGAGAACTCACATGTTACTTCCAATCAAGGATAAAGAGGTGAAACCTGAAGTAAGAAACACTGTACTTCTCATGAATGGGAAGGAACTTCTTACAGAGGTTAAGAAGAAGGAGGGATCGCAATTCATTGTGGTCAGGAAGCCAAATATTTTTTTAATCAGTACAAGGGTAGATGATTTACTGGAAGAGGTTCAGAAAATGTTGGAAGAGTTTGCTAACATAGTAGTAGACGAACTACCTCGTTCGTTGCCACCGATCAGAAGTGTGAGCCATCATATTGATCTCATACCTGGAGCTAGTTTTCCAAACAAAGCAACATAAAGATTAACGCCGCAGGAGAATGAAGAGGTCAAAAGACAAGTCCAGGATTTGTTGGACAAAGGTTTGGTCAGAGAAAGCTTGAGTCCATGTGTTGTTCCGATAGTGCTCAGTCTGAAGAAAGATGGAGGCTGGAGGATGTGTACTGACTCGAGGGAAATCAACAAGATAACCATCAGGTATAGATTTCCATTGCCAAGGATGGATGATTTGATGGATTGCTTAAGTGGAGCCAAATTTTTTTCAAAGATTGATTTGAAAAGTGGATATCAAAAAATTCGTATGAGAGAAGGTGATGAATGGAAGACAACCTTCAAGAATAATGAAGGGTTGTATGAATGGCTTGTTATGTCATTTGGCTTAACAAATGCGCCAAGTACTTTCATGAGGTTGATGAACGAATTCCTGAAGGAGTTCATTGGAAAATTTGTCATTGTGTATCTTGATGACATACTGATTTAAAACAGAGGCATAACATCTGAAACATTTGGCTACAGTGATGAAGAGGCTATAGCAAGAGAAGATGTTGATAAACATGAAGAAATCCTTATTCATGAAGACAGAGCTCATTTATTTGGGTTTTGTTATTTCCTCAGAAAAGTTGAGGATGGATTCAGATAAGGTGGAGGTAATTAAGAATTGGCCATCACGAAAGAGTATATGAGAAGTTTTCATGGATTGGCTAGTTTCTACCGGAAGTTCATCAGGAATTTTAGTGGAATTAGTGCACCAATTATGGACACAATGAAGAAGAGACACAAGTCTTTTCACTGGATAGAAGAGGCTAAGAAAAACTTCAATTTGTTGAAGAAGAAAACCACGGAACAACCAATTCTGGTGTTGTTGGATTTCAAAAAGACATTTCAGGTAAAATGTGATGCAAGTGGATTTGCAATACGAGCAATCTTGAGCCAAGAAGACAGGCTGATACCATACTTCAGCGAGAAGCTAAATGAAGCGAAAGTGAAATACTCCACTTATGACAAGGAGTTCTATGCTATTATCCAGGCATTGAAGAAATGGAGACATTACTTAATCCCTAAGGAGTTTATCTTATACAGTGACAATCATGCTTTGAAATTTGTGACTCAACAAGAGAAGTTGAATAAAAAACATGTTAAATGGGTTGAATACATGTAGAACTTTACTTTTGTAACTAAGCATATTTCTGGAACTGCTAACAAGGTTGTTGATGCTTTGAGCAGGAAATGTTTGTTGTTGTAGGAGTTCAAAGTCAAAACACTGGGTTTTGATGATCTTAAGAACATGTACAGAGATGATCCATATTTTAAGGAGGCATATGAAACAACTGAGAATCCAATTCTCATAGACAGAGGTCAATGGACAAAATACATGATCCAAGAAGGATTACTGTTTAAGGCTAATCAACTTTGTATTCCAAAATGCTCCATGAGGGAGAATTTGTTGAAGGAGAAACACAGTGGAGGATTGGCCAAACATTTCGGTCATGACAAGACGTTATCAAAGATAAATGAGTGATATTATTGGCTAGGAATGAGAGCAGACATCAAAATATTCGTGGACAAATGTAGAATTTATCAGCCTTCAAAAGGGAAGAGGCAAAATGCAGTTTTTTATCAACCGTTACCCATACCTGACAGGTCATGGGATGCAGTCAGCATGGACTTCATATTAGGGCTGCCAAGAACACAAAGAGGGTTTGACTCGATATTTGTAGTGGTAGATAGATTTTCTAAGATGGAACACTTCATACTGTGTTAGAAAACCAGTGATGCAACTCACATTGCGAATCTGTTTTTCAAAGAAGTCATTTAACTTCACGGCTTACCAAGGAGCATAGTTTCGGATCGAGACACTAAGTTCGTAGGACACTTATGGAGAACCTTATGGAAGAAGTTGGGAACAAAATTATTGTTCAGTTCAGCCTATCATCCTTAGACGGATGGACAAACAGAAGTTGTAAACAGAAGTTTGGGAGACTTGCTGAGGAGCTTGGTGATAGAACACCACAGTCAGTGGGATAATATTCTGCCATAGGCGGAATTTGCTTATAATGATTCAATCAATAGAAGCACAGGGAAGAGTCCATTCCAGATTGTTTATGGGATGCAGCCAAGAGGAGTTTCAAAATTGAGGGATTCAGAACAGAATGCAACTAGGACTGCTAGTGCAAAGGATTTCGCAGAAGCGATGAAGGAACTTCACAACCAGGTGAAGGAGCGATTGAAAAATTTGAGCCAAGAGTATAAGCGCAGAGCAGATCAACACAGGAGACAACTTCAATTTGAGGTTGGTGATTTGATTCTGCCACATCTGAGAAAGGAAATATTCCCAAAGGCTACATATAACAAACTGAATATGAAGAAGATCGGACCATGTAAGGTCTTGAAGAAATTTGGGGCAAATTCTTATGAGATTGAATTACTCGATGGGATCGAAATTTCTCCAATATTCAATGTCTTAGATTTGTACCCATACAAAGCTGAGGAAGCAGGAACAAGTGATGAACAACCAAAGGTTCAATGGAAAAAATAGATACCAGTTGCAGAGAAGCCACATATGGAAAGCATACTGGACAAAAGAGTTAGTAAGAGGACCAGGCGAAAGGAGTATTTTGAATACTTGGTCAAATGGAAGGGACATCTAGTTGAAGATGCCAACTGGGAGAATGAAGCAGAGATTCAAAAGCATGGACAGATTGTGTGAGAGCTCATGGATAGGATCCCATGAAAATTTTCAAGCGAGGGAGTATGATGCAGGAGCATCTCCAACGTCAAGCGAGCGTGAGCAAGCGCAAACGCATTTTTGGCATGTGATAAATTGTTTGAAATATTTTGAAGTTGGATGCGCCGAACGTAAATGAAATAATTAAGGAAGGGCATACTTCCATATTGTAATCATACCTTGAGCGTCCCACTCTCGTCTGAAGGACTAAGAAGGCATTTATGTTAGTTAATGTTAGTAGGTAGCTTTGAATTCTCAGATTAGATAGTTTTAGGAGTCGGAGGGAAAATGGATATAGACATCATCACTTGTATCATTGTAACATTAGCAAGATTAGTAGAGTTATGAGCATAGAGCATAGAGAAGAGAGCAGAGAGTTGTTGTTGAAAACACCCATGTACAGAGATTTGGATTAATAGAAAGAGCTTCGATTCAAATTCATGGTGTCGTATTTGTTCTCTGTATATGCATTGTGAATGTTATGCTCATGGATGTTTACTTTTTGTTGTACATTTTCTTTATATGTTGTGTATATGATTTCATGTTTTGTGTTTGAAGTTTGAGAGGGAGTAAGGAATGATTTTCAATTGTTTCTCTATCTGAGCAAGAGTTCCTGCAAGGAGTGCAGTGAAATTTGTCCGCAAGGTGTGCGTCGACATAAGTCAGAGTTCATCTCTGAAAGCTCAGGAGAGATAACATTATTCTTATCCTCGTAGAAGTGAAAAATAAGCACAGGGGCTGTGCAAGGTGTGTGCAAGCCGAGAAGAATCTTAGAGTTCGCAACCAGAGGGAGTTGTTGAAAACACTGTTGTCACAGAGAGTGCACAGAGTCGAAGGATTCAATACTTGGAAGTATTGAAAAGTTGTCGCAAAGAGTGTGTGCAGGAGTCTTCTTGAAGACTCGAGTTGTCGAAGAAAATCTCAAGAGAGCTACTGCTCGAAGCATTGGAAGGAGGCACAGTGAAGGTGTTTGCAGAAGGACAAGTTCTGTAAGAGAACACCATGCTTATTTCGTAGAAATCGTCAAGGAGGAATTTGATGGTCAGAATCCTCCGTGGAGGATTCGCGAAGTCCCGAAAACCATCAAATCTCACAGAGGAGCAGGGGAGTTACGAAAGCATTCGTCCAGTGCAATATCGAGAAAATCGGACCGTAGGATCTGAACCAATGACAACCGTTGGATCACCCGCAAAATCGAATCTCAGGGTTTCGAGAGGTGAAGGGTCAAAACCTTTGTAATGAGACTCGCGAAATTGCGAAAGGCAAAGTCCCAAGATAGCAAAGCAATCTAAGCCATCCATCGAAGGAGGACAGGTGGCAAAGATCAGAGGATCTCACAAACTCAGAGGTTCTCCGGGTGAGAACCCAAAATTTGGGTGCTCGAAGTTGCGAGAAGCAAATCCGTGAAGTGTTGATGTTGCACCTAAGAGACATGTGGCAGAACCGCAAGGTGGGCCCAGAAAGTGGACCGGCGGACACACGTCACACATCTAGAGGATTCAACACTCTGTTGACCTCTCACCTCTCAAGGACTCGGGAGATAAGGGAACGAAAGTTCGAGCCTTCGACTCGCGAAGTCATAAGTCATGAGAACGAGAGGAGAAAAGTCAAATCTCCCCTCTCGGGGGTTAGGGAAGGAAAGGTGCCAAGGTTGAACCTTCGAACTCGCGAAGGTGTGAGAGGTGAAAGGCACTAGTGCTTAGCCTAGTTGGCGGTCGCGCAAGGAGGGCGTTGACAAAGTAAGAGCTATAGCCATTTCACAATTTCGGATATCGCAGAATTGGAGGAGGAAGAGTTGGGGTTTCAATTAGCGAACTCGCAAAATCGCGAATCGTGAAAAAGAACTTGTGGATCAATTTGGAAGGAGATTCTAGTAGAGAATCCAAAAGAGTCAATCTGGCTCGAAGGGCATATAGAATGATCTTGTGAGCGGATCTCGGTCCCAAAGGTCGATAGGTCTGCGTCAGTTATCATGGTTTGGTGTGGCTACATTGGTCAAAGAAGATGAATGTAAAGAATATGCCAATCTTACACATAGAGAAATTGATTTAGAATATGGTTTAAAATATAAACAAGTAAGCATATTCACCCATATGTAATTGTGACTTAGGATAGTGAGTTGGTAAAGTTGAAAAGGGGGAAATATTTCCTAGGAAATGTAATACTTCATATAAATTAATAAAATAAACCGTTGGCTGCAAGACGGACAAGGGATATGATTCCATGAGAGAGGGGGCTTAAGGGGATAAGTCATTTTTTTATATTTTATTTACCCATAATTGATTTTATGGAGAAAAGTGGTTACATGAGCATCTTCGGAGGAAGGCCATCTGGTTCTTGTTTTCATGTAATTATATAAACATCTCTTGTGGGTTGTTTTGGGGGTTCACACATTCTTATTCATTCATTGTTACACCCTTCTCACTCTTTCATTTTTGGGGGTGTGCCTCATTCTTGATAATTCATGTGCTCTTCGTCTGAGCAAGGGATGAATGGATGGAAGAGGAGAGGCATTGCTAGATGGTTGTAATAATTATTTATCATTCTAGGAAGGAATGGATTCCTGTGTGCATGAGATTGATGGAAGTTCAGAAAGAATTGTCCATAGCTGAGAATCCTTGGAGATTCCAGCAGGGAGATTTCCTGACCAATAGCACTAGAGCCCTAGAGAGAAATGGGACAGCCTGAGGGGATGTATGGAAGATAAAGGTGTCCATTTCTTTGGTTTGTGCAGGTTGATGGGGAAAGAGAGATGGAAATTTGGATTTGTTGTGTGGTTGGGAAAACTGAGAGCTAGTTAGCCAACTGTTGTGTGTTTTAGATTTGGCCTAGGACCTGTCCTTGTGGATTCATAGCCCTGGGTCGGGGGTGGCCTATTGTTGAGAGTAAATGAACAATAGTGTCTATGGTTGGGAGGAACGTCCTTGGTATGCAGCCAGTTGGTGAATGTTTACTTGAAAGATAAGTACTCTCTGTGTTTTCTGTACAACATATTTTTCGTTGTGTATTTAATTATCTCTGAGATATATTTCGGTGTGCATGCTCATTGGTTATTTTTTGTGCATGGCACACTATTTATTTCCTTTATTCTGTAGCATGGATCTTGATTAATGCATGTGAGTCTTTCATGCCTGATTTCAGATTAATTATTATTAGAATTCGAAATTGGTTCAGAAGTGAGTTTTTGAGGTAGCGTGCCCAACCTGTGGGTGGTTGGGTATGTTATAGATTGGTATTGTAGCTTCTAGTTGAAACACTAGACTTGTATGGGCTGGAATGGGTGCGAATCAGGTAGATTCACTGTTACAGATTCAACTGGTACAAATTTTGGGGAAAATGGTGGAAAAATTAGAGTGAAATCCCCAAATTCGTGAGGAAATCCATGTTTAGATGATTCGAATTGTTTGAGAGGTTTAATAGATTTGCTATGTGGATTTATAGAGATGAATTTGACTTGGAAGATTGAAAAAAATCGTAATTTTAATGGACATGATAGTGCGGGGAAGCTTTCAGAGAATCAACGACCGATATCATGTCTGATCTTATGATTAACGACCCAGATTCGTTCTTTAAAAATATTAATGTTTTCGAATTTTGAAAAAGTTACTAGACCGACATACGTGATTTATTTTGGGGGTTTGAGAAATGAGGCAAATCGACGGTTCACGTTCATTTTCGGTCATTTGGGAAGTCAGAGGAATCAATAGTCAAGATTCAATCTTAGAGGTCTGAGAAAGGAATTCTCGATAGGCCTTTGGGAAGGAAGTGTTGGAAGGACTCAGAGTCAGGAATGAGGTTCAGTCCAATCACAGGATCCCTAAAGAATGGAATTTGTTAGATCATTCAAGATCATTCTTAGCCGTTAGTTCTTATAGATATGTTCTTTCATAAAAGTGTTTTTGAAAGATCTCGTTCATAAGAGTTCTGATGGTATTGAAAGGGAATATTCTTCGATACCGTATGGTTAGAGAGGTGAATATTACCTAATATTTTGAACTTCGAGTGACAAGGTATCGAAAGGGAATATTCTTCGATACCCTCTGGTTGAAGCAGTGAAAATTGCCTAATATTTTGAACCCTGAGTGATAAGGTATCGAAAGAGAATATTCTTCAATACCCTCCTTTTCAGAGGAGTGAAACTTCCCAAATCTTCTGAACTCTGAATGAATAGTCCCGACGGTATCGAGAATGGAATATTTTTCGATACCCTCTGGTCAGAGCAATGAAACTTACCTAATTTTATCAACTCCGAATGAAAAGTTTTGGTGGTATTGAAAATGAATGTTCTTCGATACCCTCTTTTCATAGTCCCTTTTGAGCTCAATTATTTAGTAGTCCAAACGAGAACCTCCAACGTACGGTCTAGATTTATTCCAATTTTAATATCAACAATGCATATTGCCCCATAGGAAAAACTATTCCACAATGTAAAAAAAAAAAGGAACCAAGTCTGGAGCCATTTTCGTAGTTTGGCCATAACTGGAGAATATAAAGTCATATTGGGATGAAACTTAAGGGTTTTTTCCAAAGAGATGAGTTCTATGAAAGTTCCATAGAGGGACCTTTCCCATTTTGACTTGCATTTGTCAGAAATGACAAAATAGTGATTTTTAAATATCTAGGTCCAGATCATTGGCAGAGGTCCAGATTAAGATGAAATTTATTGAGAGTGTCCATAAAATAGAAAAATAAATAACCCACAAACAAACTAAATAAATCCTAAGGGGATTAGAATGGGGATGCTGAAATAGGCCAAAATCCATTATTCCGGGCCACTTTTTAAAGATTTTTGAGATTTTCGGAGGAAGAAAAGTGACCCCAGATCACGAAATTGAAAAAATTTATTTACTCAAAATTGTATACAATCATCAAGACAAACAACTTTTGTTTAGTGAAAATTTCTCAGAAGTGTACATATTGAGAGATAGCTAGTTTCGCTAAAAATTCCAAGTCTGGAAAAAGAGGTGAAAAAAGGGCAAAGTTGTCATTTCCAGATTGTTGTAGTTTTTGAGTGGAGCATCATATTGAAAATATGAGAATTGTTATGAATTCATTGTAAATTTAGTGATCTATGGATCATATAAAGTTTCTCTAGTTCCTGACGTATTTTCTTCTACAGTTAAATGAAGTTGGCATTTCAATAAAATTTCACCAGTGGAGAAAATGCAAAAATGGGGTGAAAGTGGCTTTTTCAGGAAGCTATAACTTTCAACTCAAAAATCGGATCGAGGAAAGAGTATATTCATTGGAAATATGATTCAGAGGAGAATGACCTAGAATATTAGAATTTGGATAATTGTGATATAATTCTTCATGAATTGAGCAGTAGCTTTAATTGACAAATTTCTATAATATGTATAATTCTAACAAAATGGTTTCTTGCAGATTTAGTATAATTAGAGGTATAATTAGATCAATTCAAGACTAGGATAATATATCAGGGTCATGGAATCATGATAGAGCTTACAAAAGTTGGATGAGGCAATAAAGAACTGCATAGATAGTAATGAAAAATGGATAAAGAACCCGAGAAGAGAATAATAGAAGGAATGTTATTTAGTCGTTACAGAGTGTGAATAAATTACAGGTACAACAAAAACAAGAATCTTCACATAAGACATGAATATAGTAGGTGAATAATGTCATTAATGGGCATAGAAAGGAAAAGTAAGGCTTCATAACCTTGAAGGTAGAGATGTGTAGACAACTGTAATCTTGATGTGAAAGAAAACAAAGAGCTTAAGAGGTTGTGTGTGAATAATCTCTATGTGTCAAGCATAGGAGTCTAGGGAAGGATTTGTTCGACATGACTTAGATAATTATATAAAAGTACTCATTGAAATAAATCCACTTATGATATTAGAGTTCATAGTGGAAGCAAGATACCAATGCAGAGAAATCAGGGATAGAATAATGAAGGTTCTTTCACTTGAAAAGTGCCACTATATGAAAATAGACTTCCATTGGGAATGGTATTAAGTGTTAAAGGTATGGTTTCATAGGGAAATGCTAATGAAATGACCTAATGGACAAATAGTAGTAATAGTATTTGATTCAAGAATGTTGTGTTAGTAAAGTGCATAATTGATCTAGGGGATCAAATTTTGCTCAAAAATCAAAGTGCTCGAAATCACTTCAAATCGAACGGGAGCATAGGCCTCGTCATCATGAGCCCAACACAACTCGTTTGGGTTCAAACGAACATCGGGAGCGAGAGATATCACGTTCTGTTCAAAATGACAAACATGCAAAAAAAAGGATGCTGACTGTACAATCTGTACGGATGCTGACGTGGCAGACCGTACGACACGTGGCAGGCCATACGACACATGGCAGGTCATATGACACATGGCAGGAAGTTGTGTGGGTAGTTGGCATATGACATGGCTTGTTTGCAGCGAGTGGGATAGCGACACGTGTCCCAATCAATGGCCACCACGTGTCACCTATATATTGGTTTAAAAGTTATGCTGTTGGCTGGAGTTGACCCCGTGACCTCCAGGTAGGGTAAATCCTTGGGAAGGACCGCCCAACCGGCGCGCCCACATGTGTTACTTAACATATGTATGTGTTTTAATTTATTTGAGTTTGCAATGATGTGAAATGGGGCACAGACCGGGTCGGGGTGCGGACCGGGTCGGGGCTAAGCCCCGGCCCACGGTTATATATGTATTGCATACGACCATTGCTATGGGCGGTTAAACCCGTAGTTATATATATGTGTTGTGTAACCATTATGGTATGCGCGTGGTTATATACATATAACATGTGACCATTGTGGATGCGCGTGGTTTAACCCTATGGTTATATATATGGTTTAAACCTTAGCCCTATTTGTATTGTGTGTGGTCCTGTGGTGGCCATGTGCCCACGGGCCCTGGTGGTTAAGGGCCCATGCATAACCATTCAACAGTTTGTACCAGTTGTGCGGTTGTGCCCGGCACTGAGTTTTTCCACATAAAAACGTGTGGGAGCTAGGTTGAGCCAACAGGGGTGCATTTTGGCGATCCAAAGACAACAAGTTTGAAGGGGAACTTCCAGGAAGCCTATCTTCTTCAATTTTTGGCCAAACGAAGTGCCGAAAAAGCCTAGCTAGGGGTTTTTGGACGTTCTGGTGCCATTGGAGCCATCTATTTGGCATTTTGAGCATTGTAAAGCACATTTTTGAGCACTTTGAGAAAATAATACAAAGATCCATTGGAAGTTGGACCAGGAGATGTAGCCCAAGAGAGGGGTGAACTCCTTTATCATTTATTGTGTTATGTATTTTTTGTTCACTATTTATTGATGCTATTTATATGCATCTTGAATGAGTAATTTCCATAAAAGTTGTGTTGCAAATCGATCCATTTGCATTTTAACACATAAAATTAAACTTGCAAATATTTTCAAGAATACAAGTCTTCTTCATTTTTAGATCAAGTTGGTATCAGAGCATAGGTTTTTGAAGACTTGATTATTTGCAAGTGTTTTGTTTTCTGATGCTCACAAGGTTGAAACTCACAAGAGGAGAAGGTCAACTTGTGGAGGCAAGTTCACATCCTTCAAGGAGGAAGCATATACAATCATTGCAAGTTTCAAGGAGGCATTCACCAAGTATGGCTCATGAAGAGAGTCATGAACATATTCTTGCAGAAGATGAAGATCTCGGAAAGGTTGTCATGGAAATGAGAGAAATGATGAAAATCTTGATGGAAAGGAATACAAGGTTGCAAGGTGAAGGCTCCAACCCTTCAAATCACAAGGGAGACAGTTGTGATAAAACTCCAAATGGAAATGGAGGGAATGGTGCTTCTCCACCACCCTCACCTCCATCTTCTTCTTCTTCTACCAATTCAAGACCTCTTCCGAATTCTCCAAAAGGACATGGTAAAACTCCTTCACAAATTCCTTCATTA
>ML783781.1:166324-186575 GCA_009831015.1 Picea engelmannii
CATCAACCACTGCAATACTTACAATCACAAACAAAGCTACAACAAGCTAGGCACTTCAGATGGATGGGTTTTCTACAACAGTTCCACTTGGTCATCAGGTATAAGAAGGGAATTTATAACAAAGTTGATGATATGCTTTCAAGTCCTATTATTAGTGCTTCAGTTATTCTTAAGCATAGTCTTATCATGCATGAGAGTTATGTTGAGCAATATGCTTTAGATACTAATTTTAAAGAAGTATATGAGACTTTGTGTCATTCTAACCATGTTGAGGAATTGGATTACCATGTGCATCATAATCCTTTGTATCATATTGGAAAGCTATGTACTCCACAAGGTGAAAGAATCAACATAATAAGAGAATCCCATTCTTCTCTTATTGTTGGTCACTTTGGTGTAGGAAAAACAGTGGCTAATTTGCAAAGGTACTGCTATTGGCCTAAAATGAATGAAAGTGTTTCGAGATATGTTCAAGGATGTTTGTTATGTGCCACAAGCAAACCTATCAATTGAAAGTTGGGTTTGTATACTCCACTTCCGGTTCCTTCTCTTCCTTGGGAAACTATTTCTATGGACTTTGTAGGAGGTCTACCTATGTCTAAACGAAATCATGATTATCTTTATGTTGTGGTTGATCGATTTAGCAAAATGTGTATTTTGATGCCTTGTAAGAAGTAAGTTACAACTGAGTAAATGGCACAAATGTTCTTTCAAAATGTTTGGGTGCATTTTGGATTGCCTAAATCCATTATTTCTGATCAGGATTCTCAATTTGTTGGAATTTTTTGGTCGAGTTTATGGGCACTCATGGACACCAAACTTAAAAAGAGCACAGCTTTTCATCCACAAACCGATGGTCAGACAGAAGTGGTAAATGGAACAGTGGTGCATCTTCTTTGTGGTTATTGCAGCAAGCATCCTAAACTTTGGGATGAGCATTTACACTACATTCAGCATGCTTACAATCAAGCTAAGCACTCTTCAACTCAAATGTCGCCATTTGAAGCATGTTTTGGCTATTTTCCCAAATCTCCTTTAGATTTTATATTTGGGAAGGATATTGCTATTGATGGTCAATATTACATTGATAGGGCAGAAAAGTTCATTGAACAAATTTAGTCGATAGATCAAATGGTACAAGAGTAGTTGGAAAAGAGTTAAGCCAAGTACAAGACGAGACATGACAAGCATTGTGTTGATCATAGTTTCCAAGATGGAGATGAAATTTGGCTTTACATTAGTAAGGGGAGGCTTAAAGGAGAAGGTAAAAAATTGAAACCAATTCGATATGGTCCTTTTAAGATTATTGAAAAGATTGGTAACAATGCCTTTCGTTTAGATTTTCCTCCTTATATGCAAATGTATGCAGTTGTTAATGTTGAGAATTTGAAATCGTATGAGCCTCCTTTGATTGATGATCAAGGAGAGCATGTTCAGATTCCTTCTATAGATGATTTTCCCCAGAATATCTTACAGAACTACATGAAGACATAATCCTTGACAGGAGAATGCAAACTTCAAAACGAGGAAATGTGGAGTATCTTTGAGTTGATCTTAAAGGTACAAATCCAAGCAAAGCCAAGTGGATTGAGGTTGGAAAGGTGATGGAACTATACCCTCATCTTCAAATAGACTGAAAACAGTCTTTTGGAGGTCCAAAAGATTTCCAATGGGGAGGTGTGATCTAGGGGATCGAATTTTTCTCAAAATTCAAAGTGCTTGGAATCGCTTCAAATCGAATGGGAGTGTAGGCCTCCTCATCATGAACCCAATGCAAATCGTTTGGGTTCAAACAAACGTTAGGAGTGAGAGATATCGCGTTCTATTCAAAATGACAAATAGGCAAAAAAAAGGATGCTGACTGTACAGTCCGTACGGACGCTGACGTGGCAGGTCATATGACATGTGGCAGGCTGTACGACATGTGGCAGGAAGTTGTGTGGACAGTTGGCATATGATGTGGCTTGTTTGCAGTGAATGGGATAACGACACGTGGCCCAATCAATGGATGCCACGTGTCACCTATATATTGGTTTAAAAGTTATGTTGTTGGCCGGAGTCGACCCCATGACCTTCGGGCAGGGTAAAGCCTTGGGAAAGGCCGCCCAACCGGTGTGCCCACATGTGTTACTTAACATATGTATGTGTTTTAATTTATTTGAGTTTGAAATGATGTGAGATGGGGCGCGGACTGGGCCGGGGCTAAGCCCCGGCCCACGGTTATATATGTATTGCATACGACCATTGCTATGGGTGGTTAAACCCATTGTTATATATATGTGTTGTGTAACCATTATGGTATGTGCGCGGTTATATACATATAACATGTGACCATTGTGGATGCACGCCGTTTAACCCTATGGTTATATATATGGTTTAAACCTTAGCCCTGTTTGTATTGTGTGCGGTCATGTGGTGGCCATGTGCCCACGGGCCTTGGTGGTTAAGGGTCGACGCATAACTGTTCGACAATTTGTACCAGTTGTGTAGTTGTGCCCAGTGCTGAGTTTTTCCACATAAAAACACATGGGGGCTAGGTTGAGCCAACATGGGTGCATTTTGGCGATCCAGAGACAACAAGTTTGAAGGGGAACTTCCAGGAAGCCTATCTTCTTCAATTTTTGGCCAAACAAAGTGCCAAAAAATCCCAGCTAGGGGTTTTTGGACGTTCTGGAGCCGTTGGAGCCATCCATTTGGCATTTTGAGCATTGTAAAGAACATTTTTTAGCACTTTGATCAAATAATACAAAGATCCATTGGAAGCTTGACCGGGAGATGTAGCCCAAGAGAGGGGTGAACTCCTTTATCATTTGTTGTGTTATGTGTTTTCTGTTCACTGTTTATTTCTATTGTTTATATGCATCTTGAATGAGTAATTTCCATAAAAGTTGTGTTGAAAATTGATCCATTTGCATTTTAACTCATAAAATTAAACTTGCAAATATTTTCAAGAATATAAGCCTTCTTCCTTTTTAGATCAATAATGTTCTAAGATACGTCATTCCAAGGTTCTGGAATGTTTCATAAAGGTGAATTTTGGATATGAATTCCTAGAAGAACCTGTTGCAAATAGAACACATTGGTTGGATTGCAAAATGGCCAAGTGGAACTTGGTTGTAAAGTGTTCAGATGATAGAACAATAGTGAAGATGAGTAGAATGGGAGCACACAAGTCAACAAGGATATGAAGAAATTCAAGGAGAACCAACTACAAAATAAATAAATAAACAAATAAGTGAATTGAAACATAAATTCACTAGAGTGCATGATGTGTACAATGAAGTCAGAATGCATATGCATTAGTATGCATGTTGATAGTGAATGCTTGGTGCATATGTACATGATTGGATATGCATATGGAATGCTTGAGGAATTAGAATAGTTTGTTATTATATACATGCAATAATGATGTTGTAGCAATTGAGTATGACTAATTATGGATTATGGATTATGTATTCAGGAAAACTGATATAGCATGGTTAAAGATGTTGATGTTTTTTTTGTTTCTTATGACTTCCATCTATGTGAAGACCCATGAGGGTGGTAGGAATGGTAATCAAAAGGATGAAAGAGAAAGCTTGCGATATTTTACAAATACCAACTGATCAGATAGAAACAAGTAGGTTGGTAACAACCATGTAGGTATGTGTTTAGTTTCTTTTGATGCATAGATATTGAAGGGAATTGAGGTAAGAATTCCCTAATTTATTTTTTCAATACTTAAATTGATATGTAATGGTTGAATGCCTAGAGTATGTAAATTTTGTTGATTCTAGAATGCATTTAGATAAAATGTTAGTTGCATATTGTGTTATGATTGGTTATGGGATCATAACCAGGTCAAGTGAGGAGACATACTCTTGATATAACAATAAATATACATAGAGTTAGTCATGCGTGAGACCATGAGATGGTTGGATATGGAAGGGATATATCACTATGTAAGTGTTCAATGGTATCTATTGTATAACTAATGTTTGGACTGCAACCTCTTTGTTGACACTAAAGAGCACTTAAGAATTATATCCTTGGTGTTTTGTTTGGGTTGAAAAGGAAGGTATCCAAATAGTCAGGCAAGGAGTATGAAGTGTTGGATTTTAATGTTGTTCAATTACATTGAGTTACTTTATAAATTTACTTGAACTGAAGCATAAACCATGAACAATAGCAGCAGTAATAACCAAGATCACAAGAAGAATAGTCATGCACAGAGACACAAGTACAATAGAAAATGCTTATATTAAATTGATGTTATTACAATGATGAGAATTTCATATATATATATAACATATGGTGACCATCCATGAAAGGATGTGTCACTTAGATAATAAGTAACTATTTATTTACTAAGTATATTTATACGTTGTATTATAAATATTGTGTCATATATATATATATATATATATATATATATATATATATATATATAGAGAGAGAGAGAGAGAGAGAGAGAGAGAGAGAGAGAGAGAATGTATTCTCAATGTTGTCCAAACATCAACACTCCCTCTCAATGAGGGAGACATTCTCAACCAAGGTTGTTCACCATAGGTACACCCCCATGAGTGAATGTTAGGATGATGCTAACTGACACGTAGAAAAAATCTCAAGCACCTCAAGTCCATATTATTCCTTGTCATGATCAAGGAAGGACTATGTCTGGGCTCGTTTATCATAAGTGCACCTTTATGATAAATGAATCCTATCTCCCTTGGTCTGTAGCCCAATCTAGGAGAAGTTATTCCTGATGCTGAAACATCAACACTCCCTCTTAGCTAGGGAAGTATCTTTCCATAGTAGTACACAACTACTGTCCAAAGACACACAGTCTTTGTCAGTAGTACACAACCACCATAGTAGAAAAAGGTTTGCCACACATGGAACTTCCATGTGGACTTCTAGAGGCTACACCCTCTAGAAACAGTATGGTCAACTCCCATAATGTGTTATGTCAAGGGTCAACTCCCTTGACATGTCCTCATGTGCTCTCCACATGGGATGTTGGGTTATAAGCCCAAATGCACTTATCCCTTCTTGAATAAGTGTCCCACTTATCCCTTATCGAATAAGTGTCCTCACAGATCAACTCAACTCAATTCATAGATGAGTATGATCCAGAGAATGTTTGTCACACATGGAACTCCCATGTAGACTTCTAGAGGCCACACCCTCTAGAAACACTAGGGTTAACTCCCATAGTGAGTGACGTCAAGGGTCAATTCCCTTGACATGTCCTCATGTGCTCTCCACATGGGACATTGGGCTATAATCCCAAACCCACTTATCCCTTCTCGGATAAGTGTCATCATAGATTAATTCACTTCAGTCACAGAGGAGTACGATCTAGAGAATGTTTTAGGAAGCTGCAAACATTAACACTCCCTTTCAGTGAGGGAGACATTATCTTCCACACCAAGTCTGTCATGGAAGTACTTGAACTTCATCTTGGTAAGGGGTTTGGTAAGAACATCAACAACCTGCTCATTTGTAAGAAGGTATTGCACCAATACGACCTTCCTCTGCACCATGTCTCGAATGTAATGGTACTTGATCTCAATGTGTTTTGATTTTTCATGAAACACTAGATTATCTGAGAGATTCACACAGCTCTGGTTATCACAATGAATAACGGTGGAATCTAGCACATGTCCAAATAAATCTGCAAGGAGCTTGTGAAGCCACAGTGTTTCACGGACTGCCACACTTAATGAAATGTACTTTGCTTCTGTAGTACTCAAGGCCACAAAAGTTTGTTTCCTGCTACACCAGGAAACCATGGCAAATCCCAAAGTGAAGCAACACCCAGAGGTGCTCTTCCTGTCTACTGTGCTCCTTGCCCAATCAGAGTCAGTATATCCTTGCAATCTCATGTCAATTCTAGAAGTATATCTCATACCATGTCCAATTGTTCCTCATAGGTATCTCAACACATTCTCCATAAAAATCCATTGTTTTTGTCTCAGTTGGCTCATAAATTGGCTAAGTGCACTCACTGCATAGAAAATATCTATTCTGGTGTTAACCAGATACATCAATGATCCAATCAGTTGTCTATATGGGGGTCAGATCAATCTCGACGGAATCAAAAGAAGACACAAATAGTTTCTTCAGATTCATCACCATTGGTGTAGCCATGGGTTTACAATTTAGCATCCCAAACTTTTTCAATATCTCAACTATGTACTTCCCCTGACTTAGGAAGATCTCATCAGTTCTTTTCCACACCTCTAGTCCCAATAAGTAGTGCATCATACCAAGGTCCTTCATCTTGAACTCAGAGGCCAACACATACTTGCATTCAATAATAAGGCTCTCTGTACCAGTGAGGAATAAATCATCAACGTAGAGGACCAAAATCAAGGCCTCATCGTTAACAGTCTTGTAGTCCAGGTTGGGATCAAAAACACTTTTGTTGAAGCCCAAACTCATCAGGTGTCCATCAATCCTCACATTCCAAGATCGAGGTTCCTTCTTGAGTCCATACAAGACCTTCTTCAACCTACACACATGAGACTCCTTCTCATGTATGATGAAACCATCTGGTTGCTCGATGTATATTTCTTCTTCAATCTCTCCATTGAGAAAGGTTGTCTTCACATCCATATGATGTAGTTTCCAACCCATGGATGTTGTGAGGGAAATAATCGTCCAAATAGAAGTGTATCGAGCAATAGGAGAAAATGTCTCCTCATAATCTATTCCCTCCACCTGAGAGAATCCTCTAGCAACAAATATTGCTTTGTGCTTCTCGATGCTTCCGTCAGCTGTATGTTTGATCTTATATATCCATTTGGAAGTCACTACAAACTTCCTTTCAGGTCTTGAAACAATATCCCACACATCATTCTTCATTATGGACTGATACTCCTCCGTCATGGCATCTCTCCATATTGGTTGACTAGATGCCTCCTCATAACATGAAGGCTCAGAATCAATGATGTGGCTCATAGCTGCGGTATAGCATGAATATCTCTGAGGACTCTTGCTCTCTCGGAAGGTACCATGAGGAGTTGCACGTCCTTCTGCCTCCTGCAGAGTCTGACGAGCCCATGTAGGTCTCTTCTGACCTACTACAATATCTCTCAGAACATCAACTAGAGGTACAGGATGAATGGGATCAATAGGCTCAATTGTCTCCCTCTAAACTGTTGGAGGGTGAGGGGGAGAATGAACCATCTCTTCTTCTTTCTCACTATCAATATCCATGTGACATCCTCTAGATCTCATGAAGGCTATCTCCTCCTCAAAGGTAACATCTCTGCTCACCTCAATTTGTCTCTGACCAAGGATGTAGATCTGGTATGCCTTCGAAGACTCACTGTACCCCACAAAAATACCCTTTCTTCCTGAAGGGCCTAGCTTGGTCCTTTTCTCTTTGGGTATATGAATGTATACTAGACACCCAAATATCCTGAAGTGTCCAACCTCAGGCTTCACTCCGATGAAGGCCTCCTCAGGAGTCATGTTCCTTACAGTCTTATGAGGAATTATGTTCTCAACATACACTACAGTCATGGATGCTTCTGCCCACAAAACATAGGTAAATGTTGATCATGAATCATTGCCTTGACTGCCTCGATAATATATATGTTCTTCCTCTCTACAACCCCATTTTGTTGAGGGTTGTAAGGAACAGTGTACTCCCTCTTGATCCCTACCTCAATGCAGAAATCACTGAAATCCTAGGAGATGTATTCTCCTCCATTATCTAATATCAACACTTTAATCTTCTTTCCGGTTAGGTTTTTGACCTGTGCTTTGTACTCCTAAAATCTAGCAAGGACTCCATCCTTGGTTTTCAATAAGTAAATCCAAATCTTCCGAGAGTGGTCATCAATGAAGATCACATAGTATAGGTATCCACTTAAGGAAGCAACTGTCATGGGTCCACATAAATCTGTGTGAACCAAGTCTAAGATCCCCTTGGATCTACTGTCGCTGCTCAGAAAGGACCTCTTGGCATTATTTCCAAGAGCACAACCTCTGCAAATGCCATTGTTTTCAACATGGATCTTTGGAAGGCCTGTCACCATCTTCCCTAGAGTGGGAAGAGATCTATAATGTAAATGAGCAAGTCTCATATTCCATAGTTCACTCAAACTAATAGAATAATGTATTAGGGCCTGAACTGGTCGAACAATCAATCTGTACAATCTGTCCTCTCAAACACCAATCACCTGGGCAGAATTAATACTAGATTTCTTGTTCCATGCAAGAAATTTTCCATCAGAGAAAGCAACCTTGTAGCCTTTGTTCTCTAAGGATGAATTAGAGACAAGGTTTCGTCTCATCCCAGGTATAAATAATACATCGCTCAAATGGAGTGGGGGTGCCAAAATACAATTGTAAGGAGGTGGATCCAACTCCCTTCATAGTATATCTCGCATCATCACCAAGTACAACATGAAAACAAGATTCTTTCTCTACTAGATCTGTAAGGTGCTCTTTGTATCTAGTCATATGTTTGGAAGCACCACTGTCAATCAACCAAACATCATTACTAGTAGGAACCATACTTGAGAGGGATGAAATGAAGAAGAACTCTTCATCGTTCATGTTTGCATTCTGTGACTTCCTTTGAGATGGTTCTAAATCAACATTAGGAGTGGAAGCATGTTGTTTTCCTTTCTTCCAAGTAGGACAATTTTTCGCATAGTGGCCATACTTGTCACATCTGAAGCATTGAACCTTTGACATGTCCTTCTTTTTGTGCTCAAAAGTTGGTGTTGACTTCCTTCCTTTAAAGGTTTTTCAGAAACCTCTTCTTTTTCCTTTGCTTTTCCTTGCACAAGTGGCAAGGGCTTGATTTTCATCATGATGGGAACATTGCATGCCTCTAGCTGCAAGTCTGGTCTCCTCTTGAGTACAGTCTACCCATAAATTATCAAACTTGGGCAATTTGGATTGCCCACTGATACTTTGAATGAATGGCTCCAAATGGCTTGGAAGACCATTAAGGGTAATCATGACAAGTTCTCTATCAGAGATGATTTCACCAATAGCACCCAACTGACCTCTGGTCTCTGAAATCTTGATGAAGAAGGTGGCAACTGTATTAGACTTCGTCATCTTGATATTTTGGAGTTGGTGTCTCAAGACAAGTGCTTTGTTGGTGCTGTTACTCTCAAACAACTTCTTAAAGGCATCGTACATCTGCTTAGATGTCTTCAAGTTGGATATGTGAGGGATTAAATGGTCTCTCACATAATAGATGATGATTTTTCTAGATTTTGCATCATTCTTCCTCCATTGTGATTTTTCTGCATCATCGGTTGATTTTGGTACAACTTCTTCAACACACTTCATTAGTTCACTCTCTTCTAGAGTGATGAGCAATCTCGATTTCTAAGAATTGAAGTTGGTTGTTCCATCAATCCTATCTTCCACCAAAATATGGTTCACCATGGTTGTTGGAAGAGTGCATAAATTTTAGCTTGAGTTGCAGTTGCAACAAAACAATGAATTGCAGGAAAGGTATGACGAGTTATTGTACAAGGTCAATGCATGTGCAATAGTCTTATTTCAAGAACGTTGCTCTGATACCATGTTGGATTTTAATGTTGTTCAATTACATTGAGTTACTTTATAAATTTACTTGAACTGAAGCATAAACCATGAACAATAGCAGCAGTAATAACCAAGATCACAAGAAGAATAACCATGCACAGAGACACAAGTACAATAGAAAATGCCTATATTAAAATGATGTTATTAAAATGATGAGAGTTTCATATATATAGAACATATGGTGACCATCCATGAAAGGATGTGTCACTTGGATAATAAGTTACTATTTATTTACTAAGTATATTTATACGTTGTATTATAAATGTTATGTTCAAACATCAACAAGAAGTTTGTGGATGATGTGTTGAGGCATTGGCCAGACCTTCCAACTCTGGTGAATGCATGACATAGTTATGTGGTATTATGTAGTCAATGCAGGGATGCATTGTGTAAATGTGGCCATGGGTATTGGCACATCAATTGTTATTTTATTTAGTAATTATTTGTTGCATTATGAAAAGCATGTGGTGCTGAAAATACATAATGATGGATAGTTTCATTATATTTAATACGAATACTAGTTGAAGGTGATTGAATTTTTGTTTGTTACAATGTTGAGATCAATTTTTGGAGCTATTAAAAATGTTACAAGTGGTATTACAAGAATTATTGAATGCATGTATACATTATATAACATAGAAATGATTATGTTAACAAATGAAATGGTGTGAGTATTGCCAACTCATGAAGTTGAAAACACTTCAGGAGCTATTAGATATTGCAACAAGAAAGTTGCAGGTTAAAGTAGTTACATAATGATAAATTATGGAAAATCTTTGTCAAGGGAACAACGTGATAGAAATACCAATGTCTAGAAGAAATAAAATATTGGTTGAGAATACATGTGTAGAGAATGATGGGTTCATTCCAGTTAATAATTGAATTCTATTTTAATGTCAATAATGGCTGGAAATGATTGAATTGTTGTTTAATTTCAATTATGAAATCATTTTATGAATTATTGAAAATATGCATGAGTACTAACAATTTTGTTTGGATGCAAGAAAATTGAGGAAATTGCAGCAAGAATGGTTTTGTATATGGAAGAAATGTAAGCCCATAAAGAAGACCAATTCCTATTGTTGCAAGAGACAAATTATTATGAGCAGAAACTCATGTCTAGAATTTTTTTTTTCCTATATAAAACAATTTTGAGATTTATAATTTAATAACTACTAATAAATTGTTTTGGCTGAGTGTAAGTTGAGAAAATTGTAGGTAGGATGGTCTTGGATATGGCAGAAATGTAAGCCAGATGGAATACTAATATCTACAGCTGCAGAAGCCAAACATTATGAGCAAAAAATTCATGCCTAGAAATTTTATTTTCCTGTATAAAATAGATTTCAGAAATTAATAGTTACAAATTGTTATGTTATGCTAACAATTTATGTGGATGAAAGAAAGGTTGACAAAATTGTAGGGAGAATGGTATTGGATGTGGCAGGGATGTAACCCCATACATAATACCAATTCTTAATAATTATTGGATTTATAATTTAATAATTACTGATAAATTGTTTTGGCTGATTGTAAGTTGAGAAAATTGCAGGTAGGATGGTCTTGGATATGGCAGAAATGTAAGCCAAATTGAATACTATGTAACATCCCGCTCTGGCGCACTTACCAAACTTATTCTTTGAGGACACTTTCCCGCAAGTGATCTGGACTTTTATGATGATACAAATTTTTCCTTCATTATGATGCGTTAAGTTATATGACATGATGTTTTACTACCTTGATGTAGACAGGTGTTGCTGACTCAGTTTCATTGAGTGTGCAGGGTTTCGGACCTTGAGGATGCAGAGGCATCGGTGGAACTCCCTTGGACTCTGGATTGAGTCAGGGAGTGGGCTATTTGATTTGTTTCATTTACAGTGATATTGTGTGGTTTTGATGATATGCTATTGATTTCATGATATGTTATTGACATGATCTGACATGATGGTTGATGATGCAGGCTGACGATAGCTTACCGACCAGACTCACATATGGAGTAAAGGGGCCACACACGAGTTCCAAAGAGATTGAGGGAGAGGTGTGACAGCATCCCTGCCACAGCCTACTAGCACTCCCACCGTGGCTCGAACTGTAGGTTAACGATTACCTAGTTCGAGAGGATCCACGATGTCGTGAGGGAAGACTGCGACAGTCGCTCACGATGATTCTAAGGGGCGCACAATAAGGCAGGGGACTTAGTCCTTAGAGCCCTTAGTCTCCCACAAGTTCACCTGGCGGAGTGTTGACTCCAGGGGTTATAGAGTCTACCAATCCGTCAAGTCAGCGAGTGGCACCCTTGGAGCACGTGGTGCATCCTGAAGGGAACGTCGTGCAAAGAAATGCAAGTCAGCGAGTGGCACCCTTGGAGCACGTGGTGCATCCTGAAGGGCACGTCGCACAACGGAAGCAAATGAGGCGAGTGACACCCTTGGAGCACGTAGTGCGTCCTGAAGGGCACGTCGCATGGATGATGATGAGGAGACAACTTAAATGACCCTAAGACCTTAATGCCTGATAAATTCTTAAAAATGACTCCCCTAATTAAATTGTCGCCCTGTTCAAATCAAAACCTAAATTAAAACATCTCTCAGTTTACATTGACAAGCCCTAAGAAACTATTCTACAAAAATAAACCTAGGGCGTAAACTAAAACCCTTCTAGGTGTTAATTAAAGTCTTATTAAAGTAAAGGGGATAAAGTAACGAGGAAATTAAATTAAGTGAAACCCATGACCTTTAAATGATAAAGAAGGAATAAAAATTATAAAGTGGGGGGGAATGGTTAGCGTAACGTTACGCTACCGAATTGTGGCTTGACAAATTGCTTGTGAGGAGTTGGGTTGTCTCAGCTGTGTTGGAGTGGTAGCTCAGCCGTGGAGGCGAGCTGAGACGCTAGTCTATCTCTGGTTCTTGTGTGGCCCCTTTGCGGCTCGGGGGGCTAAGGGGGAAGCAGAGTACCCCTAGCGTTTGGCTGGGAGGTACCGGTGAGCCTTTTGCAGTCGCCAAGCGGGAGCGGCAAGGAGCGCGAGACGCGGCGCGGAGCGCGGGTAATCTTCCAACGCGGGCGTAAGGCAACGGTATGATTTAAATTGGTAAAGTAGAAGGCATTTTTATATTCGGCAAAATCTATTGTTATTGATTATGGTATTGTGAGTTATTTTGTCAATGTTGAAATTGTCACCGTTGTTTTTGGCCATGAGAGGAATGTATTTTGTTGGGCGTTTTAGGGTATGTATATCTCTGTAGACTTTACCAGTCAAATCATTGGGCGGAGGGGGTCCCTTGTCCCACAAACAAGGGGGTATTAAACACCAATTTGGTGTGGCTTGGCCATGACCTTAAAAATAGATTGTTATTATTATTATTATTATAATAATAATGATCCCTTTACAGATCTTAAGTTAACTGGTTTTCTATATATTTTCTCCGAGATGAATGTTGTCAAAAACACACAGTAGATTTGTATGGCCATGTTCAACAGAAATATGGGGTAGTCATAAAACCAAAACTTGTACCTCATCCTATATTTTTAATAGAACTGTAGCTCTCGTTTCCAACTCCGAAAAGCTATGCCCATCATTTTATGTAAGTTATTGAGTTAATATATATTAATTTTATAGGTATATGTATATATTGTATGAACATATATTATATACATATAATACGGATAATCCTCTTATTCAATAAAATAATAAGTCCAAAGGGGGATAAAGACGTCTACATCTTTCTTAAGGAGAACATAAACACTGCTACGAATAGTATTATATATTGTTCTTCTAAAAATTGACAAAAGATAGTTATTGTATTTCTATTTTTGATGTTTCTGAATCTACATATCTATATTTGATGCCACGGGTTCCTTGTATCCACCCCTTTTTCAATTCAAGTAATTTAATGTCAAGTTTGTCCTATTCCATTCTATATTCTATTGACTTAATCAGGTAACATATCAGTTCCGTTTTATTGATGAATAGCAGTGTGTTAAATATGAGAATTAATTGTTGTGCATGCTTGTAACATTGTCTTCTTTAAGTGTTTTTAGTAATTTAATTACAGAGCAAAGTTTGTTTTCCTTCTAACTGTATCACGTTATTCTAAGAGTCCCATTTAGCATCCAGTATTCCCTTCTAGTATGCTTTCGATGATGCCACAGAAGTTACGTGCATTCGATCTCATTTACTTCTGCAATCCATCAGGGCCTTCAAAGGGCCTCTCGGCTTCAGTGCCCAAGATTTCTGTTAGCATTTACGGACTACCATTTATTACAGAGACGGAAAAAAAAATGAGCAACCCCAGTCGTAATTTGAGCGTTGTATTGCTTGTGAGTCTAACGATTTCTTTCAGCATGGCTCCTACTGCAGAGTCCTAGGGAAAGGAGGGCATTATGCGATTTGTAAGATAGCGCAGGCCCTTCTAAATAAAGAAGCGGAAGATGCAGTGCATAACTGCTTCCAAATTTTGCAGAAGTCGATCTGGCATCTCTTGTAGTTGGCCTGATGAGATTCGTTTTTGGTACAAGTATCGACGGACTGGCCCATTACACTAAATTGACACCCCAGATTTTAGATGTAACTAAGAGTAATCTTGATACTGTCAAATCGCTTACAGACTTACCGCCTGTCAACTTCCCAACTATTTTTAAAAACAAATTGTTGTCTTTACATTTATGCATGATTAGAATTTGTGCGTCTAGGGCAACCGAACCAATCCAAACCTGAGTTGGATTACATCATCACCGTGCCCACAAATTCCTTGTCGAGATTCCGTCGTTCTGAAATCGCCGTGTTAGCTGCCTAATTTCTTGTCATCACAGAATTCGTGCAGTCTGGCTGCCAGTAGTTCGCTGCCGAGGTATCAATCAATCACAGTTAACACGCAGATTAATTCATAGTTTAATATCGTATAATATTGATACGGATCAATCACAGTTAATGCGCAGTTTAATTCATAGTTTAATATCGTATAATATTGATACGGATCAATCACAGTTAACGCGCAGTTAATTCACAGTTTAATATCGTATAATATGGATATAGTTCAATCGCAGTCAATCTCAATTAATTCGCAATTAAATTGCAGTTTGGTATTGTTTCAATCGCACCCGGATATTGTTTAAATACGCAAGGTGAATATTGATCAATTTGCTACGATGAGGTTGTTGTCTCGTTGTACTTTTACTACCTGTTAGTTGCATGTTAATGGTTGGTAGCGATGAATATATTGTAAAATCAATGCTAATGACTGTGTGGAGTAGCATTAGTAATAATGGTAGGGTATGGAATCAAATTGCGGTTGCCTAAAATTTATAATCAATGCTGTTGCATGATTGGCTTGTCATCATAGGAATTTATTTGCTTATTAGGTATCGTTCGCATATTTTAAATTATTCATGCATATTAATTTATTGGTATTATCATGCATATGGGTATAGGTATGCTGTTATAGATTTTAATTATATTGGTTGGTTGAACTCAAGGGAATAGTATCCTCATAATCTGCGAAGGAAATCTAATTATTAAAATATATCAATGTTTAGATGTTGTTACAATCATATCATAGGAAGTCTTGGTTATATTTTGTTGAAGGAAACCTAGATGCTAAATATCTATTAAATGATCTATGTTGTAATATTATGGGAAATCTTAGTTACCATTGTTGATGCTTCGGAATTGTACACAATACATGATTGAGAAGTAAGAAACGTGTAAGTGATTAACTTAATTGAGGTGTTGACACCGTTCTTATAATCTTGTTGCATGTGTCTCAAGGTAAATTTATAAATTGTTGAAAGGTTGTTTGGGGTTTGTGTTATCATGTTTGATGAATAATTAATTGTATATTTAAATATGATTCCTCTTGATGTGATGTATATTGTAATTTGTAGTGATTACACAGAAGGGTGTTGGTATGTAATAGTTATGAATTATTGGTTCCTTTCAAATATTAGACTTATGATTGTATTTCTATAGGTGAGGAAAATGTTTAGGGCATACTGATGTCATGGAATATTTGTCTTAGTTGTAATATCTTGGTGAATAGGGAATTGTGGGTCTTACCTTAAAAACATGATGGCGAGATTAGAGTTGGAGCATATGACCTATACTTGTGTCAGTATTGTTGTAATTAGAAAGGAGATGATATGGTCATCTTCTTATGTTCATCCTTGGTTGCGTCGTACTCGTCGTCGGGTGGCGACGCAGAGACGAATGGGCCGTTGATTACTTCCCTGTACACATACACACACCCACCTTTAACACAAAAGAAAAAAAAATTGTACCTACATACTAGAATGGTTGTCGTAACGAGGCGGTTCGTTACATACTAATATCTACAGCTGCAAAAGCCAAACATTATGAGCAAAAAAATCATGCCTAGAAATTTTATTTTCCTATATAAAATAGATTTCAGAAATTAATAGTTACAAATTGTTATGTTATGCTAGCAATTTATGTGGATGAAAGAAAGGTTGACGAAATTGTAGGGAGAATGGTATTAGATGTGGTAGGGATGTAACCCCATACATAATACCAATTCTTTCTTCTATAAGAGCCAAAAATTATGAGAAAAGTCCTATTGCCTGAGAACTTTATTTCCTGTATATAAACAGATTTGAGAAATTAAAAAAAATGTTATGATATGCTAACAATTGGTTTGGTTGATTGAAGGTTGAGAAAATTGTAGGAATAATGGTACTGGGTATGAAATTTCTGTAATCCATAATAAACATTGATGCCTGCAACTGCAAGAGCCAAACGAATTATGAGCAGGAAGCTCATGCTTGGAAAATTTTGTTTTCCTGTATAAAGCAGATTTGACATTTATGAGTGAAAATTGTTATAATGATATCTCATGATGACTGTATGTGTATAATACATATGATATGTTGGCTATGCAAGATGGAATCTCAGGAAAAATAACACTAAAAGGAAATCAAGCTTAATCATGAAGGCATAAAATGAAGGAATTTCAATGGACTTGCCACAGCTAGAGTTATTGGAGATGCAACTATGAAACTTCCTAGCTGAGTGCACTAGATCCCTGAAGAGAAGTGGAGCAGCTTGAGGGACTACATGCCAGAGAAAGGGGTTCATTTATTTGGGTTGTGTAGGATGATATGGAAGGAGAGCTTGCTAGTTGGAACTGCTGCCAAAAATATAAATTCTGAAGATCATTATACATGTTTTGGGTCGAAAATCCTATGTATACATGTTTAATATTAGGCTAGATTGCCTATGTATATAAGATTTGGCTAGATTTCCTGTGTGGATTAATTCCAAATGGCCTAGATTTGTAATTTTAATAACATTGGAATGGTGTTGTGCACTGGGGACAGTGTCAAAATAAGGGGATGGGGATGTAACACCCCAGTTTTAACCCTTATGAACTAGAATGTATTATGTAACAATGACTTAGGCTGGTGAGATGGAAAACTTGAAAAGGGGGAGAGAGTGCCTAGGAAATGTAATACTTCATATACATTAATAAAATACACCGCTGGCTATAACATAGACAAAGAAAAAAGATATAGGGTCTATGATTCCACGAGAGAGGGGGCTTAAGGGGCTAAGTCTTTTTATTATATTGTATTTACCCATAATTGATTTTATGGAGAAAAGTGGTTACATGAGATTCTTGGGAGGAAGACCNGAATAAGTTGTTACCGTGCTTAAACAATTATGCTTCTTTTAAAAACTTTTCAAGGCATTCAATGATGATGACAATAATGTAGGGAAATAAACAATAGCACATTCAACATTAGTCACATATATGAGAAACACAGACACATACATTTCCTGAGGAAACCCATAGGTAAAAACCTCTTTTTCTTTATATGATAAGTAATAGTTACATTCTTTACATTATCATACATATGAGAACCAACTCATAATGAGGCTACAACCTCAGTTTTGCAAGTTGCTACTTGCTGAGAGCACCAACTCTATGTTTTCTCTAGCACCCTCTAGAAGGAAGCACCAACTCCCTGATTTCTCTAGCACCAACTAGAAGGAAGCACCAACTCCCTGTGTTCAAGCACCCACTTGAACATCTAAGGACACCAGTCCTCCCTAGCACCTCCCAACCACCCTGAATTATAAATTCTTTATTACTAAAACTTATTACAGTGATATAAAGTTATTCAATGGCTTACCAGCCTTATCGTTGCTCTGTTACACTCCTCTGCCCTATCTTCATCAGTGTCTTCTGCACACGCCTTGCACTTCCTGTTATTCTACCTTTTATGCTCTCTACGCCATATCCTTTCAATGCAACATTCCTCTACTGTGAATTTATGCTCCTGCGCTCTACCTCCTACACACCCCTTGAATTATCCTCCATTGCGACAATGCTTATCTCTTCTTTGTTCAACATTCTTATAGTCTTTGTTGTCTTTGTGCATGCAATATTCACAATCCCTCTGCATGCTCACTCCACGCTAAATTCCTCCACATATCGAGTGCTCTGCCTCATCATCATCATCATGACTCTTCAACTTCTTCGACAGTTTTTCCCACGCGTTCAGCATCACTGGGTGTTCTGTCTAGATTTCTCAGCTTCTCTGGCAGTTGAGGCTCTTCGTCTTCTCTGTCTTCGATGAGCTTATCCTTTATATTTTCAGCTACAGACTTCAATGCTCATCCACCTGTCAATCCCTCTAAGAGTTGTCTTCCTTCACTGGATGAAGCTTGGAAACTCTTCATCTCCTCTGGCGATCATACAGAGTCTCTTTGAATCCTTTGGAAGAAATCATCAATGGTTTCTAACAGTTAGACTGCAAGGGGCAACATTAGCCCTCCGATCATGATCAAATTTACCAACATCATTGGATTGGATCCACGATATCTTGCACTCATTTCGGCATTTCGGCATTCAACAATTCGGCATTTGTGTGACCAAGTGTCTCGACACTCCCATACGCAATCTCTGAAGCTCCGATATAGAGATTTTCTGCGCTAGCTCCTTCCTCTATATGATCATGGCCATGACCAAGCGCTTATGTATAAAGTGCTTTTTGTGAATTCGTGTTTTGTGAATCTGGAGATGAAGCATCTCGACTCTCCAAGTCGTGATCTCCGAAACCCAAAAATGGAGCTTATCTGGACTGACTCGTTCCCTTCTTGTGACCACCGGCAGTGACCATAGACTGTGCCAAAAAGGTGCTTCATATTTCGTGAGTTTCCACACCATGCTCCGTTGACCCCAAGTCAGTGAAATTCCAATTGCTTGCCACTTGTCCTATGATTCAATAGTTCATATCTAATCTTGATTTGACGGCTGCAATTAACTTGTGATTTCGCATCTCGCGAGTTCTTTGATGGAGGTTCTTGTCACTCCGACTTGTGATAGGCGATATTCCGAAATAAAGTTGGATCGATGGTCCAGATCACACCTTGATCTGATGGCTACGATTAACTTGTGATATCACATCTCACGAGTTCTTATATGGAGATTCTCATCACTCCAAGTCGCGATACGCGAAACCCCGAAATGGAGTCTTTGACATGCTCTGATCTTCTACCACGTGTCCCTCTTGGATCAACGATCAATGTTTTGTCATGATCTCGCATCTTGCAAGTTTGAATATCTTTCCTTTGAATTTCACGACTTGCGAAACTCCGAAGTGGAGTCTTTGTGGTGCTCTGATCATTCGCTACGCGTCCTCTTGATCAATGGTCAAGATCTCGTTGTGATTTTGCATATCATGATCTTGACATTCCTGTGGTATTGTTTCTTGACTTTCCAAGTTGCAAGTCACGAAACCTCGAAGTGATGTAAGCCTGCTGACATCACATGTGGATTGACACATGTCGAATAAATACCACGTGTCACTCTGATTCGTGACTTACATGTGCCTGAAATGTCGAATCAGTTCGACACTTGTCATTGCCTGGTTGTGCCACGTGTTCTTAGATGACGTGTTTTTCTGATGTGAGTTGGATCGATGGTCCAGATGTGATCTTGATTCAATGGCTCATATCATATCATGATTTTGCATTTCGTGATTTCGGCAGTCCTGTGGTATTGTGTCTTTCCTCTCTATGTCGCGATTCGTGAAACTCTGATTCACAAACTCGCTTCACATTGCACTTTTAAAGATCACGCAGATTCTCCTAGATCCTATGATGGTTGGTCCTCACACTCGGATCTAACACTTGAGATCTATCCTCCATATCTACGTGCTCTTCTTGTCTACATTGAGATCTGATAGCGATGGAGAATTCTGAATTGTTGATCCAACGATCACTGTTGTTTCTCCTCCCCGATTATCATTGCATTGTTGATCATCGTTGATGTACTTGCCATCAGTGAAAAGCATACACTGCCTGTAAAACATGCCAACAATCACCCCTTTGGCATTGATGGCAACAAAGGCACCCATATGCGCCCATATTCTTTTCTCCCCCTTTGACATCAATGTCAAAGAAGAGACATGCTCCCCCTGAGCTGTTACATTAATTTTAGGAGGTATCAGATATGAAACCAATACAAGACTCCCCCTAACAGGATGGGCTCTCTTAGATGTGAGACAAGATGACACCCAGCTTATGTCTGAGATATTCAAATGGTGTCTTGGCTAGGGGTTTAGTAAAGATGTCTGCAATTTGTTCTGTGGTGGGAATGTAATGGACCTGAACAATCTGATTGGTGACCTGCTCTCTCAGAAAATGATATTTTATGGGAATATGCTT
>ML783781.1:186625-197014 GCA_009831015.1 Picea engelmannii
AATCTGATTGGTGACCTGCTCTCTCAGAAAATGATATTTTATGGGAATATGCTTGGTCTTGGAGTGGAGGACAGGATTTTTAGACACACTGATGGCACTAGTGTTATCACAATGAATTGGGATCGGTGCAGTGTATTTTACCTTCAAATCTGTAAGTGTCTGAATCATCCATAATACCTGAGTGCAATAGGTAGCAGCAGCAATGTACTTTGCCTCTGTTGTTGATAAAGAAATGGAACCTTTCTTTTTACTAAGCCAGGATACTAAGGAGTCACCCAGGAAGAATGCTCCTCTATTGGTGCTTTTTCTATCATCAACACAGTTTGCCCAATCTGCATCTAAATAAGTAGTCAGCCGAAGATTTTGATTTCTGGGATACCACAGACCATAAGTTATTGTTTCTTTCAAATACTTGAATATCCTTTTGACAGCTTGCAAATGACTCTGTTTAGGTGTAGCCTGATATCTTCCTACCATTCCTATAGCATGCATTATGTCTGGGCGAGATGTTTTGATGTATAGTAGGCTGCCTATCATTGAACGATATGAACTTTGATCAACATCGGGTGAATCATCATCCTTTCTTAATTTACATCCAGTTACCATAGGTGTACCCATAGGTTTAGAATCTTCCATCTGAAATTTTTTTAGCATTTATCTTATATATTTTTCTTGAGAAATGAACATCCCTTCAGACCTTTGAGTAATTTGCAAACCAAGAAAAAATGGCAGTTCTCCTATCGTGGACATTTCAAATTCAGACTCCATGGCAGAAGCAAACCATTGTACCAATGAATCCTTATTACATCCAAAGATGATGTCATCTACATAGACCAATACGATGAGAAAATCATTATCCTCTGTTTTAATATACAGATTGTTGTCAGTTGTTCCTCTCTTGAACCCTTTGTCTTTGAGATATGTATCCAGTCTGTGATACCAGGCTCGAGGGGCTTTTTTTAAACCATATAAATCTTTCTTCAGCTTGCATACTAATTCATGGTTATCAGATAGTTTGAAACCCTCTGGTTGTTCCATATAGACTTCGTCACTTAAATATCCATTTAGAAAGGATGACTTGACATCCATTTGGTAGACTTTAAACCTTTTATGACAAGCATAGGCAAGAAAAATTATCATAGCTTCTAATCTTGCTACAGGTGAAAATGTTTCATCAAAATCTAGTCCTTCTATCTGAGCATAGCCTTTACAGACTAACCTCACTTTGTTTTTGATAACTTGTCCTTGCTCATTCAACTTATTCTTAAAGATCCATTTGGAGCCAATGACGTTTTTACCTTCAGGTCTTTGAACCATCTCCTACGTATTGTTTTTCTCAATCTGATCAAGTTCTTCATTCATTTCTTTAACCCAGTGGTCATCTTTGCTGGCTTCATTAAAATTCTTGGGTTCCATCATGGATATGAAGGCTATATGAGATTGTTTGGTGTTTTTGATTAGCTTTCTCTTGGTTTGTACTCCTTTGTCTTTTTCTCCAATTATCTGACTTGCAGGATGATTCTTTTGAATGATTCTAGAGGAGGAATTTGTAGTTGACTATTGATTTGAGTCTGTCTGAGTGTTTGAGTCTTCATCTAATTCAAATTCTTCATTTTTTGATTCTTGGACCTGTTCATCTTCAGCCTTAGCTGTGTCTTCTGTAGAAGACTCATTACTGTACACCTCTCTTGCTGAGATTCCTTCATAAATTTTTACATCAATACAGTCAACCATTTTATGCAACCTCTTATTATAGCATATGTATCCTTTACTGTTTGTAGCATACCCTAAGAAAATACCTTCATCAGCCCTGTCATCATATTTTTTGAGGTTCTCATCATTATTATTTATGTAGAATTTACTCCCAAAGACTCTGAAGTGTTTGATTGAGGCAGGTCTTCCAAACCATAATTCATAAGGTGTCTTGTCACTTTCTGGTCTGAGGTGGTCTTTGTTAAGCACATGAACTGTTGTGTGTATTGCTTCTACCCAGTAGGTTTGACCAATGTTTTTCTCATTCATCATTGACCTGGCCATTTCTTGCACTGTTATGTTTTGCCTCTCAACAACTCCATTTTGTTGTGGAGTTCTTGGGATTGTGTATTCTCTCTTGATCCCATGTTCATCGCAGAATTCCTTGAAGTCTCTTGACATAAAATCTCCTCCTCGATCTGATCTTACTACCTTTAACCTCTTGCATGTTTGCGTCTCTGTTAAAACCTTAAATATTTTAAACTTCTCAAATGCTTCAGCTTTTTCTTTGAGAAAGGCAACCCAAGTAAGTCTGGAGTAATCATCGATAATCAACATGAAGTAGTTTTCTTTCCCTGTGCCTTCCTGTCTTGATGGTCCACATAAATCCATATGAACTAGTTGGAGTGGTTTCTCTTTTGAAGTAAAGCTATTAGACTTAAATTGTGTCCTTTTTTGCTTCCCTACTTGACAGGGTTTACACATTGAATCTTGGGGCTTTGATATTCTCAGAAGATCTTTTACTGCCTCGAGGTTTTTGAGTTTGATTAAGGGGTCAAAGTTTAGATGACCAAGTCTCCTATGCCATAACCAAATTTCATCATGTTTTCTTAAATGACATTCTTCTCTATTTTCTTTCATCACATATACATTATTCTCTATCCTTATGCCTTTGGCCACCACTTTTCCTGAGTTTATAGACGTTATCTTGTAGTCCTTGGACGTGAACAACACTTCGCATCCTCTTTCACACACTTGAATTACACTGAGAAGATTATGTTTCAGCCCATCCACAAGTAGAACATCTTGGGCTTTTCCTTTTCCATTACTTAAGCTCACCATCCCTTTGCCCTTTATTTTCCCTGGAGCATCATTTCCAAAGGTTACGTTTCCTAATTTTCTTTCACTTAGAGATAGAAACTTTCCTATGTCTCTTGTCATGTGTTTGTAGCATCCACTGTCTATATACCAAGGGTTCATTTTTCTTTGAGAGGACAACACTAATCCACACTTGTCACTTTCCTTCTTCTTCCAAAACTTGACATTTTCAGCAAGAGATTTCGAATTTGGTTCATATTCCCTTAAACGACAGTCAATAGATTTGTGTCCATAGTTATGACATAGGTAGCATTCAATCTCATTGTTCAATAGGTCAAACTTATTGGTGCAACATTGTCTACTCATTGACTGTTGATTATTTCTTGACCTCTTTGATTGCATGTCCTTGGACTTATTTTGGCAATTTGCAATCAGTGAAGGTTTGTTACTTGGCTGCATCATTATTTGTTGTGGAAAGTATTTATTCCTTTGAAATCTTAATTGCTCATGTCTAAATATTAAGGAACAATTTACAGCTTTGTGACCAAAGTTAGCACAGTGGAAAAAATAGCCATAGAAGAATTCTTTGTACCTGGAAAATGGTTGTCTTCTTTGAGCAAATCGATTTCTTCCATACTGATGACGTCGTTCAGCAGTGCGCACATTACTTCTTTGTTCTACAGATTCAGATCTGGCATCTTTTACCTTACTTGACCTGGGCGGCTAATTGTCTTCCTTTTGTTCTACAGGATTGTTATTGTCATTGGTTGAACTTTTGACAAACTTGATGGGTTCTTCATCTCCTGGCTTACCACTCCTTGATCCCTCTTCATACCCCATGCCAGTTTTCAGCTTTGGATTCCTTTGTTGATTCAGAATGGTGGCCAATCCTTCTAAGGCTTTAATACTTGACAGATTCTAATTATACAAGGCTTGAAACTTCTCCATTTCTTTCCTCGTTTTCACTACTTCTTGTTCTAATGCTTCACATCTTGGCTTCTTTTCTAATAGTTGTTGTTTTAGAATCTCTTCGATTTTCTTTGCCTCTTCCAATTCTACTTTTAGTAGGACAAGGTCTTCATCAGGTTCTTTACTGTCTTTCTCGAACTGTATCAACAATTGTCTTTGCTTTCTGTTCTTGATTCTTAGTCTGTCAATCTCTTCCAATGCACTGATCAGTTCTCCTTCCATGTCAACCACAACTTCTTCTTCATTAACATCACTCTCTGTGATATTATTGTCATATTCCTCTTTGGCCATAAGTATGAAGTCATTTAGTTTATCTTCAATAGATGAATCATTGTCTTCATCATCTGAAGGATCATCATCATTGTTTATGCAAAGACTTTTCTTTTTAAATTTATTCTTTTTAAAGAAATTTCTATGTTTGTATTTCTCCTCATCATCACAAGTCTGATCCTTTTCTTTGTGGGGACATTTATTTGCAAAATGACCTATCCTACCATAGTTAAAGAATTTGAAAGGCAGTTTACCTTTGTATTTGCATGATCCCTTCTTCAGTCTATTCACACATTTTGCTTCAATTTCATCGGGCTCAGAATCCTCATTCGTGTCTGCTTTAAATGATGCTTCTCTGGAGGTGGGTTTATCTTTAACTATTCTCATTTCATATGCAGTCAATGTTCCTAGAAGTTGATCAAACTACAAGGTTTTTAGATCATTGATTTATTCTATAGCAGAGATCTTTGGGTTGAACCTATCTAGGAGAGATCTCAAGATTTTTTGAACTAAAGAAAGTTCCCCAATTGTTTCACCAAGTGCCTTCATTGCATTTACAATTTTTTCTACTCTCAGAAAGTATTTTCCAACAGTTTCATCTTCCTTCATATTCAGTTGTTCAAACTGTATTCTGTAGGTTTGAAGCTTTGCATCCTTTTCCTTCTCATTACCCTCATAACTGCTAATGAGTTTGTCCCACATTTCTTTGGCAATTCCTAGGTGCGTAACTTTTACAAATTCTTCTTCTACAAGCCCACTTAAGATAGCATTCATAGCCTTAGTGTTGAAGTTAAATTCTAGTTTGTCATCCTTATTAGCTAGAACAACTGGCTTTACATAACCAGTATCTACCACATCCCAGACATCTGCACCTAACGACATTATGTAGGTTCTCATTCTAACTTTCCAGAATGCAAAGTTTGTTCCATTAAACAGAGGGGCCTTATTGGTTGAATTTCCTTCATGGCTTGACATGTTTAAGCTCTAGGATCTACCCTTAGATAAAAGGGGCTGGCTCTAATACCAATTGTTTCACAACTGAGAGGGGGGGGGGGGTGAATCAATTGTTACCGTGCTTAAACAATTATGCTTCTTTTAAAAACTTTTCAATGCATTCAATGATGATGACAATAATGCAGGGAAATAAACAATGGCACATTCAACATCAGTCACATATATGAGAAACACAGAGACAGATATTTCCCGAAGAAACCCATACAAGGTAAAAACCTCTTTTTCTTTATATGATAAGTAATAGTTACATTCTTTACATTATCATACATATGAGCACCAACTCATAATGAGGCTACAACCTTAGTTTTGAAAGTTGCTACTTGCTGAGAGCACCAACTCTCTGTTTTCTCTGGCACCCTCTAGAAGGAAGCACCAACTCCCTGATTTCTCTAGCAACAACTAGAAGGAAGCACCAACTCCCTGTGTTCAAGCACCCACTTGAACATTTGAGGACACCAGTCCTCCTTAGCACCTCCCAACCACCCTGAATTATAAATTCTTTGTTACTAAAACTTATTACAGGGATATAAAGTTATTCAATGGCTTACCACCCTTGTCGCTATTCTATTACACTGCTTTTCCCTGTCTTCCTCAGTGTCTTTTGCACATGCCTTGCACTTCCTATTCTTATACCTTTTATGCTCTCTGCACCATATCCTTTCAATACAACATTCCTCTACTGTGCATTTCTGCTCCTACACTCTGCCTCCTTGCACACCCCTTGAATTCTCCTCCACCGTGACAATGCTTATATCTTCTTTGTTCAACATTATTATAGTCTTTGTTGTCTTTGTGCATGCAATATTCGCAATCCCTATGCATGCTCAATCCGTTCCAAATTCCTCCACATCTCGAGTGCTCTGCCTCATCATCATCGTGACTCTTCAACTTCTTTGGCAGTTTTTCCCACGCATTCAACATCATTGGGTGTTCTATCTAGATTTCTCAGCTTCTCTGGTAGTTGAGGCTCTTCGTCTTCTCTGTATTCAATGAGCTTATCCTTTCTATTTTCAGCTACAGACTTCAATGCTCATCCACCTGTCAATCCCTCTAAGAGTTGCCTTCCTTCACTGGATGAAGCTTGGAGACTCTTCATCTCTTCTGGAAATCATACAGAGTCTCTTCGAATCCTTTGGCAGAAATCATCAATGGTTTCCAACAGTTAGACTGCGAGGGGCAACATTATCCCTCCGATTGTGATCATATTTACCAGCACCATTGGATTGGCTCCATGGGATCTTGCACTCATTTCGACATTTTGGCATTCAACAATTCGACATTCGTGTGACCAAGTGTCTCGAAACTCCCATATAGGATCTCTGAAGCTCCGATACAGAGCTTTTTTGTGCTAGCTCCTTCCTCTATATGATCATGGCCATGACCAAGTGCTTATGTATAAAGTGCATTTTGAGAATTCGCGTTTCATGAATCTGGAGATGAGGCATCTCGACTCTCCAAGTTGTGATCTCTGAAACCCTGAAATGGAGCTTATTTGGACTGACTCCTTCCCTTCTCATGACCACCGGCGATGACCATAGACCGTGCCAAAAAGGCGCTTCATATTTCATGATTTTCCACACCATGCTCCGTTGACCCCAAGTCAGTGAAATTCCAATTGCTTGCCACTTCTCCTATGATTCGATGGTTCAAATATGATCTTGATTTGACGACTGCGATTAACTCACGATTTCACATCTCGTGAGTTCTTCGATGGAGGTTCTTGTCACTCCGACTTGCGATAGGCGATATTCTGAAATAAAGTTGGATCAACGGTCCAGATCACACCTTGATCTGACGGCTACGATTAACTCGCGATATCGCATCTCGTGAGTTCTTAGATGGATATTCTTGTCACTCCAAGTCACAATATGTGAAACCCCGAAATGGAGTCTTTGACATGCTTTGATATTCTACCACATGTCCCTCTTGGATCAACGGTCAAGATTTTATCGTGATCTCGCATCTCATGAGTTTGAATCTCTTTCCTTTGAATTTCATGACTTGCGAAACTCTGAAGTGGAGTCTTTGTGGTCCTCTGATCATTTGCTACGCATCCTCTTGATCAATGGTCAATATCTTGTAATGATTTCACATATCGCGATCTCGACATTCCTGTGGTATTGTTTCTTGACTCTCCAAGTTGCGAGTCACAAAACCTTGAAGTGATGTAAGCCTGCTGACATCACACGTGGATTGACACGTGTCGAATAACTGCCACGTGTCACTCTGATTCGTGACTTACATGTGCTTGAAATGTCAAATCAGTTTGACACTTGTCATTGCCTGGTTGTGCCACGTGTTCTTAGCTGACGCAGTTTGCTAATGTGAGTTGGATCGATGGTCCAGATGTGATCTTGATTCAACAGCTTAGATCATATCATGATTTCGATGGACCTGTGGTATTGGTTCTTGCCTCTCTATGTCGTGATTCACAAAACTCCGATTCGCGAACTCACTTCACCTTGCACTTTTAAAGATCGTGTAGATTCTCCTAGATCCTATGATGGTCGGTCCTCATGCTTGGATCTAATGCCCGATATCTATCCTCCATATCTGCATGCTCTTGTTGTCTACATTGAGATCTGACAGCCATCGGGAATTCTGAATTGTTGATCCAACGATCACTATTGATGCTCCTCCCCGATTATCACAGCACTGTTGATCATCGTTGATGTACTTGCCATCAATGACAAGCATACGCTACCTGTAAAACATGCCAATAGACCATGTGGTTCTTTTTTTCATTTAATTATATAAACATCCCTTGTGTTTTGTTTTGGCGGTTCACTCATTCTTATTCATTCATTGTTACACCCTTCTCACTCTTTCATTTTAGGGGTGTGCCTCGTTCTTTCCAATTCGTGTGCTCTTGGTATGAGAATGGGATGAATGGATGGAAGAGGAGATCCATTGCTAGATGGATTTAATAATTATTGATCATTCTAGGAAGCAATGGATGCATGTGTGCATGATATTGATGGAAGTTCGAAAAGAACTGTCCATAGTGTTGATTAAGGTTGGTTGTCATTGATGTCAACCCTTGAAGAAAGCCCCGCAACATAAAGGTTTGGGTAATGGACCCAAGATTTTTTGATGTAAATATGATCCATTATTGTCTTTTCATGGTTGATAAGAAGTAAATATGGATGAAATACAAAGTGGTTCCCTTATGGTGAAATCACTCAGGGGAAGATGCTTTGTGGAGTAAGAAAACCCATGCTTAGTTGTGGAATAATGAGATGAAGGAAAATGAATTTTTCATGTAAACTATCTTATATGGATAGTGTTTTTCATTCCATTTCGAGTGGTATGTGGAGCGTCACATAACTCCTCACGGTTAAAGAGTTATGGCCATGGGCAGTTGGAGACCCTAGGTTTGGGTAATGGACCCAAGATTGTTTGATGGATAACGGTATGAGTTATGATATATTTTCAGATAATACTATTCTATATGGATATTACAGGTCATTCCATTTTTGGTGGTATGTGTAACGTCACATAACTCCTCACGGTTTGAGAATTATGGCCTTACGAAGTTGGAGGACCCTCATATGTCATCTAGAAGCCCCAAAAGGTCAAAGTAGTCAAAGTGGTTTAAGAGATTTTAAAAGGTAAATAATAAAGTGAAGTAATGAGTGTATTATAATTCAAAGTGAATACAAAATAAATTATTTCAATAATAAATTTAATGGAGAAATTAGAAGTGGTTTAACCTTAAAATAAGGAAAGTGGGGCCAAGTGACCTAGAAGATGTTTTTAAGGAAGCTACTGGGAGAGTATAAATAAGAGGCAAGGCTCTATAATTTTAATCACACTTGAGAATATTGAATATCTATAGGTGTCTGAGGTAACCAAGGATATCTAATCTGAAATTCTAAGGGAAGGTGAAGAAAAGAAGGCCTAAATGTAAGGAAGGATAAATTCTTTTGATGGTGCTTTCTAAGGTATGTTATTTACAGGTCATCTCACCATTTTCACTATAAAAATTTTTCTATAATGGTTCAGACCGTGAAATTGTTATTCCAATGAGAAAAAATATCCAAGTATCTATGGTAAAAACTTCATTGTGTGGGGCATTGTATTTTTGTAGTTACACTCCGTGGAAAATAGGGTTTGTGGCTAGTCCTGAAACTAGTCAAAAACTTGTGTTTCAGGTCAAAACGTCATAACTTCTTCATAACAGATCCAAATTTAGTGAAACCAAATGTTTTGGTTAGGGTATTGTATTTAGTATTTTTATAACAGTTTCCGATCAATTCAAGAAATATTCCGTGCGGGGCATGCTCTACAATGCCGCTCTCTAGAATAAGCCAGAATTCAGCAAGGTATGCCATTTTTGCTATAACTCCTTTTCTGAGAGGTTCCAAGTAGTGACACCAGGTGGAATTGCATAAAACACACTGAAGAACATTGTATATCGGTTTCAGATCTTTATACATTATAGGTACAAAGTTATGATTACTTCAAGTTAGGGTTGTTGTCTAATCCAAAACTAGGCATCTGAGACTAAAGAAAAGTTTGATGAAAATGCTAGTCTCTTGTTGTTGAAGTTAAGGAAGGTTTGCAAGAATGTGATCATATACACCAGGTCTATTACAGAGCTACAAATCAGATTTGGATGATGAAATTGATGAGGGTTTTGGTTGAGGTACATGTTGAGTACATGGTTGAGACAAGTAGTTGATGACTTGACACATACATGAGGTGTATAGTTGATGATGTCGGTACATATTGATGAGTCATAGTTGATGAGTAGTTGAGACATGATTGGTACATACTTGGTACATGGTTGGATGCACTTGTTTATGGTACAGGTTGGTGCATGGTTGATGCACTTGTTTATGGTATAGGTTGATTACAGGTTGAGGTATAGGATGATGCATGGTTTAGATTTATTGGTATAGGTTTACAATGGTATATATCATAGTGACAGGTTGACAGTGGTTCCATAATTCTACCTCTACTTCAGGGTGGCAGGACGGGGCAAGGATAAGTGGTTGTAGCCTCCTTCTGGTTGTAGCCAGAGAATTGGGGAGTTGGAGCTTCCCTCAGGTTGTAGCTTGAGAAACTGGGGGGTTGGAGTCTCCTTCCAGTTGCAACTGGAAAACAAAGGAAGTTGATGCTTCCAATGAATGTAATTCTTCAAGACATATAAGAAAAAGCACTATGTGGTTTTCTCTCAATTTGGATTTCCACGTAAAACACTGGTGTATTGTGTATGTGTATGTTTGTTCATTTTTTCATTGCTTATTTACTCTGTAGTTATTGCATAATAATGCTTCATTGATATAACACTTGGATTATATGGTTAAAAAGGATTACATTGATCTATTACCGATTCACCCC
>ML783781.1:197024-208804 GCA_009831015.1 Picea engelmannii
TTAGTAATCCATAGGAGGTTCCTTCAAAAATCAGTTTAACCACTGAAAGGTAGATCATGGAGAGTACCAACTCATATAAAAATGGAATACCACAGTTTGATGGACATAAGTATTCTTTTTGGAGCATAAAGATGAGGATATATATACAGGGACAGGGATTTCAAGTTTGGCAATAAATTGTAGATGGATACACAACACCTGCAGTTCCACCAACAAATGACAAAGCAGTAGAAATCAGTGAGAATAATTCAAAGCCACAATTTCACTTTTTAATGGTATCAATGATACGGTATTCACCAAAGTTGCACACTGTAAATCCGCTAAAGAGATTTGGGACAAGCTTCAAAATATTTATGAAGGAGATACAAAAGTCAAAGCAGCAAAGCTTCAAACTTACAGAGGTCAGTTCGAACAACTAAAAATGAACGAAGATGAAGATATCGAAGCCTACTTGTTATGAGTAGATGAAAGAGTGAATGCAATCATAGGATTGGGAGAAGAAATTGAAGAATCTGTAATTGTTCAAAAGATACTAAGATATCTTCCTATGAGATTCAAACCTAAGATATCAGCACTAGAAGAAAGATCGGATATGGACTCAATAAGCATGGATGAAATGCTTTGAATCTTCATAGCATATGAAATGAGAACTGAGAAGGAAAATCCAGATGTAAAAGAAGCAGCCTTCAAGGCATCCAAAAGATCAAATCAAAAGAAAAAGGAACAAGAAGAATATAGCAGTAGCAGTGATGCCTCAGAAGATGATGAAGATGTGGCCAACTTCATCAAAACACTAAACAAGGGAACCAACGGTCGGTATAGAGGTAATATCTCTTTAATTTGTTTTAATTGTGATGGTATTGGTCATTTTTCTAACAAATGTCCTCATAAGAAAAAGAGAAGTGATGAAGGCTACTCAAAAGGAAAACACACATACAAAGTCAAAAGAACTACAAAGAAATTTTCCAAGAAAATCTTATACACCAAAGAAGATATCTCATCATCAGATGAAGATGAAGTCAGTGACAATGAGACAGGAAGAGTTATATTCATGGCAGTAAAAGACTTTGACAAAGAAGACTCCGAAGAAGAATATGAAGAAGCCGAAGAAGAATGTGAAGAAGTCGAAGAAGAAATTGAAGAGGCAAAAGTTGACTATCGAGAAGAATTAATGTGTGCCATAGAAGTTATCATAAGAGAAAAGAAGAAAAACAAGAAACTACAAGCAAAACTAGACAAGAAAAAGAACACTCGAGAACTAGAACAAATGATCACAAAATTGAAGGTTCAAATAGAATAAGATAAAAGAATTGAAGAAGCACTCAAATAATAACTAGAAGAAAAGGACAAGATCATTGGAAACTTGGAAGCAGAGGTTGTGATGGTAAGAAAGTATATTCAAAAGAAAAATATGCAAAATAGTTCAAAAGTTCTGGATGACATTATCAACAGTTAAAAATCTCATCTTGACAAGTCCGGACATGGATACAATCAGACAGAAAAGGGATCAAACTCCAAAAAAACAGAGCAAGAAACAAATCCAAAGAGCTATGCTGAAATAATCAAAGAGGATAGGAAGATATACAAGGAAGATTGTAGGGACACTCCTCCACCAAGAAGATTTAGATTTCAGAATCAACAACAGACAGATAGGCCTCAAGAAGAAGGATTCATAAGAGCACCTCCTTTCAAAAGATCTTCAACTCCCAGGTATCAAACTATATTTTTTGGTTTATGTTATGCATGTAATAATTTTGGACACAAAGCTGTGAATTTCAGAGCTAACAACAGGAACAATAACAACTTGGAGAGTTATACACAAAGGGATTATTCAAGGAGACCTAGTGACACACAAAGAAGAAGTTACAACAGGTTTGAATCTTTGAGCACTGAAGTGGAATGTTACAAATGTAACAATTTTGGACACATGGCCAAGGATTGTATAATAACAGACCCTCCTAAAGAACCTCAATAGAATAACAACAGTTTCAGACAAGCACCTAAAAAAATGACATGGATAAGAAAGAAAGATCAGTATAACAATGAAGAATGCATAGTCGCTCTACAAGATAAGCAGAAGAAACACAGTTTTTATGTTGAAAGTGGATGTTCAAAACACATGATAGTGATAAAAATTTTTTTATTACATTACAAAAAGAAAAAAATGGATTAGTCTCCTTCGGAAATGATAATTCATCCAAAATCATTGGAGAAGGCATAGTCTGAATTGGGAAAAAGAATGAAAAGGCACAAAATGTTCTATTGGTAGAAGATATGAAACATAATGTTCTAAGTGTGAGTCAAATGTGTGACAAAGGTCATAAACTTACTTTCGATTCAGAAAAGTGTGAGATAAGAAAAGAAGGTTCAGGGAAATTGGTCGGTACAACTGTAAGAACTTCAAACAACATATATGTGTTAAGTGAAATTGGAAATGAAAAGTGTTGTCTAGGAAAGGAAGATGAAAGTTGGATATGGCATAGAAGAATGGGTCACATGGATTTTGATAACCTTGTCAAAGTCAACAAAAGAGAAGCAGTCAGAGGAATTCCCCAGATCATGAAACCAACCAACACTTTATGCAAGCATTGTCAACAAGGAAAGAAAACAAAGACCAGGTTCAAATCAAAGGAATATTCAACAACAAGACCACTGAAAATTGTGCACACTGATCTAGTTGGACCAACTACAACAAAGGGATTAAAATGAGAAAAATACTTTATGTTATTAGTTGATGATTATACAAGAATGATTGTAATTTGTTTTCTCAAGAACAAGTCAGAAGCTTTTGAAAACTTCAAGGTCTACAAGGAAATGGTTGAAAATGAGATGGATTCAAGAATCAAATGTTTGAGATATGATAATGGAGGAGAGTTCACTTCAAATTAATTTATGGACTACTATAGCAGTCATGGAATAAAAAGGCAATTCTCCATTGCTAGGACACCTCAACAGAATGGAGTTGTTGAAAGAAAGAATGGGACAGTATAAGAAATGCTAATCGATTCCAAATTGAAAGATATATTTTGGAAACATGCAGTGCATATAACAATTCACATTCAAAATAGAGTAATGCTCAGAAACAACACTAATAAATCTCCCTCCGAGCTATGGAAAGGAATACCATCAAATGTGAAACATTTCAGAGTTTTTGGAAGCAAATGCTACATCAAAAGAGAAGATGGAAGAATGGGAAAGTTTGACTCTCGTGTGGACAAAGGAATACTTGTTGGTTACTCAAGTATAAGGAAATCATACAAGTGTTACAATCTAATATTGAACAAAGTTGTGGAAAGCATCAACGTAACAATTGATTTAACATGAAGACCATAGTCAAAGGAAGAAGAAAACAAATCAATGGAACAAATTTTCGAAGAAGAAGATGAAAAAGAGGTAGAAGAGGAAGATGAAGATGAAGAGAATCCAATAGAAGCAGAAGAGCGAGTTCAAAAAGTATCTCCAAAGACACCTAGAAAACGAGTATAGAAGAATCATCCTTCAGATTAGATTATTGGAAACAAAGATGCAGGAGTTGAGACTAGAAGAAAAATCCATTCACTAGAACAACCACACCTAGCACTCTTATCTACAATTGAACCAAACTGTTTTGAAGAAGCCAACAAGGATGAATTTTGGAATAAGGCCATGGATGAAGAATTGGATCAAATAGAGAAAAATGACACTTGAGAATTGGTTCCAAGACCAAAGAATAAGAATGTGATCGGCACAAAATGGGTTTTCAGGAATAAATTGAATGAATATGGACATGTTACAAGGAACAAAGCTAGATTGGTATGTAAAGGATATGCACAAATTGAAGGAATCGACTTTGAAGAGACATTTTCCCTAGTTTCCAGAATGGAAGCAATCCGTTTACTTTTAGCTTATGCATGCTCCAAAAATGTTAAAGTATATTAGATGGACGTAAAATCAGCTTTTCTGAATGGGGAACTTGAGGAAGAAGTCTACATTGAACAACCAGAAGGATTCCAGGTGTCAGAGAACACAGACTATGTATGTAAATTAAAGAAGGCCTTGTATGGTCTAAAACAGGCTCGGCCATCAAACATCTTTTTGCCCCGGGTATGAGAACATCTCTCTCAATATGTTCTGTAAAAATTGTTATCATTCCGCTCTGTTTTAAGTTGTATAAATCTATTTGAAGCTTTCTTGCTTTGACCTGGGGATAAGGCCAGTAGCCTGTGTGAACACTTGCTTCGGCAGTTAGTAATACTCAAATCCCTCCCTTTCTGTGTCAAAGAAGAAATAGTCCAAATGGATAAGTCTATGTCTTTCCGAGAAATTAAAGAGTCTGAACAAGCTGAAAGACCAAGCACCTCAGGATCTGATGGCCTAGCAGAAATGTTTTCCCTAAGTAGATCCTCTTCTGTAAACCAAGCTGATATTGAAATAGTTGAAAAGAATCCTCAAGCAGCTTGGAAACTACCAGCTATTGAGCCAAGCAAAATCTATCAAGATCTTTCTCCATTTCACTTAACAGCCATAACCAGAGTTTTTGTCAGAGAATCTACCAGTACTATTCAGCAAAATAGCAATGAAGTACAAACTATTAGTTTGTTAAATCCTGAAGAGATAAGAAAAACTGCCAAAAAGCATGGTTGCCAATTTGTCCATTTTGGTTGTATTCGGGTTGGAATAAATGCACTAGTCCATAAAGGTATTAATGCCTATGTCTTGTGCATACTCAGGGACATGACTCATGATAAATTCACAGACTCCATCATAGGAGGTATTGTAGCTCCCTTGTCAAATGGTCCTGTGTATTTTGACTGCTACCCAAACTTTGTTGTCTCAGTAACAGATGAGACTCTTGGAGATATTCTTAAACTCCAAATCTTGACTTCAGGGTTCCAGATGAAAAAGAAAAGACAAAACCTTTCTATTTTAGCTAAAGGATGTTTTAGATATACCAATACAATGTATCCTGCAGTACTACATGCTCCTAGTAAAGATTCAATGGCTAGCACTTTGGTCTTGACAGATGCTCTAAATCAAAAGGTAGAGCATAGTACTATCAAATGGGAAGATCTAAAGTTTCCACAAGAATGGGTGGTAGACATTCCTAGAGCACCTCTACAAAGAGCAATCACTTCTGCTCAGATTAAATAATCCGGAGATTCTGCAGTGCTCTCATTTCCAGATCATCTCTCAAGAAGCTCCACTTGGCCTAAACCTTTCAGACCACCTCCACCAGTTCCTTCAAGTTTTTGTGTACATAGTCCTTTACAAGCTTTAATCAATCAGATAGGAAATGTGCCTTTTCCTTTACAATGTCCTGATTGCACTGAGTTAGTTAGTCTATCTACTCTACCTTCTTTAGCCTCAAAATCTTCTATACAGTTCAGGCATGAAAATCATAATCCAAGGACAGACTTGCCTCCAGCATCTACATCTAAAGAAGTCTGTCCCCATCCTCAATGTACAGATATTCCCTATCCACATGACTCTCATTGTCTTACCATGAGTCAAGATCTTGAAGAAGAAATAAGAGAAAGGCTAAAATGTCCCTTTGCCAAGAATCTGCGAAAACCCTCATCCACTGAAATTCATAAATATCTTCACAGAGCCAAAGGTTGTTCAAAGACTACTGTTTCAGAAGTCTGGATGAAAAACATGTTAAACTGGGATTTATATACTCATCCTAGGTCTCAAGAATTTGCTTCATCTACCTCCCTTGAAGAAAAGAAAGACCTAGCCAATGATTGGAAAGCCTACATGGATCAACACCATCTATACCTTTCCTTTTATGAATGGTACTATACCCAGTTATCTATTGTTCCTCCAAAGCCTAGCTCTACTAAACTGATTTCTTGTCCTGCCCAAGATTTAACTCTTTCAGATCTTAAACAGGAATTGAAAGCGACAAAAACCCTTACTATTGAAGAGGAAAAGCAGAAAGAAGAACAATGTAAATTGTTTCATCAACCCTATCATGTTCTTCTTACTTTCAGAATCCAAGACCTACATTTTAGCCTAAAAACCCTATTGGATACAGGATCTGACTTAAATCTTCTCAATAAACAAGTAATTCCTGTTGCATATTGGCAAAAGGCAGACTTGAAAGTCACTGGACTCGGGAACATCTCAAGCAATATTTCATATTCTATTCCCCAGACTACTTTATGCCTAGAAAATTATTGCATGGACCTCAAATTCTATCTAGCTGATATTCCTACTGCCTGCATTTTGGGAACTCCTTTCTTTGCTGCTGTATCTCCTCATGGCTCCATCCATATCTCTTCAAAACAAGCTGGGTATTTTATAACCATAGCCAATAAAAGGGTTGTCAAACTCCCTTTCATCTCTGTTCCTAGATGTACTACTGATGTTGAAGTCAATCTTTTCAAAGAAAAGAGAATAAGAGAGATCAAAGAAGCTCTGACCAGTGCCCGGATTGAAGATAGATTAAAATCCCCTCTCATCAGAGCCCGAATTGAAGAAATAAAAAAGCAATTTGAATCCCTAGTATGTTCTGAAAATCCTACAGCTTTTTGGAAACAAAAGAAACATGTTGTCTATCTCCCTTATAATGAAGAGTATGCTGGAACTCCCTGCCGCAGCAAAGCTAGTCCAATGAATGCAGAGTATCAGAAATTATGTTCTGAAGAAGTCATAAATTTACTCAATAGAGGTCTTATCAGAAAATCCAGTAGTCCGTGGAATTGTTATGGTTTTTATGTGAATAAGCATTCTGAACAAGTTAGAGGTGTTCCTAGACTTGTCGTCAATTTTAAGCCTTTAAACAAAGTGCTTGCTGATGATACTTATCCAATCCCTAACAAAAGCAATCTTCTGACAAGAATTGTTGGAGCAAAGATCTTCTCCAAGTTTGATCTTAAGTCCGGATTTTGGCAAGTTTCCATTGCAGAAAAAGATAAATTTAAAACAGCATTCAATGTCCCTGCTGGAAACTATGAATGGAATGTCATGCCATTCGGCTTAAAACATGCTCCATCAAAATTTCAAAGGGTCATGGATGAAGCTCTCCAAGATTATTTTAATTGGCTTATTGTATATATAGACGATATACTAATTTTCTCCTCTTCTATTGAACAACATTTCAAGCATGTACAGATTTTTCTTAAAGCTTGCCAAAAGGCAGGATTGGTCCTTTCCAAGAAAAAGATGATATTATTCCAAACTAAGATTAGTTTTCTTGGACATATCATTGAATATGGCAAGATATCTCTCCAACCACATGCTGTTGATTTTGCCAAAAAATTTCCAGATAAAATCCTTGACAAAACTCAATTGCAAAGGTTTTTAGGCAGCCTCAATTATGTGAGTCATTTCTATCAGAATTGTGCAAAAGATCGGAGACTTTTGAATCAGAGATTAAAATATTCTCCCCCAGCATGGAGTGAAGCATACACACAAGCTGTCAAGAATATCAAGGCAAAAGTCCAACAATTACCTCTTCTGCATGTTTCAAACGATGAATATGCCAAATTGGTAGAAAGTGATGCTAGCCAACTTGGATGGGGAGCTGTCCTCAAACAGATAAACCCTCAAGGACAGGAAGAAGTTATCCAGTTTTCTTCTGGACTATGGACTACGGCTGAACAAAATTATACAACCTTAGAAAAGGAAATTAAAGCAGCCTTGAATGCCATCTACAAATTTGAACTTTATTTAATCTATAGAAAGTTCATTTTAAGGACTGATGCTGCAGCAATGAACAAAGTTCTTCATAAAGAACTTAAAAATCCAGGAGATCACAAGTTTGCTCGGTGGCAAGCCCTCTTTAGCAATTTTGATTTTTCTATTGAATACATCAAGGGTTCTACTAACTCTTTGGCTGATTTTTTGAGAAGAGAACATCTACAAGTTGTACATAAAGTTCTGGTTATATCCATTCAGCTCAGAGATAATCAAGAACATATTGAAAATATTCCAGATAGATTATCTTGGGAGGATTATAAAGATTTATGGGTTCCAAGATGGGGTTTGAGGCACAAACAGGTGATCAGCCAAGCCACCAACATACCCTATTCCTCGCTAGTTCCATAGGTAAGAAGTTCAGGACTTTCAGATCTTCTTTCCCCTATTATTCAACAAAGCGCCCAACAAGCTATTGAAGCAGGTCTTCATCTGACATAATGGTTTCATGACATTAACCCCATATGGCAAACTGAAAGTGAAGCCAAAAGAGAAAAATATTTTTGCTTAGATCGTCCCAGAACACTTACACAATGGCCTGAGCAAAATTATGATATCATTTTTCCTAGAACCTGCTATAACTATGCTGACTATACTAAATTATGGTGGAAAATGTTATATATGGATGACACTTATTTTATCCTCAAATTTGGTTGTGTCCAAAGCAGCACACATTTCAATCCTCCATCCTAGTTGTTCACTTGGTGGCAAGAATTTGGAGTAAACAAAGAAGAAGCAGACCCTCATTTGATATCTCGCTTCTTCCATCTTGATTTTGTCAGAGATCTAAACTTTCAAGGTCCTAATAATCAAGAACTCTACCAAATCTATCTCCAAAATCATGTCCAATGGGCTGTAAGAAGTCAAACCTCCCTCCAAAGGCAAGGTACTGCACTCAGATATATCCGAAAAATATACACCAAAGCATGGGATACCTTGTACTATCCAGAAAAATTCAGTACTCATATTGAAAACGATTAAACAGTTTCATTTTCAAGTCTAGATGGCCGATAGTGGTGTCATCCGTTTTCCGTGGGTTGTCATTATCAACTCCACATTGTAAATATGTACATAAGTCATGTAAGTAATCATGAAGACTCGGAGCACTTCTCCGACTACTGGTGGGAATTGACCCACATCTCACATGATTACTCTGTCAAGTCCTTTTGATAAGACACAAATGGGATCTTACAGGACTACCCATGTGTTCTTGTCTATGTCAATAAAAGTTTGTCGGTTTCGTCTTCACGAGACTCTTGCACGATTCCTCGTGGGACCCTTTGCTTTAAGTCTGATCAGGGAATCCTATGTGACAACCCTGTCAGTTTGTACAATAAGCATGTCATTCGGATAGAATAGTGTCTCCACGATCCTTTGTGGTGGCCAACACATGGGGCCTAGAGTCACTTCTTTCACTTGAAGAATACATGCACTCTTCCTTCTCATTTCCTATATAAGGAGGAAGATCTTCTCATTTCAGGCATTCGCATTTGAGAGTTTTAGAGTCTTGAGTCCGAGTCGACTAGCTCCCTCTCTTTGAGCTTGAGTCTTTCTGTTAGGATCTCGGGAAAATCCTGCGCGATCTGGCTCAACCAGCGTGAACCTAAAGTGGCTCTGAGATATAGTCGAGTCTTTCCAGTGTGTTTAGTGTGTCTGTCAGAGAGAGATCAGGGCCTCCAGCCCAAATTTGTAATACCCGATAGCCGTGTTCGGCTTTGAATGATATAAAATACTCTGATGTTATTTTAGCTTCCGCACTCATTTTGAAAATCTTGTGTATGTCTATTGCTTTGGTCTCTATAGCTCATTGTGACCTGGTGTTCATTAGCCCGTATTTGCAACAACTGTGCGCTGAACTAATCCGCATTGAAGTTGTCCAGAGGCGCTGAAGGTTGTCCAGAGGAGCAGTCCGATAAGCCGCAGTGAAAGCTGGTAGCATAAGTCCCGCCAAGGCAAGGGGCCACTAGGGCAGCATTTGTAGGCTGAAGGTGAGTCTTAAAGGGTTGCAGACTCTCAGTTTCATATAGGCATTGCTCAGTTTCAGGCTCACGGGAGTGGGGATTCGTACTGGCTGGAGTAGCAGAAAACCGGAAGGTCAATGGCCAGGGGAGATAGCATATAGGTCAAAGAACTTAGCAAGGAAGAGACGACATCACAAGTGTTCACGATCTGTTGAATTATCCGGATCTATAGCTCAGCAGTAGGCGGGGTTCAGAAAAGGAAGTGCAAACAACAACCTCTACATGAAGGTAAGTCAAGGTAATATTTTATTAATTGAAGTTTATGTTGATGATATTATTTTTGGTAGTGATGATGACAGGTTAAGCCAGAAATTTGCAAAAGACATGCAGAATGAATTTGAAATTTCGTTACTTGGAGAACTATCCTTCTTTCTGGGACTTCATATACGTCAAAGAAACCAAAGAATTTTTTTTTCTCAAACCAAGTATATCATAGAAATGATAAAGAGGTTTTGAATGGAAGATTGCAAACCAGTTATCACTCCCATGCAAACCAATTGTAAGTTGAGCAAAGATAATGATTCTAAGTCTACAAATCAGAGGCAATATAGGTTAATGATTGGTATCCTACTATATGTGATAGCATCTAGACCAGATGTAATACAAGAAGTTGGACAAGTGGAACAATTTCAAGCAACACCAAAGGAATCACATGTATTAGCAGTAAGAGGATTTTCAGATATCTCAAAGGAACATAAGAGTTTGGATTATGGTATCCAAAAGGAAAATATCTTTCACTTATTGCCTACACAGATGAAGATTAGGCAAGTTGTATTGATGACCGACGAAGCATCGGTGAAGCAACGTTATACTTGGGTGAGTGTTTGGTATCATGGATAAGTAAGAAACAATCATCAGTATCTCTATCTACAACCAAGGAATAGTATATTCCAACAGCAACATGTTGTACAGAGGTTCTTTGGATGAAACAAACTTTGATAGATATACAGGTTGAGTATGATGAGCCCATTCCAATATATTGTGATAATGCAAGTGCCATTAGTATCTCAAAAAACCCGGTGATGCACTCCAAAATGAAGCACATTCCAATCAAGTATCACTTTCTATGGGAACAGGTTGCAGAAAAGAACATCAGAGTTGAGTATGTGGGCACAAAAGAACAAGTGGCAGACATATTTAAAAAACCACTTCCACAGGAAGCCTTTGAATATCTTTGCCAAAGACTTGGAGTTATTTCTACTTCAAAATGAATGTTTTTTGAATGCTTATATTATATGTCTTAGATGTACATGAGGAAGCACCATAAGAGGATAGTTCAGTCAGGGGGAGCAACCCTGGATGGAAAGATACCTTTGCCATTGATGACAAAGGGGGAGAGATTTATCAGATGCAAAGGATAAAGGCATGGTTGCAGGGAGAGAAAATTTATCAGATGCAGAGGACAGAGGAAAATTTATCAGATACAGAGGACATAGGCATGGTTCCAGGGGGAGCATGAGTGATATGATTTGAGTATTGCATCAGAGTGTTGCCATCAATGCCAAAGGGGGAGATTGTTGATTAATGTTGATTGTCATTGGTGTCAACCCTTTAAGAAATCCCTGCAGCACAAGGGTTTGGGTAATGGAGCCATGATTGCTTGATGTAAAGATGAATCATTATTGTCTTGTCATGGTTGATAATAAGTAAATATGGATGAACTCCAAATTGGTCCTCTTACAGTGAAATCCCTCACAAGAAGACGCTTTGCGGAGTAAGAGAACCCATTCTTAATTGTGGAATAATGAGCTGAAGGACAATGAATTTGTCAGGTAAACAATACTATATGGATATTTCTTTTCATTCCATTTATGGTGGTATGTGGAACGTCACATAACTCCTCACGGTTAGAGAGTTATGGCCATGAGAAGTTGGAGACCCCAGGTTTGGGTAATGGACCCAAGTTTGTTTCATGGATAACAGTATGAGTTATGACATATTTTTAGATAATACTATTCTATATGGATAGTACATGTCATTCCATTTCTGGTGGTATGTGGAACGTCACATAACTCCTCACGGTTTGAGAGTTATGGCCTTACGAAGTTGGAGGACCCTCATATGTCATCTAGAAGCCCC
>ML783781.1:211775-253461 GCA_009831015.1 Picea engelmannii
AAAAAGAGAAATGATGAAGGTTACTCAAAAGGAAAACACACATATAAAGGCAAAAGAACTACAAAGAAAGTTTTCAAGAAAATCTTATACACCAAAGAAGACATCTCATCATCAGATGAAGATGAAGTCAGTGACAATGAGATGGGAAGAGTGTTATTCATGGCAGTAAAAGAATCTGACAAACAAGACTAAGAAGAAGAATATGAAGAAGTCGAAGAAGAATGTGAAGAAGTCGAAGAATAAATTGAAGAAGCAGAAGTTGACTATCGAGAAGAATTAATGTGTGCCATAGAAGTTATCAGAGGAGAAAAGAAGAAAAATAAGAAACTACAAGTAGAACTAGACAAGAAAAAGGACACTCGAGAACTAGAACAAATGATCACAAAATTGAAGGTTCAAATAGAAGAAGATAAAATAATCGAAGAAGCACTCAAAGAACCACTAGAAGAAAAGGACAAGATCATTGGAAACTTGGAAGCAACGGTTGTCACACTAAGAAAGGATATTCAAAAGAAAAATATGTAGAATAGCTCAAAAGTTCTGAATGAAATTATCAACAATCAAAAATCTCATCTTGACAAGTCCGGACTTGGATACAATCAGACAGAAACGGGATTAAGCTCCAAAACAACAGAGAAAGAAACAAATACAAAGAGCTATGCAGAAACAATCAAAGAGGATAGGAAGATATACAAGGAAGATTACAGGGACACTCCTCCACCAAGAAGATTCAGATTTCATAATCAACAACAGACAGATAGGCCTCAAGAAGAAGAAGGATTCATAAGAGCACCTCCTTTCAGAAGATCTTCAACTCCCAGGTATCTAACTATATTTTTTGGTTTATGTTATGCATGTAATAATTTTGGACATAAAGTTGTGTATTGCAGAGCTAACAATAGGAACAATAACAACTTTTCAAGTTATACACAAATGGGTTATTCAAGGAGACCTAGTGACACACAATGAAGAAGTTACAATAGGTTTGAATCTTTGAGCACTGAAGTGGAATGTTACAAATGTAACAATTTTGGACACATGTCCCAGGATTGTAGAATGGCAGTCCCTCCTAAAGAACCTCAACAGAATAAAAACAATCATGGACAAGAACCTCATAAAATGACATGGATAAGAAAGCAAGATCAGTATAACAATGAAAAATGCACAATCGCTCTACAAGATAAGAAGAAGAAACATGGTTGGTATGTTAACAGTGGATGTTCAAAACACATGACAGGTGATAAAGACAAATTTTTTACATTATGGAAAGAAAAAAATGGATCAGTCTCCTTCGGAAATGATAATTCATCCAAAATCATTGGAGAAGACGTAGTCCGAATTGGGAACAATAATGAAAAGGCACAAAATGTTCTACTGCTAGAAAGATATGAAACATAATCTTCTAAGTGTGAGTCAAATGTGTGACCAAGGTCATAAACTTACTTTTGATTCAGAAAAGTGTGAGATAAGAAAAGAAGGTTCAGGGAAATAGGTCGGTACAGCTGCAAGAACTTCAAACAACATATATGTGTTAAGTGAAATTGGAAATGAAAAGTGTTGTCTAAGAAAGGAAGATGAAAGTTGGCTATGGAATAGAAAAATGGATCACATGCATTTTGATAACCTTGTCAAAGTCAACAAAAGAGAAGCAGTTAGAGAAATGTCGTAGATCATGAAACCAACCAACACTTTATGCAAGCATTGTCAACAAGGAAAGAAAACAAAGACCAGGTTCAAATCAAAGGAATATTCAACAACAAGACCACTGGAAATTGTGCACACTGATCTAGTTGGACCAACTACAAAAAAGGTATTAAAAGGTGAACATTACTTTATGTTATTAGTTGATGATTATACAACAATGACTACAGTTGATTTCTCAAGAACAAGTCAAAAGCTTTTGAAAACTTCAAGATCTACAAGGAAATGGTTGAAAATGAGATGGATTCAAGAATCAAATGTTTGAGATATGATAATGGAGGAGAGTTCACTTCAAAGGAATTTATGGACTACTGTAGCAGTCATGGAATAAAAAGGCAATTCTCTATTGCTAGGACACCTCAACAAAATGGAGTTGTTGAAAGAAAGAAAAGGACAGTACAAGAAATGGATCGAACAAGGCTAATGGATTCCAAATTAATAGATATATTTTGGACACAGGCAGTGCATACAACAATTTACATTCAAAACAGAGGAATGCTCAGAAACAATACTGATAAAATTCCCTACGAACTGTGGAAAGGAAGACCAGCAAATGTGAAGCACTTCATAGTTTTTGGAAGCAAATGCTACATCAAAAGAGAAGATGGAAGAATGGTAAAGTTTGACTCTCGTGTGTACAAAGGAATGCTTGTTGGTTACTCAAGTACAAGGAAAGAATACAAGTTTTACAATATAAGATTGAACAAAGTTGTGGAAAGAATCAACGTAACAATTAATGAAACATGCAGACCAGAATCAAAGGAAGAAGAAAAAAAATCAATGGAACAACTTTTCGAAGAAGAAGATGAAAAAGAAGTAGAAGAGGAAGATGAAGATGAAGAGAATCCGACAGAAGAAGAAAAGAAAGTTCAGAAAGTATCTCCAAAGACACCTAGCAAATGCATATAGAAGAATCATCCTTCAGATCAGATTATTGGAAACAAAGATGCAGGAGTTGAGACTAGAAGAAAAATATGTTCACCAGAACAAACACACCTAGCACTCTTATCTACAATTGAACCAAACTGTTTTGAAGAAGCCAACAAGGATGAATTTTGGAATAAGGCCATGGATGAAGAATTGGATCAAATAGAGAAAAATGACAATTGGGAATTGGTTCCAAGACCAAAGAATAAGAATGTGATCAGCACAAAATGGGTTTTCAGGAATAAATTGAATGAAGATGGACAATTTACAAGGAACAAAGCTAGATTGGTATGTAAAGGATATGCACAGATTGAAGGAATCATCTTTGAAGAGACATTTTCCCAAGTTCCCAGAATGGAAGAAATCTCTTTACTTTTAGCTCATGTGTGATCCAAAAATGTTAAATTATATCAGATGGATGTAAAATAAGATTTTCTAAATGGGGAAATTGAAGAATAAGTCTACATTGGACAACCAGAAGGATTTCGATTGTCAGAGATAACAGAATATGTATGTAAATTAAAGAAGGCCTTGTATGGTCTAAAACAGATTCATAGAGCATGGTACTCCAGACTAGATAAGTATCTGCAGTAGGCGGGGTTCAGAAAAGGAAGTGCAAACAACAACCTCTACATCAAGGTAAGTCAAGGTAATATTTTATTAATTGAAGTTTATGTTGATGAGACTATTTTTGGTAGTGATGATGACAGGTTAAGACAGAAATTTGCAAAAGACATGCAGAATGAATTTGAAATGTCATTACTTGGAGAACTATCCTTCTTTCTGGGACTTCAGATACGTCCAAGAAACCAAGGAATTTTTATTTCTCAAACCAAGTAGATTATAGAAATGATAAAGAGGTTCGGAATGGAAGATTGCAAACCAGTTATCACTCCCATGCAAACCAATTGGAAGTTGAGCAAAGATAATGATTCGAAGTCTAGAGATCAGAGGCAATACATGTCAATGATCGGCAGCCTAATATATGTGATAACATCCAGACTAGATGTAATGCAAGCAGTTGGACAGGTGGCACGATTGCAAGCAGCACCAAAGGAATCACATGTATTAACAGTAAAGAGGATTTTTAGATATCTCAAGGGAACATAAGAGTTTGGATTATGGTATCCAAAAGGAAAAGATCTATCACTTATTTCCTACACAGATGTAGATTGGGTAGGTTGTATTGATGACCGACGAAGCACCAGTGGAGCAACGTTCTACTTGGGTGAGTGTTTGGTATCATGGCTAAGCAAGAAACAATCATCAGTATCTCTATCTATAGCTGAGGAAGAGTATATTCCAGTAGAAACATCTTGTATAGAGGTTCTTTAGATGAAACAAACTTTGACAAATATATAGGTTGAGTATGATGAGCCCATTCCAATATATTGTGATAATACAAGTGCCATCAATATCTCAAAAAACCTGGTGATGCACTCCAAGATGAAGCACATTCCAATCAAGTATCACTTTCTATGGGAACAGGTTGCAGAAAAGAACATCAGAGTTGAGTATGTGGGCACAAAAGAACAAGTGGCATACATATTTACAAAACCACTTCCACGAGAAGCCTTTGAACATCTTCGCCAAAGACTTGGAGTTATTTCTACTCCAAAATGAATGTTTTTTGAATGCTTATCTTATATGTCTTAGATGTACACGAGGAAGCACCATAAGAGGAAAGTTCAGTCAGGGGGAGAAGCCCTGCATGGAAAGATACATTTGCCATTGATGATAAAGGGGGAGAGATTTATCAGATGCAGAGGAAAGAGGCATGGTTTCAGGGAGAGTAGATTTATCAAATGTATAGGACAGAGAAAAATTTATTAGATACAGACGACGGAGACATGGTTCCAGGGGGAGCATGAGTGATATGATTTCAGTATTGCATCAGAGTGTTGCCATCAATGCCAAAGGAGGATATTGTTGATTAATGTTGGTTTTCATTGATGTCAACCCTTTAAGAAAGCCCTAGAGAAAAAAGGTTTAGGTAATGGAGCCAAGATTGTTTGATGTAAAGATGAATCATTATTGTCTTGTCATGGTTGATAATAAGTAAAGATGGATGAACTCCAAAGTGGTCCCCTTATGGTGAAAACCCTCACAGGAAGACGCTTTGTGGAGTAAGAGAACCCATGATTAATTGTGGAATAATGAGATGAAGGATAATGAATTTTTCAGGTAAAATATCCTATATGGATAGTTCTTGTCATTCCATTTACGATGGTATGTGGAACGTCGCATAAATCCTCACGGTTAGAGAGTTATGGCCATGAGAAGTTGGAGACCCCAGGTTTGGGTAATGGACCCAAGTTTGTTTCATGGATACCGGTATGAGTTATGATATATTTTCAGATAATACTATTCTATATGGATAGTACATGTCGTTCCATTTCTGGTGGTATGTAGAACGTCACAGAACTCCTCACGGTTTGAGAGTTATGGCCTTATGAAGTTGGAGGACCCTCATATGTCATCTAGAAGCCCCAAAATGACAAAGTAGTCAATGTGGTTTAAGAGATTTTAAAAGGTAAATAATAAAGTAAAGTAATGAGTGTATTATAAATTTAGGGATGATTTTAGGGGCTAAATTTCGCTCATGGGCTAATTTTCCATGGTTTTTCCCAAAATAATGTTCGCTATTCTAAAAATGATTTGCCCAAATTCTATAGGATAAAATTATTTTACCTTAAAAATCGCCAATAAATTATATAAACTATACAAAATCCTTAGAAATTTGAATATTTTTACAAAAATATCACCAAAAATTTATAGTTGGAATATGAAGGATTAGTAAGATTCGCCAAGGTTTCTACATTTTAAAATAAATTTCCATCCTTAAAATCATCCCTGATTATAATTCAAAGTGAATAAAAAATAAATTATTTCAATAATAAATTTAATGGAGAAATTAGAAGTGGGTTAACCCTAAAATAAGGAAAGTGGGGCCAGGTGACCTAGAAAATGTTTTTAAGGAAGCTACTTGGAGAGTATAAATAAGAGGCAAGGCTCTCTCATTTTAATCACACTTGAGAATATTGAATATATATAGGTGTTTGAGATAACCAAGGATATATAAGCCAAAATTCTAAGGGAAGGTGAAGAAAAGAAGGCTGAAATGCAAGGAAGGATAAATTCTTTTGATGGTGCTTTCTAAGGTATGTTATTTACAGGTCATCTCACCATTTTCGCTATAATTTTTTTTCTATACTGATTCATACCTTGAAATTGCTATTCCATTGAGAAAACATATCCAAGTATCTTTGGTAAAAACTTCAGCTTGTGGGTCATTGTATTTTTGGAGTTACACTCCGTGGAAAATAGGGTTTGTGGCTAGTCCTGAAACTAGTCAAAAAAATGGTGTTTGAGGTAAAAACATCATAACTTATTAATAAAAGATCCAAATTAAGTGAAATCAAATGTGTTGGTTAGGTTGAAATATGTAGTATTCTATGTAACATTTTCATATCAATTCAACAAACATTTTGTGCGGGGCATTCTCTATAAGGTCTCTCTCTAAAATAAGACAGAATTCAACAAGGTATATCATTTTTGCTATAACTCCTTTTATGAGAGGTTCCAAGTAGTGACACCTGGAGGAATTGCATAAAAATAACTGAAGAAAATTGTTTATCTATTTCAGATATTTATACATTACAGGTACAAAGTCATGATTACTTCAAGTTAGGCTTGTTGACTAATCCAAAACTAGGCATGTGAGACTAAAGAAAAGTTCGGTGAAAATGCTAGTCTCTTGTTGTTGAAGTTAAGGAAGGTTTGTAGGAATGTGATCATATACACCAGGTCTATTACAGAGCTACAAATAAGATTTGGATGATGAAATTGATGAGGAATTTTGGTTGAGGTACATGTTGAGTACATGGTTAAGACAAGTAGTTGATGAGTTGGCAGATACATGAGGTGTATAGTTGATGATGTTGGTACATATTGATGAGTCATAGTTGATGAGTAGTTGACACATTATTGGTACATACTTGGTACATGGTTGGATGCACTTGCTTATGGTACAGGTTGATTACAGGTTATTTGGTACAGGTTGGTGCATGGTTGATGCACTTGTTTATGGTATAGGTTGATTACAGGTTGAGGTATATGTTGATGCATGGTTGATGCATGGTTCAGATTTATTGGTACAGGTTTACAATGGTATATATCACAATGACAGGTTGATAGTGGTTCCATCATTCTACTTCTACTTTAGGGTGGCAGGACGGGGCAAGGACAGGTGGTTGTAGCCTCCTTCTGGTTGTAGCCATAGAATTGGGGAGTTGGATATTCCCTCAGGTTGTAGCCTGAGAAACTAGGGGGTTGGAGCCTCCTTCTAGTTGCAGCTGGAAAACAAAAGAAGTTGGTGCTTCCAATGGATGTAATTCTTCAAGACATATAAGAAAAATCATTCGGTGGTTTTATCCCGATTTGTGTTTCCACGTAAAACACTGGTGTACTGTGTATGTGTATGTTTGTTGATTGTTCATTTATTATTTACTCTGTATTTATTGGATGATAATGCTTCATTCATATAACACTTGGATTATATGTTTAAAAAGGATTACATTTCTCTATCAATGATGCACCCCCCATCTCAGTAATCCAACACATAGCTGAGAATCCTTGGAGTTTCCTGTAGGGATATTGTTTGACCAGTAGAATTGGAGCTTTGGAGAGAAATGGGACAACCTGAGGGGTTGCATGGCAGAGAAAGGTGTTAATTTATTTGGGTTGTGCAGGCTCAGGGGAAAGAGAGCTGGAAATTCAGATTTGTTGTGTGGTTGGGAAACCTGAGAGCTAGTTAGCCAACTGTTGTGTGTTTTAGATTTGGCCTAGGACCTATTCTTGTGGATTCATAGCCCTGGCTCGAGGGTGACCTACTATTGAGAGTAAATGAAAAAAAGTGCCTATGGTTGGGAGGAACATCCTTGTTTTGCAACCAGTTGGTGAATGCTTACTTGAGAGATAAGTGCTCTCTGTGTTTTATGTATAATATATCTTCCGCTGTGTATTTAATTATCTTTGAGATGTATTTCGTTGTGCATGATTGTTGTTATTTGTTGTACATGGAACACTATTTATTTCCTTTATTCTGTAGCATGGATCTTGATTAATGCATGTGAGTCTTTCATGCTTGATTTCAGATTAATTATTATCAAAATTCGAAATCAGTTCAAAAGTGTGTTTTGGAGGTAGCGTGTTGCACCTGTGGGGGTTTGGATATGTTACAAACATGATATCGACGATGTTTTAGATGAAGAACTTGAAGAAATGGAACCAAATGTAGGAGACAATGTTCCTAATGATGATATAAATGATGATATGATTGGAAATGATGACATTGATGATGATTCTAATATGGCCAATCCTTACAACATCAATATTGAAGTGGATGATACAAATATTGAGTTGGATGAACTAGAAGAATATTAATGATATCAAAATTTTGAAATGTGGGAGGTATGTATTTATATGTGTTCAATTGGTTTGTTCTCTTTCATTTACCTTAAATGTTTTCATTTTTCTTATAATTAGTTTCTATGTTTGATTTTTACTATGTTGCTTTCAAATATTTTATACTAGATAAATTGGGTATTGGGGAATTGAGAGTGATGTGAGGAAGGGGAGGGGCCATATGAGCTTCCACCTTCACGTGGTTGTCCTTGTTCAGTAGATAATATATTATTCTTGAAACCAAGAGAAGCTCATTCAGGTTTATACCATCATCTCCAATTTTAACTTTGGTTCCTCTACCAATTATCAAGGTTGTCCATTAATTACCAATTACCAGAAATTATTAGTTTATTGGACCCCGCGCAGAGTGACTTGTGAATGGGGCCAATTCAGTTTATGCTTGTTTGTGCTGAAATTTGACATGGTTATAGTAGATTCATGTGTTGATGGTATGGGAGGGTTTCAAGACTCAAATATGACTCACACAAAGAATTTGAAAATCAAACAACAAAATTAAAACCTAATTGTGAAGGAGATGAAGTTATCCATGATCATAGTATTTTTCATCATCATTATCATCATACTGCGACGAGGTCATTTCAATGAACATGTTCATCATTCCTATAACATATTCTCCTTAACTTTCCATAAACAACGATGAATGGTTCAAAGCAGTGGAGATGGATTAAGAACTATAAAATAGGGAAGGAGTTGGAGAACCAAAGATTATTTGAAAAATATAATGGTAGGATTGAGACAAAACTTCATGTATATTTTCCCTTGAAACTAGTGCAACCATGCCTAAATAAGGATCATGCTTGTGTAATGCATTCCCTTTTATAAGGTCAAACTTGAACATTCCCACTCTGTCTTTGAAAAAATCATAGTATATCATAGGTGGAACACCCAAGGCGCAAAATTGTTAGGATTTTGGTAATTTCACCTATCATTGATGTAAAACCCTAGGAGGAACCCTAATCCTATACAATTCCTTCCTTCATACTTGATTTGAATATGTTTCATCATTAAAAAGAATGAATCTATTGATGTATTTTTTTCTTCTTGTAATGTAATGTTGTTTTTCGTGTAGTTGTTTTGGATCAAATCAATATTAAATGGGTTAGAAGGGTTTTTATCTTATTTAAGTGAGTTGAATCCATGGTTTTGTTGCTATAGTGTAATGAAATTGTTTTTATTTTATTATGTGCATGTTAACTTGGATTTATCTTCCTCCTCATCTTATTCCTCCATCTTAGTCATGCTTGGAATACTCTTCAACATGAGCACTTTAGAAGTTCCTTTATTTCCCTTTATCAAAAAACCTAATTTATATTATCTAACAATTTAGATTGTTTCCCCATGTTCGTTCTCCTCTTCCCCATCATTCTTTCCCCATGTTCTTTCTCCTTTTCATTTTTTCCTTCTCCACCTCCCACACTCACTCATTTCATGATTATCAACAATTGTCATTGAAATTTAAAAATGAAATCACTAGCAATCCTCATGGTCCCATCATTGACTAGAGTCCCACAATACCCTTTTTCAATTGGAATACCAATATTTTCAACCATCAACATCCATTTCGTAACAAAGTGATTGTCCTCAATCTTTGTCCCGTGGATCTTGGTGGCCCAATTTCTCCTTCCCTAATAATTTTTTTGTTTCTCCATTCAGTTAATATTTCAATAAATGTGCTTCATGCTCACATCCCAACTCAATTAGGGTGTCTCTTTCATTTGAGGGAGCCCTTCTTGTACAATAATCAATTAGAAGGAAATATCCCAAGTCAACTAAGTAGTTGTAAACATTTGTTTTTCCTGGCACTCTCCTTCAACAATCTGAGTGGAAATATCCCCAAGGAGTTAGGTTCCTTAAAAAATTTCCATGAAATAATCTCCATGAATTGGACCTAATCCTTCATCTACAAATTCTTTAATTCCATGCAAATCAATTTTTAGGCTACCCTCCTAGTTATGGAAGGTTGGACTGGAAGGTTGGACTGTATTCTTGGACTATATAAAAAATTCAATGTTGGCCCCATTCACAGGTCACTATTGCCATTGTCTAGCCCTAGTACAATGTATTTTTGTTGTTTCCTTTAGGTGAGTTTGTTCATGTAAATTTATAAGTTTGTTCGTGGATGCTTCAGGTGAGTTTGTTTGTGGAAGGTTGGACTGTATAATTCTCAATCGATAATGAGGCTAAAATAACATCTCTTGTCTAGATCGAGTTCCCTAGTATCTCGACGTAATTCTAGTCCAAGATTCTACTTATTTATTCTCACATAGTGGAAGTTATATGCCTAAAAATGGATAGGTTATTTAACTCTAGGTAACATCCCTATGTTTGTGTTAGGTTTAACCTTTCGAAGGACCTCATGGATTTTGTCATCATTTGGGATGGAAATGTGTTCCTCAAATAACATTTTTGATATGTTAACCTATCCAGTACTTGCTATTGTTGTTAAATACTTGACCACACATTTGCAATTGTTCTCTCATGGCCCCAATTGAATCCTTGTACCAATACATGTAATCCCAAGGCCCCCTATGCATAGAATGCAGGTGAATATGCATGAACCTAGGTGTAGAGAAAGAACAATTATGGTAATCTCCACCTATTAGAGCTTCATCGATGGCCCCAGTTCTAACCTGGCAGATCCCAACCTCAGAGATCTTGAATTCCATGGCCTCGATCTGAAGAGGATCTTTGCATCCCATTGTGATTTTCTTGTTAGAACCAAATGTTCCTGGCCCTATCATGAAGCATGGTCATTCCCTCTTAGTTGGGTGTGGGATTAAGCGTTCATTCCCTCTCAGTTGGGTGTGGGATTAAGAAGTGATTTCCTCTTTGTTGGGTGCGGTATTAAGAGATCATTCCCTCTTAGGTGAGTGTGGGATTAGGCATTATCATTATCCACTCTCTATGTCTTGACATACTAAGACTATTTGGTTAGTGATGATGACACAAAAAAACAAAACAAATAATTATTATTGACTTTTTTTAGGTAAGAATTGTTTTGGTGTACTTCAAAACCTCAAAGATAATGAGACAAATATAGAATATGCATTATTTTTTATGCAAGAGACCTAAGGGAATGTCTATGGCGTAATTGAGCTTGGAATAAAATATGATTTCTACCATATGTTGACTTCCATTAGTGGTAGACGTGTGTTTTTTGCAAGAAGTCATGTTCATCAACTTTATGTTATACATGGCCTTGTTTGTTATACAAACAAGAACCCTTCACATCTTCTTATGGTATGAAATCAATATATCACATGGAAACATTAGCATCAAACAATTTCTCTATTGTGAAAAATTGAAGGGAATTCAACATGGGTCATTAGAGAATGATATATCAATCCACAGTAAATATTAAAGTTTTTCTTGTAAGGGATGAAGGGAATATGTAGGAAAATTCCATGTTGCATGTTGAAATGAACGAAAAAGGGGTTCCATAAAATGTTGCGACATACATTATTCTTGTCAATGAGATATGGAAAGAGGGAAATGGTGATCAAGCTTCTTAGCTATATGAACACATGTTATCCAAGGGTCTTGTGCCTAAAATATTCACATATGGTGTGCTTGTAAATAGATTTTTTAAGGAAGGGTAACTGGAAGAGGCCAACCTATTCCCGACTAAATTTTTTGGAAGGGGTTTATATCCTAATGTCATTATTTACAATACATTGATTGGTGGATACTTTGGGGAGGGTAATTTGAAAGAGGCACTTAGAGTCTGCAATTGAATGATTGAGAGGAATAAAATGCCTCGTGATATGACTTACCACACTCTAGTGGATGTGCATATAGAGAAAATCATTTCACAAGCAAGATTTTATCATGTTTTCTCATCAAACATTGTAGTTGTTTCCATCTCCTCGATTATTCCATTACAAGAGACTGGCCAAAGATGTGAATGGCCTTTCTACTGTGTTCCTTGATTTTTTAAATTATGTTTTTTTGTGACTGATTTAATTTTCTTGAACAAGGTTAATCCCTTCATAGCTATGAAAACATTGGTCTTTGACCCTAGTGCAGAAGGTTCTCATGAAGAAAACAAATTTGGAATATTTACAAAAGTTGTAACTAAAAATGTAGTGACAACAATCAGTCAATTCATAAACCTACTAACATCACCTCAGTGATGATGGTGTTTTAGCCTTAGGATATTGGGTAATGTTACACAAAGCAACAAATGTGGACAAGTGAATAAAAGAGTGTGAAGATAAGATAATTTTGTTGGAAAACAAAGTATTCTATTACACATCTAATCAATACAATGTTTCATAGTTCATTGATTGTGCCTTTGAAAGTCAAAATGAATGAAATAATGTAAAAAAAGGAATTGTATCAAAGATATCAACATATAAAAGGGTAAAGCCAAGATATTTCAAATTTACAAAATCACATTCAGGCCTAGAAGATATCTTATGAGAAAACACAAGTATTGTTTGGCTCCATGAAAAGATGACAATATATTGATGATATTCCTCTAGAATCCCCTCTTTAAATGAGAAGGATATGCTTCATATTGAATATGGCCTCAGATATTAGAGGGATTTGGCCCAAATTACATTAAAAGGAGTTCAAAATGAGTTGGAAAAATATGCCACAATGTGGCAAGTGACATATAATCTTGCAAAAAACTATCACCTCCCTTATTTTTGGATCAAAAGATAGTGTTTTACCTTAGGAGGATGTATTGAATACCCTTGAAGACATTAAATCTTGGAAAAAATTCCACTCCCTTCTTTTGTATAGAAAGATAATTTTTTTCTTTAGGAGGATGTATTGAAGACATTTAAAGATGAAATTAAAAAGAAAAGGTAAGACAATAGTTCACTTCCCAGCATCAATAAGGCATGCATGAAGAGATACATTGAAGATCCAACTAGGTTTATTACATTAACTAATACCTTGTTAGCAAATTTAGAGAAGTTAAAAAAAATAAATCAAAGTATAACTTCCTTCAAACATCCTCTCAAACAACATCATTTTCCTCAAAGCAATATTATTCAGAAAAATTTTGAGGCATGGAAAACTTATATTGAAAATTATAGAAAATAAGAGAAAGCATCCACTAGCCAAGTGGAGGATACCAACTCCCATACCCTTTTGTATAAATAAAGAGAATGATAAATAAAAGGGGATTTTTTCTTGACATTGTAAAGTTTCTTCAAGTTAATTGAAAAAAAAACTGACTAACTTTTGAAGACTTATTCTGGTGTTTTCTATTGTATGGGTTTGTTCCTTTACTTTTTCATGCTAGAGTGACTCAAGGGAGATGAAGTTTTTTTCCTCACATACCCTTTTGTATAAGTAAAGAGAATGACAAATAAAAGGGGATTTTTTCTTGACATTGTAAAGTTTCTTCAAGTTAATTGAAAAAAACTGACTAACTTTTGAAGACGTATTCTGGTGTTTTCTATTGTATGGGTTTGGTCCTTTACTTTTTCATGCTAAAGTGACTGTAAAAAAAAATCTTCTACTACAAAATTTTCTTATGCATTTTAAATTTATTATTACTATTGTTTTTCAATAGTTTCTAACTTATGAATGTAAGATTATGATCAGAAATTGAAAGACAAACTAACCCTATTTCATTGTTGATTATTCAAATACTTATATTATTAATATAGAGTAAACTAATTTTCATTTTAATGAAATATCAAGTGTTGGTTTTATATTCATTCTTTGTTCCCAAAATCCTATCTAGTTCTTTAATCTTAGGGATGTGTTCTATTTTAGATTTAGAATTGCATTCAAAACATAGAATTTAATAACTCAATACAAAATCTAATATTGGTAGTCAAGCCATTAAACAAAAGGAGTTTACTATCCCAAATAGAGAGAAGGATGATTGGGCCTTATTTTTGGGTGAACTCCCTTAATTTGATGATGAACATTTGTCCATGTCAACATCTCCCCACCCAAGTTCAAATCCTTCTTGTGATGTGTTTCACTCTTTGTGAACCTGTAATATTTGTTGATGCTATTATCCATGAAGACCATCTTACCCTTATTTATAGGCTGAAGGCTGAGGTGCTTGGTTACATGTAAAAAAAAATACTGAACTTATGATCCAATGTATCATTTTGTGGAGGAACAAGTTGGAGTGTTTTATAATTCAAAACTTTAAATGGTTGTCCTTGGATGTAGGAAATTCTCTTCTTAGGTGACTTCTTGGGTGACTACATTAACTTTAGATAGAGGATTGAACATCTAATGTTTTATCCACTTCTAATGGTTAGGACATATGTTGAAGGTCAAAACAATTACAGGGTAGGTAAAGTCCCTCAAGATAGGCCTGCAAAATCATACCCTCTTCATTCTGATTTAATGAGCTATCAAATCCACTCGAATACTTACATTTTTTTTTTGTAAATAAGAGTTGTATAAAGATCCTTAAGAAAACCAGAGTTACAGTATCATCAAGAGTTACGGACTATAATAACTGAACTTCCCTGAAGGGAAACCAATTCTTCCAGCCGGTCAGAGTATAGCTCATTGTCTAAGGATACCAGTCTAAAAATGATAAAACTTAAGCATAAAAACTATAGTCTCCATAAAACAACATACCCAATATGATAATGGGCTCCATAAAGCCAAAAAAAATCAGACACTTGGCTAAAATAACATAAAGACACTTGTGGCGGTCATCTGGATGGCTTGTAGCAGGGCCACATGAACTAGGAGGTGGCGAAGGTCGTTGGGTCCGCAGTTGGTGCAACTTCCTCTTTGACAATTGTCCCTCCCACCTCCATGGGCTTGTGCATGGAAGCACCCATGATGACTTCAACTCCCGCCCATTCCACTTCATCCCATGTACCTCCATCCTCCATGGCCTCGTGCATGTTTGTTCTTGTGTCGACATTTCCTCCAAGCCCTTCCTCTTAGACAAATGTCCCTCCCTCTTCTATGGGCATGTACATGGAAATGCTTGTATCATCTTCACCAACCCCTGTAGTGTCTGCTCCTCCATCCCCTGAGTCGTCTTCGTTTCCTCCCCTATGGCTTCGCCTGCTCTTGGTGTCGAGTGGAAAGCCCCCTGCAGAGTTGAGATCATTTGCAGGAGCGTTGAAGCCTTCCCATCCAAGATTTCCAATCAAAATTGAAGGTCGTCCAGGCCTTGTCGCAGTTCAAAGACTAGCCCTTACAAGATAGCAAGGTTATCCTACAGTTGTCAGTCTGGTACTGAATCTGAAAAGGAATGAGGCACTGGTTGTGGTCCTAAGAAAATTGGTTGTGCTCCCAGGTGAGACCGATTGGTTGGGTTCTCTGGATGGACGGGTGCGCTCACCGATGAATTGGGTGGGACTGCAAGAAATGACAGTGAAGTGGAGGCCAAATTGAAAGAAGGCCCCGGGTTAAAACCCAAGGAATTTTCAGAGAGGGCGAGCCATTCCATATGACATGCGGAGGGAGAGGAAAGGACCAGGAGGTCAAGGGGGATTTTTCAATACTATGACTGAGAAGAGTGCAAGGAAGATGAAGCAGCTGACTAGTTAGGAGATGGTGCAAGCAAGGTTCGGAGAACCACTCGCGGCCGGCTTGGCTGCCAGGCTGAGTTGCACTTTGATTTCACTCTTTTTCTCGGCATTCCGGGGACATTGAGGGGAATTTCAAGTGTCAGGAGGAAGCATAGGTAATGAAAGTGTATCTGGTAGTGATGCAGGTTGCAGGAGGTCTCATCCTTGGAAGAGAACCTCTGAAAATGGATCTGGTAGGAGGCATGGCATCAAGATTGTTGAAGGAGGCAAAGGCACACGAGTAGAGTAAATTTGAATTCATGGCTCTGTGCCATCGAAATGACAGTGAGCTTAGGCCAAGCACACTGAGAGTAATGGTGCCTAGGCCTACGCAAGCCTATCTTAAATGCATGAGGTGGCGGTAGGGTGTCTCATGCTCCTGTCACATGGCCATTTCCATGTTGGCCACTTCGCACCCTCTCCTGGTGATATATGTCCTGCACTGGCACCCCATCTGGGGAGTTGTTGATGGATTTATCTTTATCCTTGCAATGTTGAAGGATGGGGTGAGTTGGATTGATGGAGGTTTGGCAGAGTAGCTCCGGTATTTCCCAGTTCATTCCAATATTAGCCAGTTCGTCAACGTTCTGATTTTCCTTCCTCCTTACATCAGAGGGGATGAAGGCCTGATTAGGTTGAATAAGATTTGCGATTGTCCTCAGACCATGAGAAATTCACCAGCATGGTGATATTCGCTCTGGGTCAGCACTGTTCAGGATTTTCCGAAAGAGATTGATAATGATTTGCGAGTCTCCTTCCACAATCAGCTTGGTGACATTGTGCTCAATGAAAAATTGCAAGCCTATGGTGAGCCCCCATAACTCTGCAGCATTGTTTTTGGTGTGGCCTAAGCTACCCGTGATGATGAGAAGAATGCTTTCCTAGTGGTTTCAAAAAACCACTCCAAATCCTTCCGCCCCAGGGTTACCCTTGGATGCTCCATCAAAGTTGAATTTGATAAAGCCATCCAGAGGGGGGTACCATTGTGTAGGGATTCCCTTGATGTTTTGAGTGCTAGGAGCGAGAGGTGGGCCTTTAACTAGGTTGATATTCCAATAACTCATTATGCTTTGCTCCTGAATTGGGCAATTTAGGTCCTTTTCGGTCCAATGTTGTAACCTAATTGTTTCCATAACGTTGTGACAACTTTGATTCCAACAATGTTGCTAGGGGATCTGGTCATTTCTGAAGATCCTTTTGTTTCTTTCATTCCATATTTGTGAGAGGATGAAGCATGGGAGCAGTTTCCATATACGGTTGAGAATACGTGACTGGAAAGCCACATCTCTCCAATCTTCTGAGGTGGTGTTGATGCTATCCATTTTTCGATCCGAAGTGTGCATGATTATCGCACATTGATCCTAGACCTAAGTGGTGTAAGGGAAGATGATAAGGAGATGATTAATTGTTTTGGCCTCCTCCCTACAAAACAGGAAAATAGATGGGCCAACGAACCCCCTTTTAGTAAGGTTGTCCCAAGTGAGAATTCTTTCATGTGTAACCAACCAAAGGAAAAGATGGATTTTTGGCCAATGCTTTAGGGACCAGATTTTGTTCCAAGCTTTCCTCGGGGGGGGGGATATCATAGTACATCTTGATGGCATAGGCCTCTTAGATGTTGAAGGTGCCCCTCAGTGAGTTCCCCCATCGTAAGATGTCCTCGCCTGTCAGAATGGGGATTTTCTAGACATTGATTGTGTTGAGCCAGGGCTGAAGATCCACCTGTACCTCTATATGCAGGTCCTCTCCCGTAGATTTCCAACATCTCTAGGTGGTTTTCGTTGGATTGTCCTTCCAGTAGTCTGCCACTTTTTTCAGTTTCTCTTTCATAGCTGGGGTGCTAAAGATGTCAACCCATGCTTCTTGCTTTAAAATAGGTAATTGTTACCACAAATTCTTCCAAGTTGTCGATTCTACTTGGTTGTCATCCAAATTAGAGAGCCTGGGTTGTCTTCGTTCCATTTGATCAAGTTTATTTATGGGTTGTCTCCGTTCCATCTCCACCAAATCTTAGCGCTCAGGATTTTGTTCATGGTTGAAGGGTCACTCATTCCCAGACCCCCTTGAACCTTGGGCCTACAAAGCTTGTCCCAAATGATCAGTGCCAATTTTTTCCCTGTTTTGAGGCCTTTTCAGAGAAAGTTTCTCTGCAAGGTTTTGATAACATTAAGGACAAAGTTAGGGGCGTCTAGGGCTGAGAAGTTATAAATAGGTAAGGCTTGAAGCACGGATTTAAGGAGAATGAGGCGACTGGGGAGATTGAGATCTCGATAGGTCCAATAGGAGAGTATTTTTTAGAAGGAAGTGAGGAGGTTTTCCCATGAACTATTCCTGAGGGTGTTGTCCAACAGGGGGATACCTAGGTATTTGGATGGAAGGGATCAAATTACATGTTTGATTTAATTTTTAGTTTTCATAGCTGCAACTTCCCACATAATTATTTGAACAACATATTTGACGTTAGCATCAACCCAAAATATTTGTGTTCCTCATAGTTGGTTGTTCTCTTTAGAAATAGGATTACCATCCAATTTTCTAACTATTGAACTTGATATTATTGTGATATTTTTAATCTCATTATCCAAACAACTCTTGGAAGTTCTCTACATTTATACACTCTTTAACTATAATTGATTTCCAATATACATATACTTTCCTTGGTGTAGAGATTGTAGCTGTGCACATGAAGTGACCAAACAATATCCTTGTATATTTTGACTATAAATCCTAATTCTGTGTTATTTATATAACCACTGGGGATTTTTTTAATTCTATGAGGTGTTATTTTGAGCCTTCTACAAAGGGTTTTTCTCCTTGTTTCAACCCCCATGTATCCAAAGTGATACTTTTCATCCAATCTCCACCATTGAAAATCCACTAGGGTGCAAAAAACATTAATATCCTATACAATATACCCACTACCTAATTTTGACCTCATATATAGGTAATCAAGAGGCATTTCCAATATGTGTGACGCATGTGAGAAATTTAAATTGAGGTGGAAATTTTCATGGGGACTCTAGTGAAAAGCCATAACCCTATTATTCTTGTTGATTTTCTTCATTGCCTCACTCATCATATCCAACTTAGGAAAATATATAAAATTTGATTAATAAGAATCCAATGTTATATAGATTAGATTGTATTTCCTGTTGAAGTTTACTTTTCTTATTTATTACAATAAGAAATTCATTGTTCCCATATTGGATGGACTCTTAATTATGGGTAAATGATTCTAAATCTGTGTATTTATTTTGTGGTAAATGCTTCTTTTACACCTTTGACTATATTTATTTTGTAGTAAATGCTTCTAAATATGTGTGGTGTATTAGATGATATTCATAAATAGGTTGGAGCAAGAAGGGTGTAGGAAAGGGTCAACTTGAGCCATGCATAGGTCAAATTCCAATTCTTTTAGTTCCAAAAAGACATGGATCACTCAAATGTACATAATCAATAAGAAGTCACATTCCCACAAATAGATAAGATATGCATTAATTGTTGAAAGGTCCAAGAAGGATTTTTTTCCTATGTTGGACGGAGCTTTCAAGTGTTGTAGAAACCATACATCTATAAAAATTGAGGGAATTTTGAAATGTTTTATTCAAGTATGAATAAGAGAATCAATCAAAATAATGCTACAGAGGTTGATGAGGAGATTAGTGCTTGTGAAGAAATGGTTGTTGAAAGTAATTATTTTCACTTAGACAAGTACAAAAGAGTGAAATTTCTTAAACAATGTTTAGTAGACATGTGGAGGAGGTTTTTTGTTGGAAATACGAGTGCAGGGGACATTTCAACTAGATTTTAGTAGGTATGAAAGGTTGAGACAACAATTTGAAGGCTAGTCAAAATAAAAAATGTATCTTGCAAATGCATGGGAGGATCATTCTATTTCCTTTTTAGGGAGAGATTAACAAGACATTAAAGGTTATGGATCTATTTAGGCTTCCTTTGGAATAAAATAAAAGATGACTTGTTGAACAAGATCATCATTTAGAAGACTGGACAACGTCATACACATATTCACCATTTATTCAAAGCCATGTCGTCATTTCTTCCTGAGTTGGAGATTAGCATAGGATTCAATTGAAGGGAATTTTGTAGGAAACAGGGTTATAGGAGAAGTATTGTTGTTTCTACCTCAGGTAGACTAGATCAATTAAGAGTACATTTTTCTAATAAAACTAGTGTGTCCATTATTGAAACAAAAATGACATTTGACAAAATGAAAGTGGCATACCATATCTTCATGCCAAAATCTTCTTATTGGCTTGAAATCAAGAGTACTTGATGGGTAGTTCTAGAATTGGTGTGAAGCCTTGTTCAAAAGGTGATCTCAACAACCGACTCAACACCTTTCATCATCTAAACACTTATGTGTTGCCATAGGTATGATTCATGTTCTTGTCACCTTGATTAGGATAGGTATGATCCATATAAATAAATTAGCCTAGTGGAGCATCACCTACCTTTGTTTAGCCTTTAATGTTATCAACAAATGCACTCTTGTTGGAACCCAAGTGTCTTTTACTTGTTTTTGGAGTAAAATGTTTGTCATTTTCCATTTGGTCTAGTTTCTTCAATTTGGGAACTCCCACCCTTTTCTTCCTTTCATGTTTGTGAATCCTCAAATTGTTTTGAAAAACGTTCCCCATTTGTGAGTTTCTTTTGGTTGTCTTGCAGTAGTTTTCTAGTCTCTTGAGAAATAGAGAGTTGGTTGTTTCTCTTTCCAACTAAACCATCAATAGCCATGAAATTGAGTTTTTTTTTTCAAAATCTCACAAATTCTCTTGTTGTTGCATTTTATTGACAAGTTTATGTACAATTTGTGTCCTTTTAGTTAAGAATTGGTTTTCATCTCTTTGAGGATTCAACTCTTCTTAGGAGGCTACATCTGTGGGGTAGATTTGTAGATGCTACAAATTTGTTCACAGGCATGTGGGAAAATTTTCCATGTAGTTTCCACATGGAAACTCTGCCCATAGGCCTATGAGCGGAATTGCGGTAGTTCTAGAATTGGTGTGAAGCCTTGCTCAAAAGTTGATCTCAACAACTGACTCAACACCTTTCATCAACTAGCCACTTATGTGTTAGCGTAGGTATGATTCATGTTCTTGTCACCTTGATTAGCATAGGTATGATCCATTTTAATAAATTAGCCTAGTGGAGTGTCACCTACCTTTGTTTAGCCTTCAATATTATCAACAAATGTGCTCTTGTTGGAACCCATGTGTCTTTTACTTGTTTTTGGAGTAAAATGTTTGTCATTTTCCCTTTGGCCTAGTTGCTTCAATTTGGGAATTCCCACCCTTTGCTTCCTTTCATGTTTGCTAATCCTCAAATTATTTTGCAAAACATTCCCCATCTGTGAGTTTCTTTTGGTTGTGTTGTAGCAGTTTTCTAGTCTCATGCGAAATAGAGAGTTGGTTGTTTCTCTTTCCAAATAAACCATCAATACCCATGAAATTGAGTGTTTTTTTTCAAAATCTCACAAATTTTATTGTTGTTGCATTTTATTGACAAGTTTATGTACATTTTGTGTCCTTTTAGTTAAGGATTGGTTTTCCTCTCTTTGAGGCTTCAAATCTTCTTAGGAGGCTACAATTGTGGGTATATTTGTACATGCTACAACTATGCTCACGGGCCTTTGGGTAGATTTTCCATGTAGTTTCCACATGGAAACTCTACCCATAGGCCTGTGAGTGGAATTGTGGTAGTTCTAGAATCGATGTGAAGCCTTGTTCAAAAGGTGATCTCAACAACCGACTCAACACATTTCATCATCTAGCCACTTATGTGTTAGCATAGGTATGATTCATTTTCTTGTCACCTTGATTAGCATAGGTATGATCCATTTAAATAAATTAGCCTAATGGAGCGTCACCTACCTTTGTTTAGCCTTCAATGTTATCAATGAATGCACTCTTGTTGGAACCCATGTGTCTTTTACTTGTTTTTGGAGTAAAATGTTTGTCATTTTCCCTTTGGTCTAGTTGCTTCAATTTGGGAATTCCCACCCTTTACTTCCTTTCAAGTTTGTGAATCCTCAAATTGTTTTGCAAAAAGTTCCCCATCTGTGAGTTTCTTTTGGTTGCATTGCAGTAGTTTTCTAGTCTCGTCCGAAATAGAGAGTTGGTTGTTTCTCTTTCCAACTAAACTATCAATACCCATGAAATTGAGTGGTTTTTTTTTTAAATCTCACAAATTTTCTTGTTGTTGCATTTTATTGACAAGTTTATGTACATTTTGTGTTCTTTTAGTTAAGGATTAGTTTTCCTCTCTTTGAGGCTTCAACTCTTCTTAGGAGGCTAAAAATATGGGTAGATTTGTAGATGCTACAACTCTGCTCATAGGCCTGTGGGTAGATTTTCCATGTAGTTTCCACATGGAAACTCTACCCATAGGCCTTTGAGCGGAATTGCCTTTCTATGTTCCTAAATGACCACAATATAAGAGGATTGTGCCCCTCTAATGAGTGTGAGGAATATTGATGTGTCACACTCATTAGAGAGGCACAATCCTCTTATATGGTGGTCATTTAGGCACATAAAAAGGAAAGTTGGAAGATATTGTTGATTATTTGGGTTGTTGTCATTGATGTCAACCCTTGAAGAAATTGCGGTAGCGAATTCCGGTAGCACAAAGGTTTGGGTAATGGACCCAAGTTTGCTTGATGTTTAATGGTATGATTTTTAATATATTTGAAGGTAAAACTATTCTAGATGGATATTACATGTCATGTCATTTCCAGTGGTATGCGGAACATCACATAACTCATCACGGTTAGAGATTTATGGCCATGTGAAGTTGGAGAATTCTCATGAGTCATCTATAAGCCCCAAAAGGTCAAGGTAGTCAAAGTGGTTGCAAAGAAGAAATTATTTAAATAATAAAGTGAAGTGATGAGTGTACTATAAGTCAAAGTGGATACAAAATAAATTATTTAAATAATAAAGTTAATGGAGAAATTACGAAGAGGACAAGTGGTTAGAAGTGGGTTATCCCTAAAATAAGGAAAGTGGTTTAAGATGGTTAGAAGGTAACCCCTTGAGGAAGCTACATAAAAGTATAAATAAGAGGAAAGGGTATCTCATTTAATCACACCTAAACATATTGAATATATACAATTGAATGAGGTAACCAAAGGATATCTAAGGTGAATTTCAGAGCGAAGGTGAAGTAAAGAACACTGAAATTCAAGGGAGGATAAATTCTTTTGATGATGCTTTCTAAGGTATGTTATTTACAGGACATCTCACCATTTTGGAAATAACTCTTTTTCTAGAATGATTCAGACCGTGAAATCTAGAGACCGTTGAGGAAACATATCCAAGTAGCTGCGATAAAAATTTCATCTTGTTGGTCGTTGTATTTTTGGAGTTACACTCCGTGGAAAATAGGGGTTGTGGCTAGTCCTGGAACTAGTCTAAAACATGTGTTTCAAGTAAAAACATCATAACTTCTTCATAACAGATCCAAATTAAGTATGACCAAATTTATTGGTTAGAGTACAGTCTTTAGTATTTTGTGTACCATTTTCAGATATATACAACAAATATTCCATGCGGGGCATGCTCTACAAATAAGCCATAATTCAATAAGGTATGTCATTTTTGCTATAACGCCTTTTCTAAGAGGTTCCAAGTAGTGAAATATGGAGGAATTGCATAAAAGACATTGAATAACATTGTGTACCAATTTTAGATCTTTATTCATTACAGGTACATAATTATGATTATTGCAAGTTAGGGTTGTTGACTAATCCAAAATTAGTCATGTGAGACTAAAGTAAAGTTTGATGAAAATGTTAGTCTCTTGTTGTTAAAGTTAAGGAAGGTTTGCAGGTATGTGATCATATACACCAGGTCTATTACAGAGTTACAAATCATATTTGGATGACTAAATTGATGGGGGATTTTGGTTGAGGTATGTTACATATATAGGTTGTATAACAGTAAGGTTGTGGCACATGGCTTGATGTAATGGTTTATGGTATTGGGTTTATGGATAGAGTGATGAATTGTTAGATAAATTGTGATGGTTATATTGGTGTATGTCTTTGGTATATGGTTGATGTACATGTTGGGTACATGGTTGACATACATGTTGGGTACATGGTTGAGATGAGTAGTTGATGAGTTGGCACATACATGAGGTGTATAGTTGATGATGTTGGTACATCTTGATGAGTCATATTTTATGTGTATTTGATGCATGATTAGCACATATTTGGTGCATGGTTGATGCACTCGTTGATGGTACAAGTTGAGGTACAGGTTGGTGCATAGTTGATGCAATTTTTTATGGTACAGGTTGATTACAGGTTGTTTGGACAAGTTATTGTGACAAGTTATTTGTACAGGTTTGGTGCATGGTTGATGCATTTGTTTATGGTACAGGTTGATTTCTGGTACATGTTGGCACAGGTTATTGGTATAGGTTGTTATAGGTTGATTACAGGTTGATTGGTATAGTTTTATAGCAGTATATCTCACAGTGATAGTGTGAAAGTGGTTCCATCATTCTACTTCTATGTCAGGGTGGTTGGATGGGGCAATGATAGGTGGTTGTAGCCACCTTCCGATTGTAGCTGGAGAACATAGGAGGTTGTAGCATCCTTCTGGTTATAGCCAGAGAATTGGGGAGTTGGAGCTTCCCTCAAGTTGTAGCCTGAGAAACTAGGGGGTTGGAACCTCCTTCCAGTTGCAGCTAGAAAACAAAGGAAGTTGGTGCTTCCAATGAATGTAATTCTTAGATACATATAAGAAAAATCATTGTGTGGTTTTCTCCCACTTTGGGTTTCCACGTAAAAACACTGGTGTATGATGTACGTGTATGATTTCTCATTTGTTCATTGTTTATTTACTCTGCAACTATTGGATGATAATGCTACATTGATATATCACTTTCATTTTATGGTTAAAAGGGATAAAATTTATCTATTACTGATTCACCCCCCTCTCAGTAATCCAACAATTGGTATCAGAGCCGGTTCTTTTAGGAAATAGTTTAACCACTGGAAGGAGATCATGGATTATTCTGAGAATGGAGTACCACTGTTTAATGTTCAGAATGGTTTAAAGTATGAGATATGGAGTGGAAGGATGAAAGTATTTTTACAATCACAAGGGTATTATATTTGGCTATCATTCATTACAGGATATGATAGTTCAAAAATGGAAAAGACTACAGCCAAGAAGGAATTGAAGAAGAATAAAAACATAGCAATGGATTTCATCTGGGAGGGATTACCTAATTTGGTAAGAGAAAAGGTTGGTAAATGTTCATCAGCAAAATAAATTTGGGATAAGTTACATGATATATATTCTTCACCCATCACAGATTCAGAAAATTCCAAAGAAGATGTAGGTACAGATCAAGAAGAAATATGTTCACCATGTCAAACATTTTTAGAAAATGAAGAGTACATAATCAACATAGGTATGTTGTTTTTCTTTAATTGTGAAAAACATGGACATATTGAAATAGAATGCCATGAAGGAAATGAGACAGAAAAAATAATTGAAAAGAAGACAATTATGAAGAAGAATTGATCAGTGCTTTAGATGAACTAAGAAAAGAAAGAGAAGAAAACAAGTCACTCAAGAAAGAATTGATGAAACAAAAGGAAAGTGCTCACATTTTTGAAGAAGCCCAATAGGTCATCAATAACTTAAGAACTCAGCTAGAAGAAGCCAGAAAGATCGAAGAAAATATTGAATATCAAAAGCAGTATTTTGAAGCCAACATAACATCATATAAGGAAGAAGAAGAAATGACAGTGAAAATATTAACAGATCATCTTAAGGAAAGAACTAACGATCTAAACCATATTGAGGCAGAGTTTGTTCAAGAATAGAAAGGAATTGAAGAGTAAAGAATCAAATTAAAAATCCATCTTGAAGAAGCGAAAAGAACAGAAGAAGTCATGAAGTCTTAGATAATGAAGAAAGAAGAAGAGGTTGAGAATCTTGAATAAGAAGTTGTCACATTGAGAAGTAAAATTGTCAAGCTAAAAAAGAACAATGAAGAGACATAAACATCCACATCAGTCATAGAGAATGAAGAGAAGCACTCTAGGTTGCTAGAAAATAAGAATGAATAAAATAGAAAGAGTTATGTAGAAGTACTCAAAGGAAGGAATCATGGTCAACTAGAATCTAAGAAAACTATTGAAGATACATCTTCAAGAAGACCATCCATGTTCAAGCCACAAAGAATCTTCAATCATGATCATGATCAGTCAAGGCAGAAATTCAAAAGGACTACACCACAAATAAGATCATTCACTCCCAGGTATGAAAATTTCTTTTATGGTCATTTTTTTTATTGTACTAATTTTGGACATAAGGTTGCAGATTGCAGAGATTATAAAAGAAATGTTCAAGAAATAAATGCCTATGTGGTCCCACGCAACATTGAATGTTACAAATTTCATAACTATGGACACATAGCTAGTGATTGTAAAAGCATGATCGATACTTCCATGAAAGGGAACACTCATATCAAATATAAGAAAGTATGGATAAGAAAAAACAAAGAACATGTGAACAAAGACCAGGTCCTAGAGATCGCAAGATTGGCAATAAAACGAGATGAAGAAAATTCTACAGAGAGAAATAAATATGTCATATACATAAAGGTTTGGAAAATAACTGAAAGAAAATAAGGACAAGTAAATAAGGAACATGTTCAAGAGATTTTACTTTCAGGCATTGTAGTGAAATATTAATCCACAGACAAAAAGAAAGAAGTCAAAGCTTAGAGAGATGATGAATCTACCAATGAAGATGATGATGAATACACATCAGAGAAGGAATTGTTCTGAGCCATCCAACTTAGAGACTCCCAGTTAACATGAATATTAGACAGGGGGAGTATGTGTGATAGTTGTGACAGACCAAAGAACCATCCTTCGAGCAACTTGCAAAGTTTGAGTAGATAGATCCAGAGCAGTCAGTTAGAAGAAGTACAATTTGATAGATTAATTAGTTGTAGTAGTGAAGACTTCATGATAGTATAGTAATAAATGGGTAAACATTATGGACAGTTGTGCAGTAGAGTCTTGGAAAATATGGACATAGATGGATTTGTAAGAACACTTAACAGGTTTGGAAAGATATATGACAGTGGATGAGAGAATAGATTCATATATTGGTTCAGAGAGTAGTTCATAGACAAAGGAACACTATCATAATGAATGATAATTACACAGGAAATGTCTCGAACAATGCTAATGGATTCCAAATTGACATATATTTTTTTGGACACATGCAGTGCATACAACAATTCACATTCAAAACAGAGTAATGCTCAGAAACAAAAATGAAAAAACTCCCTACGAGTTATGGAAAGGAAGACCAACAAATGTGAAGCACTTCAGATTATTTGGAAGAACATTCTACATCAAAAGAGAAGATGGAAGAATGGAAAAGTTTGACTCTCGTGTGGAAAAAGGAGTACTTGTTTCTTACTCAAGTACAAGGAAAGAATACAAGGGTTACAATATAAGGTTGAACAAAGTTTTGAAAAGCATCAATGTAACAATTGATGAAACAGGTGGACCAGAATTAAAGGAAGAAGAAAATGAATCAATGGAACAACATTACGAAGAAGAAGCAGAAGATGAAGTAGAACTAGAAGGGGAAGATGAAGAAGATCAAACAGAAGTAGAAGAGAAAGTTCAGAAAATCCTCCAAAGACACCTAGCAAATGAGTACAGAAGAATCATCCTTCAGATTCAATTATCGGAAACAAGGATGCAAGAGTTGAGACTAGAAAAAGGATCTGTTCACCAGAACAAACGCACCTAGCACTCTTATCTACGATTCAACCAAACAATTTTTAAGAGGCCAACAAGGATGAATTCTGGAATAAGGCCATGGATGAAGAATTAGATCAAATAGAGAAGAATGACACTTGGGAATTTCTTCCAAGACCAAAGAATAAGACTGTGATTGGCACAAAGTGGTTTTTCAGAAATAAATTGAATGAAGATGGGCATGTACAAGGAACAAATATAAATTGGTATGTAAAGGATACATACAGGTTGAAGGAATCGAATTTGAAGAGACATTTTCCCCATTTTCTAGAATGGAAGAAATATAATTGCTTTTAGCTTATGCATGCTGCAAGAATATTAAAGTGTATCAGATAGACATGAAATCAACTTTTCTGAATGGGGAACTTGAAGAAGAATTCTATATTGAACAACCATAAGGATTTCAGTTGTCAGAGAACATAGATTACATGTGTAAATTGAAGAAGGCCTTACATGGTCTAAAACATGATCCTAGAGCATGGTACTCTAGATTGGATAAATATTTACAGTAGGCAGGGTTCAGAAAATGAAGTGCATACAACAACCTCTACATCAAGGTAACTCAAGATAGTATTTTATTAATTGAAGTTTATGTTGATGATATTATTTTTAGAGGAAATGATGACAAGTTAAGCCAGAAATTTACAAGGGATATGCAGAATGAATTTGAAATGTCATTACTTGGAGAACTATCCTTCTTTCTGGGTCTTTAGATATGTCAAAGAAACCAAGGAATTTTTATTTCTCAAACTAAGTATATCAGAGAAATGCTAAAGAGGTTCAGAATGGAATATTGCAAACCAGTTGCAAGTTTAGAAAAGATGATGATTCAAAGTCTACGGACCAGAGGCAATACAGGTCAATGATTGGAATCTTACTATATGTGACAATATCCAGACCAGATGTAATGCAGGCAGTTGGACAGGTGGTACAATTTCAAGCAGCACCAAAGGAATCACATGTATTAGCAGTGAAGAGGATTTTTAGATATCTCAAAGGAATAGAAGAGTTTGGATTATGGTATCCAAAAGGAAAGGATCTATCACTTATTTTCTACAAAAATGTAGATTGGGCAGGTTGCATTGATGACTGATGAAGCACCAGTGGAGAAACATTCTACTTGGGTGAGTGTTTATTATCTTGGCTAAGAAAGAACCAATCATCAATATCTTTATCTACAGTCGAAGTAGAGTATATTGTAGTAGTAGGATGTCGTACATAGCTTCTATGGATGAAAAAAAATATGACAGATATATAGGCCGAGTATGATAAACCCATTCCAATCTATTGTGATAATACAAACTCCATCAATATCTCAAAGAACCCGGTGATGCACTCCAAGACGAAGCACATTCCAATCAAGTATCACTTTCTACAGGAATAGGTTGTAGAGAAGAACATTAGAGTTGAATAAGTGGGAACAAAATAACAAGTGGCAGACATCTTTACAAAACCACTTCCATGGGAAGCCTTTGAGTATATTCGCCAAAGACTCGAAGTAATTTCTACTCCAAAATGAATGCTTTTGAATGCTTATCTTATATGTATCAGATTTACACAAGGAAGCACCATAAAGAGGACAGTTCAGGTTGGGGTATCAGTTTTAGGAAGAGTTCAGTCAGGGGGAGTATCCCCAAGGAATTTTTAGTTAGGGGGAGAAGCCTCGGATGTAAAGATACATTTTCCATTGATGACAAAGGGGGAGAGATTTATCATATGCAAAGGTAAATTCTTGGATAAATAGCACAGAGGCATGGTTCCAGGGGGGTCGATGGTCACAGGGGGAGCATGAGTGATATTAATTTAGTATTGCATCAGAGTGTTTCCATCAATGCCAAAGGGGGAGATTATTAATTATTTGGGTTGGTTGTCATTGATGTCAACACTTGAAGAAAGTACAGTAGAAGAAAGGTTTGGGTAATGGACCCAAGTTTGTTTGATGTATAATGGTATGTGTTTTAATATATTTTAAGGTAATACTATTCTATATGGATAGCACATGTCATTCCATTTCCAATGGTATGTGGAATGTCACATAACTCCTCACGGTTAGAGAGCTATGACCATGTGAAGTTGGAGAACTCTCATGAGGCATCTAGAGGCCCCGAAAGGTCAAAGTAGTCAAAGTGGTTGCAAAAAAGAAATTATTTAAATAATAAAGTGAAGTGATGAGTGTACTATAAGTCAAAGTGGATACAAAATAAATTATTTAAATAATAAAGTTAATGTAGAAGTTACTAAGTGAAGAAGTGGTTAGAAGTGGGTTAGCCCTAAAATAAGGAAAGTGGTTTAAGATGGTTAGAAGGTAACCCCTTGAGGAAGCTACATAAAAGTATAAATAAGAGGAAAGGGCATCACATCTAATCAAACTTTAGCATATTGAATATCTAAAATTGACTGAGGTAACCAAATGATATCTAAGGAGAATTTCAGAGGGAAGGTGATGTAAAGAAGGCCAAAATTAAATGGATGAGAAATTATTTTGATGATTCTTTCTAAGGTATGTTATAATTTACAGGTCATCTCACCATTTTCAAAATAACTCTTTTTCTAGAATGATTCAAACCAAAAAATCTAGATACTATTGAGGAAACATATCCAAGTAGTTGTGATAAAAATTTCATCTTGTGGCTCATTGTATTTTTGGAGTTGCACTCTGTGGAAAATTGGGTTTGTGTCTAGTCCTGAAACTAGTCTAAAACAAGTGTTTTGGGTAAAAACATCATAAATTATTCATAACAGATCCAAATTCAATAAGACCAAATGTATTGGTTATAGTACAGTCTGTAGTATTATGTGTACCATTTTTAGATCTATACAACAAATATTCCATGCGAGGCATGCTCTACAAGTTCACTCTCTAGAATAAGACAAAATTCAACAAAGTATGCCATTTTTGCTATAACTCCTTTTCTGAGAGGTTCTAAGAAGTGAAATATGGAGGAATTGCATAAAAGACACTGAAGAACATTGTGTACCATTTTCAAATCTTTATTCATTATAGGTACATAGTTATGATTATTACAAGTTAGGGTTGTTGACTAATCCAAAATTAGTCATGTGAGACTAAAGTAATGTTTGATGAAATGGATAGTCTCTTGTTGTTAAAGTTAAGGAAGGTTTGCAGGTATGTGATCATATATACTAGGTCTATTATAAATTTACAAATCAAATTTGGATGATTAAATTGATGAGGGATTTTCGTTGAGGTATGTTACAGATAGAGGTTGTGGAATATGGTTTGATGTAATGGTTTATGGTATTGGGTTTATGGATAGAGTGATGAAATTTTAGATAAATTGTGATGGTTATATCAGTGTATGTTTTTGATATATGGTTGAGGTACATGTTGGGTACATGGTTGAGACAAGTAGTTGATGATTGGCACATACATGAGGTGTATAGTGGATGATGTTGGTACATCTTGATGAGTCATAGTTTATGTGTATTTGATGCATGATTGGTACATATTTGGTGCATGGTTGATGCACTCGTTGATGGTATAGGTTTAGGTACAAGTTGTGTTGGCACAGAATTGATCAGACTAGGGTCCTTCTCAGGTTACCAACAAAAGGTACAGTGTATTCTAGAGCACTGCCATTTTCATCTCCTCCAAAGAGAAGAAGTATCACTTGAAGCGCAACCAAGACAGAAGGATAGGGAAGGGAAAGGAGAATTCCTAGGTGGGTTCACAGAATCTTCAATATTCACCATGATCTTGCACAAGACAAACTAACTATACAAAATATCTAAGCTCATACACACATGAACTGAAGCTACTTAGGTTGTGAAAATCAATGATACACAGAAACATCATATGGAACTTATGAATCATAAAGAAGTACTGTAAAGATACACCTCACAAGAATGAACACCGAATGATGCAACATATTTCAAAATTTTGGATACTTATTTATATATTATCATATATAGCCTCAAAGATACAAAGTAATGCTCTGTTACAGACTTCTAGATCTGAACCCATGTCACAGAGCTCCATTTATGAAAAACTGTATACAAATTAAATTTAAAGAACTCAAACCCAACTTATCAACAATAGAAAATAACAAGAAGAACAACAACCTGAACCAAACAAAAAGGGGGGAACCCTTTCACAATCATATTCATCCCATATATATAAGTTGAATAGGGTCTTCTGGCTTTGGGCTTGCATGCTTTCTTGTTCTGTTGCAACTGCTTTTGCCTTGCTGGCATTGCGTTGTCATTTTCACAACCAATTTCTGTTACTTTTCCTCGCTTCACTGTCCATGTTCTTTTGTAGCTTTCACAACTCATGCTAAACCAAAAATGGGACTATAGTCCTTCTTGTGCAGCTTCTCATCCAAAATTGAAGGGCCCAACAAGCTCCGACCACAAGCGTTGACTCACCCTCGAGTCAAGTACTTGGATCTTTCGCAACTTCAAGGAGAAATTGTTGCTTTCCCTTGTCCTCCTTTTCCTCTTTCCTTTCCTCTTTTGCTTGTGCTTTCTCTTCCTCTGCCTCTTCAAATGAAGGGCCCAACTCTGGGACCAACTCTAAGGTCTTCTTCCTTACTTCCTGAAAGCTCCCAACTTTATCCTACCATTTACTAGCAAGGAGTGAGGCCTCAGAAAAGAACTGTTGGGTTGCATCTGTGATACATTCCTTGGGCATATTGGATATGACCAAAGAGTTCCATTCGGAGTCTTCTATTGCATCAACCTGATGCATTTGCATGTAAATTGTTTGAATGATAGGTCGAAAGTCATACAATTCCTTCTTAGATACAAATTGTGCCTCAAATATAGCGTTCAACTCATTTTTCACTTTTTGAATTTGATTGAACTTATATTTATTCTCCAGCGGATCCACAGTAGCTACAAATTCTTCATTCAGTGACTGGATTCTAGCATGCACATCTTATAGAGTTTGGTTTCTCTTAGCAAAGATGCCCATCCAATCATTGACTTCTTGAAATATCTGTGTGGACTCAGTTGTGTGCTTTTGTAGTGCTTCTAGGGCATTGTTGCTTTCTAGCACTATTTTCTCCATATTCTTCTGCGGATTCTAAGGCTGTTGCTCTGCTTCTTGTTGAGTCTGCCTCAACTTCTCTTCCAGATGCTTAGCACAAATGGATAATTGTGACCATGCTCCTTGGAGAAATTTTATCTGATGCTCTGGCTCTCCTACATCACTAACTTCTGGCAGTTGGGGTGCGACCTTTCTTATTTCCGACTAGGCTTCAACAATACTTTCCTAAACTCTTTCCAATTTGTGCTCCACCTGAATTTTGGTGTGTTCCTCCTATTTTATGCATGCTTTCTCAAGGAGTGCTTCCTCCCTTGCGAACTCTGTAGACCTTTCGGCATGATGGAGCCTCTGCTCTATTTGATCAGTTGAGGCTCTGATCATTCCGACTAAGTGCATTGCTAGCCACTATGAAAGGTCAACAGATGAAGGGGTGGTGTCCTTGGGTGCTCAGACCTACATTGGAATTCCACTAGCCATTGAATGTTCTGAGGGAGTCTTTACCTCCTCCTCTCCTGTGGATGGTCCTGGCACAAGCCTCAACCTCAATGCCGATGGCAGGAGCGTTAGAACCTTTGTTATGGCTAGGCAGAGTTGCAACAACTCTGTGCACTAATGAGGGTTTTGGAGAACTAGCTCCATATGTTCTTGCATTGATGTTGCACTCTGATCTAAAGTTGTTTTTGCTTCCTTCTAAACCTCTAGTAGCTCTACCTCTTTACATGCCTTCACTTTCTTAGTTTCGCTTCCCATGGCACCCTCGACCTTAATGATTGAGGAAGTGTACAGGGGACTTTGAACTTGTAGCTTCATAATTGTTTGGATCTCCATCGAAGATGGATCATCCTTATGCTGCACAAAAGGTATGATCTGTTGGTCCCAGGATTCAAGGTTTGGGCCAATCAGTTGCAGTCTCTACTCAGGTACTTTTGGACTTGCACCAAGAAGTTCTGGTCTCTGCTTGGGTAACTCTAGTCTTGTTTATGGTAGTTCTGGCCTCTGCTCGGCTCTGGATTAGTGGTTTGGGATGGACTGTTGGTTTTTGCAGGTGGTGATTGGAGTTGTGGCAGTAATGGAGGGTGCTCAATGATGATGGTGGATGGTAGGGTGTCAGGATCAAGGTCATCCTGAATATGTAAGGTGAGGGTTGCACGAACCGTTGAGCGAGTGTGAGGGACGATGGATGAGATGGGTTGGGGGTTTAGAACCTTGCTTGGTGAGATCCTTGACCTGAGATTCTTGGCCACTAGATCTATAATGAACTTAGCTCTAAGGATTTCGTTGACATCCTTACCTGTCAATAGAGATTTCTCTGGCAATTGCGGGAACAGCGACAGTGTCCTCTGTTTGCGCTTTAATGGCTATGTGTCCTCCTCTTCTTCAGAGTTTGTCTATGATGGAGCTTATTTATTCTAAGCCTATGAGCCTAAGCTTGGTCCTACCCATGTTTCTTTACCTTTCTTCTTCAGAAGCTCAACAGGAAAAACATAGTGCATCCCTAACTTGCGCGGGTTGTGTTTAACTCTAGGCCATGAAATCACCTCCTTGTCAAAGGCCTCATTGACCAAGTAGAACAAAAACATTCGTGAGTGGAAGTCCTCCCTATTGGCATGCCTTGGCCAAACAAATGCATGGTGTTGGTTCATGTTGAAGGCAATGTTCCTCGTATTGAAGTTGAGGAGCTCCTGTGGAATGCGCAACCTATGTGTTGCGTCAATAAGCCCATTGTACGACTTGGAGAACACCATTTTGTTGAAGTCTGTGTTCTCTGAGTCCTCCCTTGAATGAAAGGGCTCAAACATTTTTACTAAGTGCCCCTTTTTGGCACATGGGTAGACCCAGGGTTCAACGCACCAACAACGCACCAACAAAACCCTAACTACCAACCCTTTCGGTAACACCTGTGAAGCAGATGAAGTCTCACCCGAGGTAGAGGGGGGGTTGCAAGACTCAGGTGTCTACAACCTAGTTGGGACACATATCTATGATCAAAATACTTAACAAAGCACCTAGAAATTAACATTCATTAGTATTTAACCCTTATTTACATCACAAGTTAAAACCCTAATTACAAAACAATGCAGTATTAATCCAGATCTAAGTACATCTAACCATTCAACACATAGCATCAAAGAAGATATAGCATTCATTCACATCATAAAGTACTTAAGCATTCATAGATATATCTATCATAACAGTGCACTAAGACAATAAAAGAACAGTATAGCAAAAAGCACAATCCATGGGATATACGTGGTTCACCCTAGTGTGGGGCTACATCCACCAACTCTTCTTCTTCTCTTTATTAACTTCTTCCAATGTTCTTACAAGCACATAGCCACAAAGCCAGCTCTGCATGGGATAGGAGATCTATGTGCACCTCGCCAAATCCTCCTTCCCCGAGTTAGGTCCAAGCACCAAGCCTTTACACAATCTGTGCACAAAGCACTTACAAGCACTTGCACTTAGCTCTACAAGCCTTAACATACAGTATGCACAAAGCATTCACAACTATTCACACATAGCACACTGACCTCTTATTACATCGCCTCGCTACTTATTTAAATATTACAAAAAGGGACTAAACATGGGTAAACCCATGGGCCGACATCCCATACTCGTTACACAAACCCTGATATCCCAAAAAACTTGTAAAAGGGATGAGATCCAGTGATCTCCTCTTCGTCTGGGCGCTCCCTCTTCGACCAGCCTGTCGAAGTCCTGAAAATGGTCAAAATATGACCATGGTTCTCCTTTAGACTAGGCCCTTGGTCCTCAGAAGCACTGTTACTAGAAACCCAGTATGAAAAAATGGTGAAAACACTGAAGGCTTTTATTAATTTCATAATTGGTACAACATTTACAAAAGACGGTTTGTACAGAATAGTTCCGAGTTCTGAATGCTTGGATACAATTCTTCGATGATCCTTTTTAGGATTCATTACCCTCTATATATTATAATCATATGGGTAAATTAGCTATCTTGATGATCGAAATATCCTCAGGATTGCTTTACTATTTATAAAGTTTACAACATAGAGAATCATTTTTCCTCAAAACTGCTTTGCACCTAAAGTCTTGAACCTCCAATAGCCTATGTATCCTCAAAATCTCCTTATCTATATTGGTTTTAACAATATTTATCCATTCCTGCAATAAAATCAAACAATTCCAACCGAATTTTAGAATTTATCTAATACTAAATAATATTTCTAGAAGACATTTTAATCATTTCCTATCCTACTTTATTCCTAATTAACAGAAAAGTCAATCAAGATTATATCATAAACCATGGAAATGAGGAGGATATTTGTACCTTTTCCTAAACCCAACATACCCCCCATCTTACCTTCTTTCATTTCCTCATGCAAGGTGATATCTTACATGTAAAATAGTGATGTTGTAGGGAGGAGAGGTTGGTTCACCAGGTTCCCTGAACCCATTCTTGCGTCTGAGCTCTTTAAAAGAAGATTCGTCCCTCTTCCTATTAATTTGATAATCTTTTTGGTAACCTTCTAGAGGAAACCAAATAATAGGGGGACTATATTTGCACCCAATTTAGGCGGGTCCCTCATCTAGGATCATTCCGACATACCTTTCCACCCTGAAGGTAGTTGCATGGAAGTTCTTATAGAAAAAGGGTTCCCTAATTTTGACTGCATTTGGGGAGGCATCCCATCTCAATTTGGAAGCAGCAAGAGATTATTCCTTAAGATCCCTAAAATATGGTAGACTTGAACGTATAACCTGTCCGTGGATAGGAGATAAGGATTCTACAACACCCCCCCCCCCCNTTTGTGCCTCATAATGGCTGGAAAGGATTTAGGGGGCTCTCCTCTGATCCAGAGGTCTAATCTAGTCTCCCTTTTCATAAAAACCTTGTGTGCCTTAGCCCACCTATTTTGTTTCTTGGTAAAAGATAGGAACGCTTGAAACTATATATCTCCAATGAAAGGAATAGGGTTATCTACTCTGTTCTCCCCCATGATGAAGTTGTGAAGGTACAATTCACATAAGAAGTATTGCACTCCTTCTTCTTGTTCTCTGAAGCAGGAAACAAACTCAGGAATAGTAGTGAACTCAAATGGTTTTCCTGGTCTGGTAGATTTTACCCTTAACATTAAATAATGCTCCAATAAAAATAAAGTGTAACTAGTAGCAGGAGCCCTACAGGCCACTATATCAGCATAGATAAAGAAAATCTCCTTGATTTTCTCCAAAGATTTTTCTAATTGGCCTTATATTTTCTTTGTCTTCCCTTGAGCCCTGGTTAACTCAGCATAAGTCTCTTCCTCTGTTGCTATCATGGTTTTGAGTTGTTTAACAACTCTTTGATGCTCTTCCATGGGCACCATTTCATCCTTGCTTCGAATAATGACTTGTTGGCTTGCACCAACTCTTCCTTTAATCTATTAATCACAACACTCTGCTCAGGAGACTGAAATGTTTCCTCAGTCTGACATGCTGCCTCTTCTGTTGATGTCATGTTTGTCTGGGTTTCTGCATCAATGGTCTCCAGAGGGGTAGGAAAATTTATGGGAATCACTTCCTCAGGTTGAGAAGCTACTTCTTGTGGTATTTCTGATTGAGCTTCCATTTTGTTGTGTTTGCAGGGGTCTGCAACTCTATCTGTGTCCCAACAGAACTTGTATGAACTCTCTTCCTAAGAAGTGGGTTCCTTCCCTGTGTTTTAGGCCTTTTTTATTTCTTGCTTTCATAGGTATTAAAAGGTTGCTCCAATTTTTTCCTCAATTCCTTAATTGTTTCTTTGAGTCTCCCAACTTTCTTTTTTAGTATTTACTTTCCTTAACCTTCCTTCTCAACAACCTGTTTTCCTTCTTCAATTTATTTATTTTATTGTGGCCTTTTCCTACTGCTTTCCGTTTATGAGCAGTGTCAGGGTTTTCTTCATATTGCTCAGTCAATGGTTGTTATCCTGTTTTCTCTGTGTGTTCTATATGTTCTTCAAGGCCATTTACCTCAGGCTCTTTAGGGAATGTCATTTCTATGTCAGGGGGGGTCCGAAGCAGGGTTTGTAAATGAAGCTAGTTCTTGATGTTCTTCAGACCTATTTGTGTATTTTTCAATTGTTGTCCCGAGACTCCCTAGAACTTGAGCCATATCAATTTCATAACCCTTGAGGAACTTTGTTGTAAGGTGTTCGAGTGATGGTTGTGTATTTTCATGGGTATTTCCTTGTAAAGAGTGTTTTGTGTTTTCATTATCTTGAATATTGTATTGTGAGGGTTGTTCTGCCTGCCCTTTTTCCTAGGTTTGTGCTAACCTATTATTACTTATTTTTCTCATAGTGGAGGTTTCTGAGGTAACAATTGTTCTTTTTCTCTTCCTCTTTGACATCTCTTCCTGTGTGGTGTGGGCCTCTGCCTATGTAGTCTGGCCTTTCATTTGTGAGGTCTGGGCCTCTGCTTGTGTAATCTAGGCCTCTTCTTATGTAGGTTGGGCCTCTTCCTGTGAGGTCTGGGCCTCTATCTGTGTACTCTGGGCCTCTGCTTGTGTAATTTGGGCCTCTGTTTGTGAGGTCTAGGCCTCTTTTTGTGTAGGTTGGGCCTCTGTTTCAATAGTTTCTCCCCTTACCTAAGTTGTCTCAGATTCAGGCTGGGGTAGTGGAATTTTTGTTTGGGTATTGTCTCCACCTTCCTGATCTTCCTCAATTTTATGTGGAGGTTTTTCATGGTGTATCTCGGGTTTTTCAATTTGCAAGGGCTCGATGAAATATCCCCAGGTGATTTGAATTTGGCTCAAAGCCCTATTCACTATTATCTTTATTAATCTATGGTGGCTAATTATGTTGACTGGATCTTTAGCCTTCTGAGTCCTTGCAACAACTTCATGTAACATAGCATTTAGAAAAAATGGAAAACTTATTACTAACCTCTATTTCAGTGCTACTAACAATTTGAGGTGGCACAGTCTTATTACATCAAATCTTCCATCACATGTGATATACTTCTAAATTACTCCTGCTAACTCCTTCCATGGCTCACTGAGAGTAGTGGGGTTAAGTCCCTTCCCCTTTTTATCAAGTTCTTCACCAGGTTCCACAAAATATTCCACAGCCTCTTTAAGTGTTGTGTACCTCCCTGTCCATTGTATACCTTCATTGGGGAGGCCTATTACCTCCGCTATGATTTGAGTAGTGATTTGACCTTATATGTCCCGAATTACCGAGACTCCCTACTATAAATTATGGAAGAATGCTAGAGTGATGTTTTCATCATACCCTTGCAATCTATTGAAGTATTCCATCCACCCTAAATGTTGTAAAAATTTCCCTTGCCTGGTCGGTTACCTGCAGTAATGTAGGTTATTGATGTACATTTCGGCCACCCATGTTTGAATGAGGAAAACCCTCATTTCTTGTTGCAGCTTAGTTCAAACAACCCTGGAAAAATATTACCCAAAATAACAGTTATCATGAAACAACAAGTGTATAACAATGTGAGTCTTCCATTTATTCCAATTATTACGGTATATTGGTAAATGTGTGGAACATCTGCCCCTCCATAAATAGAGAGGTTGACCTCGACCGTCAAAACATATGAGTGTAATAATGGCAGGTAGTTCTAGTAAGGTGTAATTATTATGTCGTTGCTATTGCTGGGAAAAAAACACAATCATTCATTATTTTCAAAAAGCACTTTTAACGATAATTATGAACAATCATCACTTTGTGTGGGAAATTCAAAACTGACATACCAAAAAAACATTTAAAGAAGAAGATCTTGAATAATTTTAAATTTGTTCATATGTTTTTAGAAATATTCCACATAACATAACATTGTTACTTTCCCCTTTTTATCGGATATAACCAGAATGATAGCCTCGTTGTTTTTAGAAAGGAGATCTAGGAACACACAAAAACTTGGCATATGTAAGGTAAACTTCGATACCACAGGCAAAGCCATTGTTTCCAGCAAGTGTCCATAGCCTCGACCAGGTTTCCTTTTAACCCATAGATGAGCCTGTATCCTTAATGAATAGTTTGAATTGTATTTTCCCAAAAATACCATTATCCTAGTTTGGTAGGTAGATGATGATAATGCCACTCACTAGATGTAACTCAAGTGAACAAGTCGGCTCGTGATGAGACCTCTTGTCCTTTGACGAAAAAAATGCCAAAGGCGATTGCCCTGGTGTGGTGGCCATAGTGGGAATGTCACTTATGTTGTTGTCTGATGATCGTGATAAGTTGGCTCGTGATGAGATCCCCTATCCTTAGTGGGAATTTTTTATTTATTTATTATTTATTATTTTTATTTTTATTTTTATTTTTTTTTCTTATAGAGGCTCGATCAAGGGAGGCTCATCTACTCCTTAAGAGTGAGGTATGGTGTAAGAAGTGTAAATATGCCAAGTAAAAATGTGCTTTAGATTCCTTATTATGATATGAAGGAAATTTATCACTCAAGTATATTGTTATAAACCTAATTTGCACCCAGCCTGCATACCTGGCCTCTGGCCCTACTAGTTGCCATTTTCTTGATCCAAGCTCTTCTAAAAAGCCCTCTTTTTGAGACATACATGCCCTATCCTTCTACAGCTCGTGTGTTCACTCATGCCTACACATGCAGGCCTTCTACAGCCCACGTATACTGACAAAAGCACGAAAAATGGAAAGTTGCAGACGAGAAACAGAGTTTCAAGAAATTGCTAAAACCGTTTGACTACCTATGGCTAGTCATTCAACCAGCTAACTACCTATAAAAGAAGGGGTAGGGGTCCCATTTGAAAAAAGAAGAAGAAGAAGAGCATAGAAACTCTGCCCAAATTTATCCCCCCTTTGCCCCAATTTCCCACAATTGTATTATGAGGTTGAGTAGTTGGTGCATTGTGAAGAGGAGCCCGGGACCAGGTTCGAGGAGCAGTGTTGGCCACATATTGTAAGTTTATTCTTGTGAATATTAATACAAAAAGGAATACTTTTTTCGGCCCACCATATCATGTGTTCAAATTGTGTATTTATTTCATGATATTGTCACATCTAACCCAACAATTAGTATATGAAATGCATGTTTGCAGCTTACTGTTTGTCCATGTGTGAATGCAAGTCATCTTTGGGAGGAGGCTTGCAGTCAAGGAGCGAGTGAAAGTGAAGGGATCAATGTCAAACAAAGGATTTAAGGTAGAGTTACCTAATCTTGTTTGCACCTTTGTATTGCATGAATGTGGGGTTTTGTGTTGGGAGAATAGGAAAAAGTAGAGGCCTTTAAATGGTCATTTTCTGCATGCTTGATTAGAGCCCTTAAATGTTAAGTCTGTAAGTGGGATTTCCCACTCACATCAGAATTGGTGACTCCACTAGGGAGTCTCTAGGGTTCTTTGGGGATTTTTTATTGCGTATTTTGAAATTGGTTTTACTGCCTTTTTTGAGTTTCTGCAAGAAGTCTGAGTGTTCAGGGTTTCTGGCTCTCAATACCAGTACTCCCTGCCTTTCTTACCAGACTCTTTCTTTTTCTACTTTTGAAAAACTTAGATTCATACACGCCCTATAGAAGGGTGACCCGTGTGTGCACGTGCCCTACCTTTAGCCAACCTACGTATGTACGCACGCTGCTGAAGTGTTAGTTGCATGTCTAAAAATCTAGAAAATCCTTCTCAGGAAGAGGCAGTCATCCTCTCCCCTGTCAGAATTGATCCTTATCAGGGGTCTTCTGGATCCTTTCCTGATCTCTGTGTCCAGTCGGTAGTTAGGTAAGACCTCAGGTTAGATTTGTTTTGCTAAATTTTTCTTGCCTCTTCTTTGTCAAAGTAATTTTTTGCACCTTTAAGGGGTTCTGGTTTTCAATACCAATACTCCCTGCTTGAGCTTAGCTGCTTGTATTTCTTTTTTGAGGAGAAACAGAGGCACACGTGACCTATAGTGGGCCTGCATGCTTGCATACGCACCCTGCCCTTGGACAGCCCGTGTGCATACGTTGGCTGTTGAAGTGACAATCACATGTTTGTCTATAATTTTTTTTGAAGAGGCAGTCATCCTCTTTCCTGTCAAGAGTCATTTTTTCAAGGATTTACCTGTCTGATTATAGTATCTATCATAGTAGTTTTAGCCTAGGTTGGACTCCAGCATAGCTTTCTTTTTCATTAAAATATTTCTTCTATTTCTTAGCTTTTTAAACTTATTTTTAGCTTGAAATTTTGAGAAAAATGAGTTGCATTTAAAAATAAAAATCCCCCAGATGGCTGGGGGGGGGGGGCATGAAT
>ML783781.1:253483-291653 GCA_009831015.1 Picea engelmannii
ATATATATATATATATATATATATATAATAGCTTGTTACTTCTCTTTATTTCTTGGCATTTGCCTTGCATTGTTATTTGAAAAAGAAAAAGAAATTAGCATAGTGTTGTGTTTTCTTCTCATCTTAAAAGCATTTCAAAAAAAAAATAAGAAAGATAATCCTTCTTTGCTAGTGTTCTTATCATTTCTTTTTTCTGCAAGAGTCTTAACAACATCAGTTTCACTACCACACCTTTTGAGTAAATCAAGCCTTAAAAAGAATGCTAATTAAAAATAACTAGAATTTTATGTTTGTAGGGTTCATCAACTAGTTTAGGGTTAGGGCCTTGAATTAGGTTGGAGAGGAAACTCTTCAAGGCCGTTCAAAAAAACATATGAGTCTATGCTAAGGAGTGTAGAAGTCCAGTAACATGGAAATTATCCCAGACCCCCCTCTAACACAGGGGCTAAAAACGAGGTAGCGTGCAAAAAGGTAGCAGAGATAACCCCTCCAAATATTGACCAAGCGTAGTGGAGAACGCATATAGAGGACTTTTCTTAGGATTCTGTTGATCGCATTTTCCATGGAGCTTCGTGGGTATCGAATCCATTCAAGGTCCTCAGTCATCTTCTGGAACACTTGTTGTCAATACCCTTGATAGGTTTCGGGCTTGATACCCTGCTCATTGCAGTCCACCTGACTGTCGACTATACCCACCTGGTGATTGTTCACGAGCTGGAAACCTAGTTTCATTTATTTTAGGGACTTACACAGATGATCGTGGGGGTATACCATAGTACCTAGGGCAGACATCGAGCCATGCTTTGCAGAGTATACCCATAGGGTGCTTTTGTATTCGAGTTTCACTTGCACCAGTAAGTTGCTCTAGTGTTGGTTGGTGTAACTGTTCTTCCAACTAGTTAGTCGTTTGCTTGATTTTCCTTTAGGAACTTTTAGTGTGTGCTATGTGCTCCCTAGTTTTCCATAGTGAGTTAGTCAGTCATGCCTTTGGGTCTCTGACCTAGGGTGGTAGACCATCCACTCCACCGGTTGAGAGGATTTTTCAGTCTTTCGCTTAGAAACATGGAGCTACCTCTTTATAGGTGTTGTTTTGATAACACTGGTTCTTCAAAGTTAGTGCGTGAGACTTTTACACATTTGAACGATCCTGCAAGGGGAGAACCTCTACGTAATATCTTCATGGCTAAAGTTCCTGATGATACCAACCAAGGAACCCCTTTGCAAGGGGATTCTTGTGCTTTTCCTTTCTTTGGAAACATTGGTGTCCCTTTGATGGCCACTTTGTACATTCCTGGGTTGAATGTGGGACTACCAGTTTGGTTGGGTACCATTCCAAATGTCTTGAATGCTCTTAATTCTTCTCAATTAAGAACCTTAATTCATGGGCACCCTGTTGATGTTTCTTTATCAGCAAATTCTTTTCTTCCTTCTCCTGCCTCTGGTGAAAGTATAGTTACTAGTAACCGAAAGTCTAAACAAAATAGAAAGAGCAAGAATAGGAAGAATAAATCACCAACCTCTACGAGTCATGTTGGAGATAGGTCGACAACCTCTGCAAGTCATGTTGAAGACCATCACCTAGCCTCTACAAGTTATGTTGGGGGCAGGCACCCACCCTCTGCAGGTCATGCTGGGGGAAAAAGTCCAGTCCCTTCTAGTCATACTGGTAATAGGTCTATAGCCTCTGTAAGTCATGTTATCGACCCATCACTAACCTCTGCAAGTCTTGTTGGAGATGTGAAACCAGCCACTGATAGTCATGCTGGGGGCATTGATTCTATTGAGAAACCTAGATAGATAGGAAGTAAGCCTAGGTTCCCCTGTAATCTTTGCAAGGGATATCACCTTACTCATTTGTGCCCTGGCCTTCCAAAGGTACGAAGATTATGGTCCCTGTCTGCAAGCTCTTATGATTCTGAGTCTTCTGAGGTTTCATCACAGTCTATTCAACCATTGGTTGAGAAAGTGGTCACGCTGATGCATTCATCGGTTGATCCTGCTCCTCTTTTGGGGGGTGAGGTACCTTTAGACCTTGTAGTCTCTCAGCCTATTCAGCCATTGGTTGAGAAAGTGGTCATGCCAATCCAGTCATCGACTGATCCCACTCCCTTTTGGGGGGGTGAGGTGCCTTTAGACCATGTAGTCTCTCATCCTATTCAACCATTAGTTGAGAAAGCGGTCACGTCGATGCAGTCTTCGGCTGATCCCACTCTTCTCTTAGAGAGTGATGTGTCTACCAACTATATTTTTAGCATTTCTAGTTCAGTACTTTTAGAACAAGGGGGCATTCCACTCATTTCGAGTACACGCCCTCCAAGCCCTAGGATGGTTTCCTTTTATTGGAATGACCTTGTTGAGCCTCTTCTTCCTTCTTCTACACCCTTTCAAATAAGGGTTGAAGTTAATTCAACAAATATTTATAGATGTGTCGTGGATGAAGGATCCTCTGCAAGTATTTTATCCTCCTCGGATTGGAAAGTCTTGGGATCTCCCAAGCTTGTGTCTATTTCCCATGAGATGTTGGCTTTTGACAGACATCCTAGTGAATATTTGGGGGTTCTTCCTCAGTTGCCTAGATCGTTAGGTGGGAATATTGTCCGTGTCGATCTTATAGTGGTGCAAGGCCCATTATATTTAAATATGCTTCTCAGGCGTGATTATGTATATGCTATGACTGTTGTGGTATCTGTGCTCTTCCGGGTGATGCATTTCCCTCACAATGGAAGCATTTTCACTATTGACCAACTGGCATCTGATAATCACCATCCTAATTTAGCGCTAGTTTAGGCTGCCCCTTTATATGTTCCTAGTGTTCGTGTAGACTCCACTCCGCCATGGGTTAATTATGTGGCATCTTATCCTCAGTGTTCAATTTCTTCTGAGAAGGAACCTGTGCAATCATGTTTTCCTTCTCGAGACTTTGAACCAACAATTGATCCATTGGTTTATCCAATGGGGGCATGGGAGCCCTTTCTTCCCCCTCTTGGTCCAAGTGGGATTGAGTATCCTTCTGAGTCTAATCTCGATGTTTGTAGATCCTCAAGCCCTCGTGCTTGTGATTCTTCATTGATAGACTCTGCCAGTCCTACCGAGAGCCTCCATCGTCATATGGAGTATGGTCAATTTACTTCACCCTTTGGGAGTGTCGACCCTCGTGTTGAAATTACTAATACAACTGAGAGGAGGGGTGAATCAGTTGTCTTTGAGATTAAACAATTTTAACAATATTAAAATATTATTAATCTTTCTTTAAGTGATCATCAACATTATACAGCATATGGACAGTAAAAGTAAAAATCATCAGTCACACATAAGGTATACACAGAGACAGATTTTTCACGAGGAAACCCATAAAGGGAGAAAACCTCTTCTTCTTCGAAATGATAGGTAGTCTTTTAAGTTCTGTACATCATCTTTGATTGATCACCAACTCAATGTGAGGCTGCTACCTCTGTTTTACAAGTTGCAACTTGTTTGAGAGCATCAACTCTCTAGTTTCTCTAGCACCCACTAGAAGGAAGCACCAACTCCCTGGTTTCTCTAGCACCCACTAGAAGGAAGCACCAACTCCCTATATGTTCCAGCACCAACTTCCAGTTACACAGGCTCCAACTTGTATAACATAGAACACTTGTTCTCCCTAGCACCACCCTGCCACCCTGGTTTCTCTGGCTGTAACCAGATGGAAGCTACAACTTCCTGTTTTCAAGCTCCCACTTTAACCTCTGAGGACAACAGTCCTCCCGAGCACCTCCCAACCTCCCTATAATATGAATGGCTAAATAAATAGTCAACTTTACAGATAAATCAGTTCTTACCAATCTTTCTTTGTTCTGTAAATCTGGTCTTCTATACACTGTTCTACTGCTCTTCTCTTCCTCTGTTTGTTCAATAGGTATGCTCTGCATCAACTCGTTCTCTCATTCTTCTCTTCTTCAACTTGTTCTGTTATTCTTCTCTGCATTTCATCTCACACTGCACATATGCTCAATCTCCTCCTGCGCATCCTCTCATTTTCTTTTCTTACAGTTTCATTCATTTCTCATACAGAACAACCAACCTCACACTGTCTGTCTCATTTTCTTTTATACACACTCACAGCGGTTCAACTTCCCATCTCCTTAGGAAAAAAGACGACAACTGTCTAAGCAACTGAAACACCAACTAATTGGTAATCATGAGTCCGTTTCGCTAACAGATTTGAAACTGAGGAGTTAACTGTGAGAGAGAACAGTAACCCTCCGATCAACACTTGATCTGACGGTTCATATCATTCCGCAATTTCACATATCACTATTTCGAAATTCCTGATGTTCAATGTTCTTTTCACTTCCAAATCCTGATCCACAAAAATCCATGAAGAAAACAGATCAATGGCCCATATCACTTCTTGATCTGACGGTTGAAATTATGTCGCGATTTTACATATCGCGATATCGACATTCTTGTTGCATCATTTTCTTGCCTCTCCATGTTGCGATCCCCGAAACTCCGATACAGAACTTTTCTGCACTAGCTCCTTCCCCAATATGACTATGGTCATAACCAAGTGCCTATGCAAAAATCGCTTTCGCGATTTCTCATTTCATGATTTTCGATAGTATGCTCCGTTGACCCCAAGTCAGCGAAATTTTGATCACTTGCCACATGTCCTCTAATTCCATGGTCCAGATCTAATCTTGATTCAATGGCTACGATTGAATCATGATTTCGTGATTTCGACATTCTTGATGCATTGGGTTCTTTTCCTCTCTATGTCGCAATTTTCGAAACTCCAATATGGAGTTTGATCAACAGTCCAGATATGATCTCTATTCAACGACTGCGATTAAATCGATTTCTCATATCGTGATATTGGGATTCTTGATGTTAATAAACTTTGACATCTCCAACTCTCGATCCGCGAAACTCTGACATGGAGTTAGATCAACGGTCTAGATCTGAGCTTGATTCAACAGCTGCGATTGAATCGTAATTTTGCATATCGTGAAATCGGCATTCTTGTTGCATTGTTTATTTGACATATCCAACACGCAATCCTTGAAACCTCGACATGGACTGGAATCAACGGTCCAGATCAAACCTTGATCTGATGGCTCAGATTACATCGCGATTACGCTCGATTCTCCTTGTACCTTAAAGGATGTATAGGTTCTTCTTGATCCAACGATGGTTGGATCCTGCGCTTGGATCTAATGGCTGAGATCTATCCTCCTCTTCAACGATCTCTTATTGTCTACATTCAGATCTGACGACCCTTGTTCTTTCGGGAATTTTGAATGGAATCCAATGATCAGAGATTCTTCTCAAACTTTACTGGTCTTCGATCACTTGATCGACGTTGTGTTTCCTTTGATCATTCGCCTTCGATCATTCAACCTTCTTGAACTTATCTTCTGTTTTCCTGTCGATTACAAACTTCTCGTCTTCTATCATTCAACCTTCCTGAACTTATCTTCTGTTTTCCTGTCGATTACAAACTTCCTATACTCATGCCATCTTCACTGTTGTACTTTCCATCAATGACAAGCATTCGTTGTCTGTTAAATATTTGCTATTTGCTGTCTGTTAAATATTTGCCAACACCTCGTTTGCATGATTTCTCAAATTTTGAATTGCCTTTAGATGAGGCTATCCTTGAAGCCATGACTACGGTTTCTATACCACGAGAGGACTTACACTGTGGTTTGTGTTTTCTTCCCCTTTTGGATACTTTCCATGTTTACTATCGAAAAGACTATTGGTCTAAGCCTAACATCAGGCTCTACCTAAACCAGTTTCATACATGATTCGTAGACCCCACGGGTCTTCTTTTAAGACCTTTTCAGACCGTCTAAAAATGAAAAGATTGTCGATTGATCTTGTTGACCTTCACGCTTGCTAAACTAAAATTTGAAGTCACGTCTATCTGGCGGTGGTTTACCCCTTTTTCGATCCGGATGGTCAATTGTACAAACAAAGGTATACTCTAGGAGCCTCAATTCCCTAGAAGAGTATTCTCAGGTATCATTTTAACCCTTTTTTAGGCCCGAGGGACTAAATTTACGAAAAAGGAACCCCCACGGAGTCCATAGTTAAGCTCTTTTTAGACTCCATAAAATTGAAAAGATCGTCGAGTGACATTAATCTTTCACACTCGTTAAATTGGTCCAGAAGAACATTCCTGATGAAGTCCATAGTTAAGTTTTTGTCAGACTCCTTAAAAATGAAAAAAAAATCGAGTGATCTTGTCTTTATCACACTCATTAAAATGGTTTTGAATAGACATTTGGTCAGTGCTAGTTTACCCCTTTTTTGAGCCGACTAGACTATCTTTGAAAAAGGTACCCTAGTGGAGTCTCCTTTTATGTTTTTTAAGACTCTCTAAATATGAAAAACTGTCGAGCTTACCTTCTCTGGGATCTTTAAAATTACATTGAAGGACGTTACCATTGTGTGTCTTATTAATCGCATTTGCATACCTACGTCTTTGGCCTAATGTCGGCTCCATGTTGCTCTCAACTGAACCATCTGAAGCATGCCTTATACACAAGCCCTATAGCACTTTTCCTCTGCGTCTTGAAACCTTTGGCCCATGGAGGATTTTTCTCGAGTGTCCTTTTCCTGCATATGTCCCTTTCCCTGAGCATCCCTGTGTTCTGTGCACTTGGAACTAATATGTTTGCGACGCTCGATCCTCCTTTGTAACGTAGCATTCTTTTATTCTTTTTCAAGGCTTTCCAAAATTATTGAAAAAGACAAAAAAATCAAATATACCCCAAAAAGAGGAAGGGAAAAGTTTTTTTTTTTTTTTTGTTGGCAGCACAATGAGTCGCCCTTGGACAAAGCACATATTTTCATTTGTTCGTCAAAGATCTGGGATTTAGTATGACCTTAGGAAGTTGTTATCATAGAGTTGTGTCCTCCTCTATTTGGTTATTTTTCCAAACATATGGAGAGTTGGCGTTGCCCCCTGCATCATCCACTTATGTCAATATCACGCTGCCTGAGTCTCATCATTTGTCATGCTACTTGTTGAGTCTCCATTTTGACACTTCTAATGTCACATATTACCCTCTATCTGAGCCTATTCTACCTATGTTATGATTGTATACTTGATTGTTTCCTCCATAAATCCACTTAGTGACCTTGTTCATGTGCATAAGGGGTAAATTATGATTAAAGCATGATTTGTTTAATTTTCTTGAGTTAATTTGATTAAATCTTTGATTTTGTAAGATTCTAATCGTTTGAATCCTAAGCAGTTTTGATCTGGTACCCAAAGCTCCACCTATTCTGGTACTGCACACTCTGCATTATTTCGGTACCAACACCTCTTCTTTGCTAATCCGGTACTCATGGCTATGACTGTGTGTATTTGGGTACTAAACAACTACCTATAGGATTCTGGTACCAACATTCCGGTACTGGATTTTCACCTCGATTTTTGAGTAGATGACGATGAATCTAAAAAATTGGGAACATGGGTTTTGTCCAGAAATGTGTTTTCATGTGGATAAATAAGCCAGAATCTCCATATATCACACGTGTGGAGCTTCAACTCAGGGGGAACAATCCATCCTAAATCTTTGCAAATTTTCCAGAAATTCCAGGATCATGCCCAGATTCATGGGAAATACATCTCCTTTATTAGCTAATTGGTTATACTTGACCTCCATTGATCGAAAATGGTTTTGATGTGTATGTATTTTTTAGATCCAAATTTGTAATGTAAAAATCATATAAATTGAGTGATGACTCTAAGCCAAAGGAGAGGAATTAGTATGCTGAAAATTGGATTTCTGAACCAACTCTTTTTGTAAATTCATTTGTTGAAGATCAATGGAAGTTTGAATTCAAGGATATTGTGTGTCTCTTATAATTTATCATTTTCTTATCTAAAATCTTCCATGTTGGCATCGGCAAGGGCCACCGATCCAGCTTGGTAAGCTCATTGTAAATTATTAGTGTAGATTTCTATTTTCTGTACTTGTTGTTTTGATTTCATTTCTGATTTCACTATTAGAATTGATTGCAAAGTGTGGCAGCACAAAAACAGTTGGGAGTCCATCATTCTAATTACATAAGACATCAAATGGAACATCTCATTAACACTTATGTTTGCTGTGTAGAAATGAAGTAATTGCAAGATTGTAAGATTGTATTAAATTTGTGTTTGTGATGCATCAATTGATTTTGAAGAGTATGCAAAATTAGATAAGAATTTCTTGCAAGTTTGAAGTGAGTTGTTACAGGAAATGAGATCAGACTTCATATCTCACCTTCATGCACCATATAATGAAGCCTCTCAATTATATTGACAATTTTCTGTACTACACAGGTTTGATTGGAGTGAATATAGTTATGATTGTTTTTTGTTTAAGAGTGAATTGTTGATTATTGTTTTCAATTGCTACGGGGAATAAGATCTGATTTCATCTCTTCTTTCATGAGCATATAATGAACAGATCTATTATGTGAGCAAGAGTCTTTTCAATTGAGTGTTTTCTTGCAAGTTTTACTATGAGCTTTATCTTCTGTTATTGTTGAAGTGTGCCCAGATTTTCTTGTTAGTTGTTGTTAAGGATAGTAGCTACAGATAATTGAATCAAAGTCCATCTTTCCACTTCATGAGCTCGTAAATGGACAAGGCATTATCTGAGCAAAATCTTTTGAGTGCATGATTGCAAGTTTTTCTTTCTAATTTTTGAATTGTATGAAGAGTGTTATCTTTAAAGTGTGAAAACAAAGTATTGGTTTTAGATGGTTTTCTTGATTGAGCTATACCCATCAGACATAAGAACCTATCTGTTATTGGCACATATAGTGCATCAACTCTATTGATTACGAATCTTGGTTGATAATTTATGTTTAGTAATATATTATGCAAATAATTGCACCAACATTTTGGCGTCGTTGCCAGGGAGTTATAATAGGTAATAGGTAGTATTTGGATTAGATTTCTTTAATGGTTTTGGATTGGATGACCTAAGGGTGGAGAGAAGACGGTAAGATATGTGGGAAGAGCCCACGCATCCACTTTCGTGGGGTTTCTCCAAAGTTAGGTTGTCCACTCTTCTTTTAATGCAAGTGTGTTTTTCCTTTCTTTATGCAAAATTGTGTTTTCATGATGGGCTAACTTGTGCAAACAGATAACCTGGTGACAGTAGAATCCCAGTAATGCAAGGATTTCAAGTTTGATGTGTTTTATTGCAAATAATTTCTTAGTTTTAAGATTCAAATCTTTTATGATAAATCATGTTTGGGGTGTTGTAAGAACCCCTGAGTACTAAGTTGTGTTGTGAGACAGGGATCATTAACCAGCTAGAGTAATTAAAGGATGATCAAGAGCTTGAAGAATGTTCCTCCAAGAACTTTCCCACATTCTAGTAGTAGTTGGGATATCCACCTCTCAGGAAGAGCATATCTTGACAGCAGTCAAGTATTTAGTTGTCTCTCCACAAGAAGATTTAGAAGTCTCGTCGGATTCCTCATGTCAATTTGTTGAGGAGCCTAAAGAATCATGGATAAAATGCAATGAAGAGAAACCATTGGAACCTGAGATTGATGATTTCTTAGCATGCCTCTCAACAGATCTTGTTTGTACCTCAGAGACCAAATAGCTTGAAGAAAATACTCTGTGTGGCATGGAAAAGGAGGACATGTTGTGTGACCTAAACAAAGAAGAGAAACGATAATATCTTGATGCTATTGAAAGATGGTTCCAATTAGTTGTCAGGTCACACTACTCTTTTACTTTTCATTATTGTTTGATCTCATCATCAAAGCAGTTGGTTCTTCATACTCTCGTATGCATTAAAAGTTATATTTTAAACCCAAGTATGGATATATTTATAACCCTGTTACGCACATGGCTTCACTGGAAGTATTATTATACTTGAAGGACATTTTCTTTTATTCAGTTAGAGTAGGATAGTAAATAAATAAATAAATGTTGAAATGCAACCTATCTTTCATACTTTTCATAAATGGGAATGTCAAAAGCTAATTAAGCAATCAGTTTAAGATCTTTTGTTCCGATAGTATATCTCTTTTAAAGTTATGATAATTTTGTTTGGAATCTTATGAGAAGGGAATCTCTTCATCCTATGAATGCACACATAATACTGGAAGGGTTTCAAAAGCGGAGAAGGCATCCTTGTCAACAGAAGATAACACTTAAGGGAGTGTTTCACAACCTATTTCTTCAAATTTCTTCTTTTCCCTTAAGTTGTTAAAAATGATGCATTTATGCTTTATCATTACCTATCTATTTTAAGACCACTATTTCACAAGGATTATTAATTAAGTGATGTTTTTAATAGCAGCTGAAACTGAATGTTAATTACAAACTATTTTATTCATAGTTATAATTCAACTTTTGACACTTTCCCTAAATTTTATGTTTGTAAGAATGAATAAAAATATAGTTTTAATTGGTTCTATTGGTTTGTTTTTTAGCAGATGTTCACAACCCTCTGAGCGACAATTTTTTAGCATCTCACATTGTTTGCATGAGGCCATGCAAAACCTCAAGCATGGGGGAGTGGTTACTGAAACAATAGTAGTTAGGTTCATATTCTAATAAAAAGGAAGTGCCAATAGGAGCAGTGATCAACATGGTTCCAAAAGAGAAGAGTTCTAAATCTCAACATATGGTCATCCAATTACATAATACCCTCTTGTCACAGAGCTTGCAGCCCAATCACCAAATTCCTTTGCATTATTTTGATGCAAATTCAAATTTCTTGCATCTATTGTTGGTATTTGTTCCATCTACATGGTTTTCAGTTGAATCAGATCACAATCCCTCTTCCAGAACACCAGAAAACACCAGCTACTTCTACAAGGTGCAACCTACAAAAGTTGCAAAAGCACTAGGTCTACACTCATCCGGTACTGAACAACATTTATGTGCTATTCTGATACTGGTCATAACCCTATGCTCATTTGGTACTCAGGTGATCGGGTATTGGTAATAAGGTGTTGGTAGCTCTAATGATATCTTCAAGTTTTACTGCTCTATTTAAGTACTAGGACATATAAATTCAACATTTTTCGTTTTGCTAAATAAATTAGACTAATTATGTAGTAAACATATGGTTACTCTCAATTATTGCACACTACCTACCATGAAATTCTGCAAGCCCTCGTATACATATCGTCACTCTGCTTCTTCCCCCTGTTAATTATTTTCATTTTTCTATTCTGGTACTGCATAAACCTTCTCCTTTACTTATCTGGTACTGATGCCAAAATGATATGATCTTTGTCATGTGCTTAACATTGTTTTCACTTTAGGTAATTGGAGGTATGGGCTAATATCTTCATGTTCTTTCTATCAAGGATCATTTAAGTCTTGTGTTGAATTATTTTTTACTCTCATGTGCATCTTCCTCCAACATTTCTACACTCAGCCCTAAATGAATCATCCTTGCTATCCTTTAAAGAAGATATTTTTCACATTTAGTTCTATATGATAATGGGTGCACTTTCTTTATTACCTCATCATTTTCAAGAAGTGATTTTTAATTGAAATATCCATTGAAAAGTGGTAACACCATTATGTCAAATACTAACATAGTTGATTCAAACAATTTTTTATCCAAGTTTGTCTTTAAAAGTTTTTCTTGGGGGGTATTGATGAAAACCTCATGTGGTGGACCACCATTGCAAAACCACAATGAACTTTCATGAGAACCCTAATAGGATTAACTAGAGGGACCTCTTAGTCATTATCCAATATGTTCCATTATGCATTGAATAGATAAGATTTAAGTTGAATGTGGATGATGTCACCCTTGGGATAATTTCAAACAATTAATTATGTGCCTAATAAATCTAAAACACTCTCGTACCACCTACCTTCCTTATACTCTAAAACTGTCAATGAACAGTATACATCATTCTAAATATTTTGAGTAATATAATAAAAAGGAAGTATCATGAAGTACAAGTAAACCCGCTGAGGTACTGAACAGGCCTGCTGGCAGCGGGGCCATGCTTGTATGGTACTAAGGTAAACCCGTCGGGGTACTAAACAGGCCTGCTAGTAGTGGGGCTATCTCGGGTAAAGGGAGTTGAAAAAAATAAAGTGGCACACTTAAAACTGAACAAAAACCCTTGGGTCTCATTCTGAAGCATTATCAAATCAAGGCTAGGAGATGATCTTTATATCTCTTGAATGATGTTCTTAAGAACCTTCAAGTATCCACTTTAGAGTTCTATCTTTAAAATAAATAGGTTTGCATGAGAAGTGGGACCCTCAGTATGTGTAATTCACCTTACCTAAGCAAGAATAACTTCATCTCTAAAAACTTGGATAAGAAANATGAAAAATCTTGGCCACTATCCTATAATCATATTAGAGTCACATCCATCCCTTTCTCCCAACCTTGATCGAAAACAAATTGGATAAGACTTAACATCAAATCACTAACAAATCTAATCTATTATCCATGACTCCACTTTTCTGTCATAACTACTTTTCCATGGGTAAGAAGTGTGAAGCATAGGCTATGAAGTTTATATTATATAACAGTAACTTAGGAGTTGAAGAAGGGTGGAACGTAGGGGAATGCTTGATCGAGTGAGGAGTACCATCAATTTTGAAAATTTTGAATATCATTGTTGCATGAGGACATGCAATGACTTAAGCATGGGTGTATGTTGAGTCTCCATTTTGACACTTCTAATGTCATATATTACCCTCTATATGAGCCTATTCTACCTATTCTATGAGTGTGTACTTGATTGTTTCCTCCATAAATCCATTTGTGACCTTGTTCATGTGCATAAGGGGTAAATTATGATTAAAGCATGATTTGTTTAACTTTCTTGAGTTAATTCGATTAAATGTTTGATTTTGTATGATTCTAATCGTTTGACTCCTAAGAAGTTTTGATCCGATACCCAAAGCTCCACCTATTCCAGTACTGCACACTCTGCGTTATTACAATACCAACACTTGTTCTATGCTAATCTGGTACTCATGGCTATGACTGTGTGTATTCTGGTACTAAACAACTACCTATAGGATTCTGGTACCAGCATTCCGGTACTGGATTTTCACCTCGATTTCCGGGCAGATGACGATGAATCTCAAAATTGGGGGACATGGGTTTTGTCCAGAAATGTGTTTTCATATGGATTAGTGGGCCAGAATCTCCAGATCTCACATGTGTGGAGCTCCAACTTAGGGCGAACAATCCATCCTAAATATTTGCCAATTTTCCATAAATTCCAGGATCATGCCCAGATTCATGGGAAATACATTTCCTTGATTAGATAATTGGTTATACTCGATCTCCATTGATGGAAAATGGTTTTGAATTGTATTTATTTTCTAGATCCAAATTTGTAATGTAAAAATCATATAAATTGAGTGATGTCTCTAAGCCAAAGGAGAGGAATTAGTATGTTGAAAATTGGATTTCTGAACCAACTCTTTTTGTAAATTCATTTGTTGAAGATCAATGGAAGTTTGAATTCAAGGATATTGTGTGTCTCTTAGAATTTATCATTTTCTGATCTAAAAGCTTCCGTTTTGGCATCGGCAAGGGCCACCGATCTAGCTTGGTAAGCTCATTGTAAATTATTAGTGTAGATTTATATTTTCTATACTTGTTGTTTTGATTTCATTTTTTATTTCACTATTAGAGTTGATTGCAAAGTGTGGCAACACAGAAACAATTGGGATTCCATCATTCTAATTACATAAGCCATCAAATGGAACATCTCATTAACACTTATGTTTGTTGTGTAGAAATGAAGTAATTGCAAGATTGTAAGATTGTATTAAATTTATGTTTGTGATGCATCAATTGATTTTGAAGAGTGTGCAAAATTAGATAAGAATTTCTTGCAAGTTTGAAGTGAGTTGTTACAGGAAATGAGATCAGACTTCATATCTCACCTTCATGCACCATATAATGAATCCTCTCAATTATATTGACAATTTTCTGTACTACACGGGTTTGATTGGAGTGAATAGAGTTATGATTTCTTTTTGTTTAAGAGTGAATTGTTGATTATTGTTTTCAATTGCTATAGGGAATAAGATCTGATTTCATCTCTTCTTTCATGAGAATATAATGAACAGATCTGTTATGTGAGCAAGAGTCTTTTCAATTGAGTGTTTGCTTGCAAGTTTTACTATGATCTTTATCTTCTGTTATTGTTGAAGTGTGCCCAGATTTGCTTGTTAGTTGTTGTTAAGGATAGTAGCTACAGATAATTGAATCAAAGTCCATCTTTCCACTTCATGAGCTCGTAAATGGACAAGGCATTATCTGAGCAAAATCTTTTGAGTGCATGATTGAAAGTTTTTCTTTCTAATTTTTGAATTGTGTGAAGAGTGTTATCTTTAAAGTGTGAAAACAAAGTATTGGTTTTAGATGGTTTTCTTGATTGAGCTATACTCATCATACATAGGTGTTGGGTATGTGTTATATTCTTTGCATGTGTGTGTGTGGGTGTGTCAGATACGACAATTGCGTCTGACGGACCGTTTTTAGCGGATTTTGCTATTTTTAGCCGATTTTGCTATTTTTAGCTGATTTGTAAATTAATCCCGGATTAAGGGATTAGGGTTTTGGTATCTACGGAATACCTAAAAACATTGTATATATTGTATGGCGAATGGTGAAATTCGAAATAATGAAAAAGAAAGGTTTTCCCGGTTGAGGGTTTCCGGTAAAGATCTCTGTGTATTCTGTGTATGAGCCATTGATTAATTTTTCTATTGCTTAAGAATATATATGCATTGCTTTACTTCGCAGGTTTAAAACTTACAATAGGAACCTATCTGTTATCAACAGATATAGTGCATCAACTCTACTAATTACGAATCCCGGTTGATAATTTATGTTTGGTAATATATTATGCAAATAATTTCACCAACACTACTATCCAAGGGAAGTGTTTACCAAGCTCCTGTCGGCCTTTCTGCAGTTTGTCTCTTGTCCTCATGCCCGGCCATCCTAAAACACCAATAAAAATCCTTGTTCAAAATCAATGAAGTTCTATGTCTGATCATCGGGATCCTCTTGTCTATTCACGATGAGTTGTCGAAGACCTCTGGGTAGTGAAGTCGTACACTCATATTACACTCTTACCCGAGTTTTGAAGATCTTGAAGTTGTTGCTCGAGCTCTGAAAGCATCATCTCCAACCATCAGATGACACTTAGCTTCTTGAATATGGATACTATACATGTATATCTTTTGATTTTGAGATGTATATCTGTTGTGTATTTCTCGTGGCTACACTTTATATAGTTATATGACATGGATATTCAGTGTATTTGATTGGCAGGCATGATTTTAGTTTTTATCCCGAGCATGGGTATGCCTGCCTCGGTGAGAAAAATTGTTATTTTGCAGATGGCAGCTCCCGAATACTAGTCCCTGGGATCACTCACTTGGCACATTGACAAATATTGGTAAAGTATTTCGGCCATCAGATGCTCTTCTAACCTCACACTTTAGGGGGCTTCTGTTATAAACCTAATTTGCACCCAGCTTGCATACTTGGCCTCTGGCCCTACTAGTTGCAATTTTCTTGAGCCAAGCTCTTCTAAAAATCCCTCTTTTTGAGCCATACGTGCCCTAGCCTTCTACAGCCTGCATGTGCACTCATGCATATGCATGCAGGCCTTCTACAACCTGCATATACTAACAAAAGCACGAAAAATGGAAAGTTGCAGAAGGGAAACAGAGTTTCAAGAAATTGCTAAAACTGTTTGACTGCCTATGGCCAATCATTCAACTAGATAACTACCTATAAGATAAGGGGTAGGGGTCCATTTGAAAAAAGAAGAAGAAGAAGAGCATTGAAACTCTGCCCAAATTTATCCCCCCTTTGCCCCAATTTCCCGCAATTGTATTATGAGGCTGAGTAGTTGGTGCATTGTGAAGAGGAGCCCAGGACCAAGTTCGAGGAGCAGTGTCGGCCACATATTGTAAGTTTACTCTTGTGAAGATTAATACAAAAAGGAATAATCTTTTCGGCCCACCATATCATGTGTTCAAATTTTGTATTTATTTCATGATATTGTCACATCTAACCCAACAATTAGTATATGAAATGCATGTTTGCAGCTCTCTGTTTGTCCATGTGTGAATGCAGGCCAGCTTTGGGAGGAGGCTTGCAGTCAAGGAGCGAGTGAAAGCGAAGGGATCGACATCAAACATAGGATTTAAGGTAGAGTTACCTAATCTTGTTTGCACCTTTGTATTGCATGAATGTGGGGTTTTGTGTTGGGAGAATAGGAAAAAGTAGAGGCCTTTAAATGGTCATTTTCTGCATGCATGATTAGAGCCATTAAATTCTAATTCTGTAAGCAGGATTTCCCACTCACATCATATATGTATTTATATAGGAGAAAGAAACAAATTATAGTGGTTAAGGATTATGAACCATATTTAAGATAATCCGAAGAAATTAATCTAAAAAAAAATTAATAAGGTATGTTAGGTAGTCCCCAAAAAATGACAAACTGTTCCTTATGATAATTAGAGCTAGTGCTGATGAAAATTAATTAGTGAAGTTCATAGACAAAGGAGTGGATGACATAATAATGGCATGCGTGTTCATGAGAAAGAGAAAAATCATGAATTTTGAGAAAAAGGGAACAAAAATAAGAAAAACATAGAAGGAACAACAATTGTTCCTTTCGAATGACTCAGCGCTATCCAAAAAAAGGAACAACAGAAAGATTGTAGAAGGAACAACAATTGTTCCTTTCAAATGAACAACGCTATCTGAAAAAGGGAACAACAGAAAAATTGTAGAAGGAACAACAATTGTTCCTTTCGAATGAACAACGCTATCTGGAAAAAAGGAACAACAAAAATGTTGTAGAAGGAACAACAATTGTTCCTTTCAAATGAACAATGCTATAAGAAAACGACCAATATGCGAAGGGAACAACCATCGTTTCATGAAGTGATTGAAAACCTCCCACGAACATTTTGTTTCAGTGAATCTATGATTGATTAGTCATCAACTAAATTCATTTAATTTCTATGGGTAAGTTTATCAAAGTATTGGATAGTCTTTTAATATCATGAAAACGTGTTCATGTTCTATGAAAACATGGTTCATACAAAGTGAGATAGGAGCAAGTAACAAAAAAGGATGCTAATTATATTCATTGCAGTCATCTTTTCTAGTTTCTATTCTCTCAAGTGGCTTTCCTAAAAAGTAAAGACTAAAAAGAACTTAGTCAAATTTGTAAAAAATATATATATACAATATGTACAGTGTTGATAACAATCATCATGTATGAATTTGAAGTTGTTGGGTTACCTTCCCAACCAGCTTGAATATGAATAGTAGGGTCCTTACTTACCTCTTGGTAGAATGATTCTTTGGAAGGTGGCTGATGATAGAGGCATAGACAATGTCCATTTACTAGAAAATGAGAACCAAACCCATCGATGGTAACCAAGGTGACATTACCATTATCATGAGCTTCATTAATTTCATATGGTCCTAGCCACCTTGTCTATAATTTTCCAGGAAAATCCTGAAATCTGGAATCGTAGAGGAGCGCCCAATCACCTTTCCGAAAGGATTTCTTCTTGACATGTTTATCATTCCAGTTATCTCTCTGCTGTTGAATAACAACTGTGTGCTCCAGGGAAGATAGGCATGCTTCATCCAACTCATTGAGTTGTTGTAGGCACTGTTTATGTGCCTCTGTGAGATCCAATCCAATCTCCTGGGCCATCCTTAGAGTCTTGATCTCGAATTCGATTGGAAATATAGGTTCTTTACCATAGACTAAATGATAAGGGGAGTAGCCAGTGGTGTTAAACCATGTTGTACGATAAGCCCATAAGGCATTTGGGAGCTCGGCTACCCAATTCTGACAATTTGTTGAGACTGTTTTTGTCAAAATTGCCTACAAGAATTTATTGGTGCTTTCCACTTGCTCATTTTCCCGTGGGTGGTATGGGGAAGTAACTCTGTGTTTAATATGATAATTTTCTAGGGTGGTCATGATTTCGTTGGCTATAAATTGTGACCCTCTGTCAATGATTACTTCCCTAGGTAATCCATAACGTACAAATAATTTGAAAATAAATTTAATGACTATCTCCTCTGTCACATTTGACAAGGCTTCTTCCTCCACCCATCTGGTCATATAGTTTATTGAAACTAGTATATATGCCTTCTAGTTTGATTTTGGGTTGAAGGGATCCACAAAGTCTAGCGCCCATCTCTCGAAAGGTTCTATGACTACTTGTTCTTGCAGGGGCATTTCATCAGCTTGGCGTGGTCGACCCATATGTTGGCATATATCGTAGGCCTGGACATAATTCTTTTCATCTCTAAACACTGAGGGCCAATAGTAGCCCATCTATAAAATTTTATGCCCATTTCTGTGATCTGCAAAATGTCTGCCACAGGGCTCATCATGACCTGCCTTTAATATATCATAAATTTCATCATCTCTTACACATCTTTGGATCTGGACGTCAGCCCTTGTGTGAAATAGATATCCACCAATCCAAGTGAACCATGCACTACTTTGGACAATTAGTTTCTTTTCCCTTGATGATAATTGTGTTCGTAATCTCCTAGCTACCAGATAATTTTCCACATCAGCATACCATGGTGGCTTAACAGTGACAATGAACAGGTGCTCATTTGGAAATTGATCTTCAATTGTCAAAGAATCATCTGTTTTGGGCACATGAGATAGGAAATATGCAACAAGATTCTCTCTCCTAGGTCGATCCTTGATGTAATGTCGAATTCCTGCAATAGTAATAACCATCGGGTAACCCGTCCATTAGTAATAGGTTTATTAGCTAAATATTTAATAGCAGAATGATCAGTATACAAAATAACTGGATAACTTGTTATATAATGACGAAATTTATTAATAGCATGTATAACGGCTAAAACTTCTTTTTTTGTTACTGTATAATTCAATTCAGAAGGGATAATATTTTTGCTAATAAAATAAATAGTGTAAGGTTTCTTCTCTTCTTCTTGTCCAAGGACGACGCCTATGGGGATATCCGATGCATATGTAGAGATGTGGAATGGTATTTTCCAGTTTGGACCTCTCAGCATTGGTGTTGTTGAAATTAGCCTTTTAAGTCCTACAAATGCCACATCACACTTATCAGACCATTGGAATTCTACATTACCAGTTAGAGCATGTAAAGGTGCAACAGTTCTTGCAAAATTTTCCATGAATCTACAATAGTATCCTAAAGCCCCAAGGAAACTACGTACATTTGTTTGTGTACAGGGAGTAGGTAGATTAAGGATTACCTCTATTTTTGTTGGACCTACCTTGATTCCATCTGCATAAATATAATGCCCTAGTACCACACCTTCAGTCATCATCATATGGCATTTTTCATGACTCAAACATAACCTGGTAGCAATGCATTGTTCCAGTACCTTCTCCAGATTTCTTAGAGCTTGATCAAAATCATTGCCATAAGGGGTGAAATCATCCATGTACACTTCAATCCCTTCATTAAGAAGATCAGAAAATATGATCCGAATAGCCCTCTGGAATGTGGCTGGAGAATTACATAATTCAAAGGGAAATACTTTGTATGAAAAGGTACCCCAAGGACATGTCAATGTAGTTTTATATTGAAATTCAGGGGAAATCTAGATCTGATTATAGCCACTAAAACCATCTAGGAAAGAGAAAAACTTCTTCTCTACTAAAGTATCAAGGACCTAATCAATAAAAGGTATGTGGAAGTGGTCCTTCTAGGTAGCTTTGTTGAGTTCTCTGTAATCTACATAGATTCGCCATTTCCCATTCTTCTTGGGAAAGATCACTAGTGGGGAAACCCACCGACTGTCTGAAATAATGTATATAAAATTGACATCCAATAGTTTCTGTAATTCTTCTTTAACAATGTCCCTGAGATGAGGATTCAATATTATTTGGGGTTGTTGGATAGGTCAGGCATCTTTCTCAATATAAATATGATGTGTGCAGAGTTGTGGATCAATGCCCTTCATGTCAGAATACTCCCAGGCAAAATCCTGTTGATATTTAGAAAGGATATGAATCAATTTATGTTGTTTTGGCTTATTTAAATTAGCATTAATATTCATAAACCTCCCTAGTGCAATTTCAACTGAATTTATTTTATGGATGGCGGTAGTGGGGATCTGTTGTTCCATCAATTCGTCTAATAGATCTCCCTTTGCTTCATTATCTAGAACAACTTTTAGCATTTGGCATGTTGGGTTATTGATGGTAGATGGAATGTTAATGAAGCTACTGATCACATCATCTTCTAGTTAGTTTTTGAGTCTGAGAGCTTCTTCCAATGTAAGAGGGGGTCGTAGATCCTTTTCTGGATATCTAGGTGGTGGCAACTACTGATGTATAATAGAAGGGCTTGGTTTAGCTGGAGGATACAAGATGACATTCTTTGTAACAACTCCTCTATCAATTGTCATGTTGCACATCCGACATCCTGTATATGCATCTGTTGTGGCGAGCCAGGTATTTCCAGTATCAATGGATGTCCATCAAGTCCACTTCTTGGGTTGATAATGAGGAAGTCAGCTGGGTATTCCCAAGAGTCCACTGAAATTGCTATATCATGTAAGGTGCCAACTGGTTTAACCATTGATCGATCAACCAATTGTAACATAATTGGGCTAGGTTCGAAAGTGGTGAAACCCAGGGTGCTGCAAGTTTTGATGGTCAAGATATTAATGGATTCCCCCAAATCCACTAATGTATTTGGAAAAGAACAACCCTGTATCTGAATTGTTACTATGGGATTCCCAGGGTCTGCGTATTTGACCGGTTCATGCCTACCTAAAATGAGATCAGACAAGGCTCCTACCACGTGAATGGTTGATGATGAATTTTTAAATTTCCTAATAGGCTTCTTCCCACATAATTCCTTAATCGTCTTTGCATAAATTGGGATGTCTTGTAGAGCCTGCAGGAGTGGGATATTAACATATAAATTCTTTAGTTCCCCTATGATTTCAAAGTTCGGATACATGACTGGTTTCGTTATCATCAGCCTTTTGGGGAACGGGGGAGGAGGTGTTACATCCTCATCAGGATTCTATTGTTCGTCTGTGTTTCCTCCCTTCTCTGTTTCTTACATTGTGACCACAGTCGAAGGTGTTGTTGTTGGTTGTATATTGTTTTCATTCTCCTGTTATTGGTGGGCGTTACTTTCTTCAGAAGATATTATGCGCCCTGACCTCAACCTAAATTCGTTGCACCCTACAGAGTTGGTTTCCCCGTCCACATTCTCAATAATATTCACAAGCTAGGTTGGTCTATTATTGGTATTTGGGTGAGGTTGAGCTGGTAATTTCAGGTGCAATTGCAGTTGAGGATTCTGGGGAAATTGGAGTGGAGCTTGCAAAGTGGATTGAGTTGGAGGGGCCATCCCCATAGGTTGATTTGTCATTTCGATGGGGCGCTGCCAATTTTGGTTCCAGTTGGGGTTTTAGGCAGCTATGTTGGACAACTATGAAGGATAGGGGTTGTTGTTTGAGCTTTTCCAAGATGAGGTAGGGTATTGTGGGTTAGGCTAGGTGGAATTTTCATCTGGTTGATTTTGCCAAGTGGGATTTGCAGCTAGTTGATTTGGCCAAGTGGGCTTTGTAGCTGAATATTTTTGGGACTGCCATATGGGGTTAGCAAATGTTTGGCCTTACCATGTGTTCCCAGATTTTTGTTGCTAAATATACTGCCCAAAAAAGAGAGAAGAGGGATCATGCAGTGTACGTGGGGGACAGGCCTGCCATTGGCGACGCTGAGCTATCAGGTACAATGGTTATGTTTCCTCTTCTGCTTCTCTAAAGACATATTTTAGTCCTGGGAGTGATGGACATTGCTCCATTGCATGATCTTTGGCACAAATGGCATAGACCCAAACCACATCCAAAGGGAATTCCCTCAGACCATGTTTCTTTCTGCATCTGTGGAAAAATATGGCCAAGATTTGTTATGCTTTTGCTTGTTTCTATTTTCCCTGCAAGACATTCAATTATGTAGTTAGAGTGCATAAAATGTCAGTTTTGAAATTTTCTAAGAGATTACCGACTTCTGCTCGGGTAACACCCCCGCTAGTAATATTTCTATTTTTGGTGAGGGGAGTTTGCATCCTTGATCTAGTCCATGTACTCCCATGTGAGCACCTGATGCACAATTGAAAAATGTTATCATAAGTTTCTTGATAAATATCACCCTTCCCCATTAAATTCAATGTTTCTACCCATCCATCCTTCATTCCTTTTATCAAAGTGGATTTGAGTACTTCACCTAGTAATGTACCATAAGGCGATCTTTGCAAATTATATTGCAACCTTTCAACATATTCCTCTTATTGGCATAGGGGCAGACCCAGGGTTCAGTTCCAAGAGCGCAACAACAAGCCCTAACTACTGGCCCTTTCAGCAACACCTGAGAAGCAGATGCAATCTCACCCAAAGTAGTTATGAGGGGGTTGCAGGACAGAGATGTCTACAACCAAGGGGAATATCAAGTGGATTTAACACAAGAACAATATAGCATTCATATATCACTTATCAACTTAGATCTATTCTTCACATCTACTTATCAGATCTAAAGCAGTAATGCAATCAAAGTACATCAAGGACAGAGACAGAAGATCAATCACACACAACACAAAATATAAGTGGTTCACCCTCTCTCTAGGGCTACGTCCATCGAACTATGCTATAATATATTGAGGTAAAGCATACAGTTCTTGTATGCACTCTTAGCTAACAGATCTTCTCTTCTCCTCTCTTTCTCTCCCCTCCCTACACACCCAGCTGCAGGGTTGATCTTCACACCCAACTAAAGATCTTACAATCCACAAGGCTCTTGTACTCAACACTTCTCTCTCACACAACACTCCTCTCTCAACCACTCGATACCAAAATAAATAATAAAAACATTATCTTACCAACCCAACCTAGGCCCTTTAGACCTCTATATATACATTAAAATATCTCACCGACAGCCTTAGTCCGAAACCTAGGTGTCCAAAACCCTAGATACCAAAACCCTAGGTGTCTAAAACCCTAGGTCAACTTGACTAATATTTTTAGGGCTTCGCCAACCTCTCTTTCCTTCATTCTCGCGCGGTGCGCCAAAGCATCCATCGATATCTTTTTCCTCTTGTTGAGTTGTCCACAATCCGTCTTCCTTGCTGAATTTTCATTCTCGATCTCCTCTTCCAACGACTTGCTTTCTCGGGCTTCGCTCCATATTTTCTGCTCTTTTGCTCACTTTGACCCAATAATATTCATTGTGTCTTCCGCGAAGTTCACTTGCTCCCTTTTCTTCCTTGATCTTTGCTTGCTCCCATAACCAAGGGCTAACAGGCCCCCAACACTCACCTATGACTCGTCCCAAGGCACTTCAGATCTGAGCTTCTTGTTCTACTTCGACTGAGACTACACAGTGCAGCCTCTACTTTCTTCTTGGTGCCTCCTTTTCCTCCCTTTTGCAGACTGTCTTTTCTGTGTCGAGTACCCAGTTTCAACTACACCTGGTACCTAGACCCTTTTCTTCATGCTTTCAATGAGATCTGTGAGGTAGTTGGTTGTCGTAGTACAACTTCAGTCGACTCCCATTCACTAATCCTTCCTTCCACTCCCTGTCCAGAGTCTTCAATTGCGCAGCTCCTCCCTTTGTAACATAAGCGATCTCGTATGGCCCTAGAAAATGCATTCTAAACTTCCCAGGATGTTTTATGAACTTGTTTTCATAGACCAATACTATATCACCTTGTTTGAATGCCTTCTTCTTGATGTGCCTATAATGATAGGCCTTCTCTCTTTCCTTCTAAACCTGTTGATGGAATCCTGCAATAAATTTGTCTTCTTCCAATTCAACCAACTATGTAAGCCTCTCTTGAACAACTCCAATGTCATCCATATCTGTAAAGACAACAATTCTTAGGCTTGGTACCAAATATTCCATTAGAACAACAGCTTCAAGACCATATACCAACTTAAAATGTGTCTACATTGTTAGCTTCTTGCAAGTGGTCTTATAGGCCCATAACACTGCTGGTACTCTTAAATCCCAATCATCCCTGTTCACACTGCAAATTTTGGTTAGTGTTGTTTCCAAAATCTTGTTGAATGCTTCAACTGTCCCGTTTTCTTGTGGATGGTATGGCATGCTCTTCTGATGGTGGACTGCAAATTCTTCAGTCAAGGCTTCAACTACCTTATTGATGAAATGTGTTCCTTGATCACTCATAAGGATCTTTGGGCATCCAAACCTATTTATGATGTCATCAAATATGAAGCGCGTAGTTGTAGTTGCACTACAATCCTTGACTGCTCTTGCTTCGGCCCATCTAGTCAAGTATTCTATTGTTGTAATTATGTACCTTGCTCATGTGTTCTTTCTTGGTTGGTTTATAGGTCCAACAAAGTCAATGTCCCATTTATCAAATGCTTATAGGGTCAGTTGTGGTGCCAATGGAATTTCATCTCTTTTGGATGGTTTCCAAACCCTCTGGCATACATCACAGGCTCTGACATAGTCTTTAGCATCTCTGTGTAAGGTAGACACCAAAGGTTAGCTCTAAGAACCTTATGCACGGTTTCTTTCCCTGCATAATGTCCTCATGTGATGCCTTCATGAGCTTCTGTGAGGATTAGTGGTTGTTCTGCCTCCATAACACACCTTCACAATATCTCATCCAGACCCACCTTGTATAAATGTCCAACTATAAGTGAGAAATATGCAACACGCACTACTAGTTGTTTCTTCTACAGAATTGTGTACTCACTAGGTGCCATTTCTGTTGATAGGAACTGGACTATCTCTGCGAAGTGGTCATCATCTTTCTAATGGTTAGTAGTTGTGCATCCAGTAGTGTATCTTCCAAATTAGTGGGCTCTTCGCTATGTTCCAACCTTGATAAGTGGTCAAGACCCTTGTTCATTCTCCCTAGATTTACTATGATCTCAAAATCATATTCTTGAAACAACAGAAACCATCTGCATATTCACCCCCTCAACACTGGCTTGTTGACTAGGTACTTCAGCATGGAGTGATCAATAACAATTTTAAAGTGTCCTCCCAACAAATAGTGGCGAAATTCCTGCAATGCATACACCATGGTTAATCCCTCTCTTTCAGTAGTGATATAATTAATCTTAGTTGTAGATGGCTTCCTTCTAGAAAAGGATAACGGGTGGTCAATGTCTCCTATTCCTGGTTGTGCTAACACAACTCCCAATGTAATGGATGATGCATCGACATGCACATGAAACTGTTTGCTCCAATCTGGGAAAACCAGAATAGGCACAGTAACCATCTTTTGTTTCAATGTGTCAAAGCTCTACTAACATTCTTCTGTCCAACTAAACTGACAATCCTTCTTCAACAGTTTCTCCATGGGTGCAGTAATATGAGCATAGCCCTTAATGAATTTCCTGTAATAGCCAGTATGTCCCAACGCAATGCGCAGCTATTTGAATGAAGTGGGAGGTGGAAAATCAACTATAATGGCAATATTAGATGGGTCAACCAGTAATCCCTGCTTGCATACAATATGACCTAACAGAACTCCAATGGTGAGAAGAAGATGCACTTCTTCAGATTCAAAGAATTTTGACACTGCCTACATTTATCCATCTATAGCCTTAGACATTCAATGTAATTTTTCAACAAACTAAACACAGTCCAGTCATCAAAATATGCTTCTAGAAATTTATGCAAAAATTCTTTGAACACTTCGACCACTACACTGGAAAATATGGTTGGTGCATTCTTCAATCCAAATGGCATCACTTTATATTGGTAGGATCCCCATTCTGTGGAAAATGTGGTCTTATGGCGTTCCTCTTTGGCAATCCGAATCTGATGGTGTCTTGAAAATCCATCTATAAAAGAATAGACCTCCTGGGCTCCCACGTTATCTAACACTTCGTCGGTGAATGGTGTAGGGAAGGGGTCGTGAAAACAAGCATCATTCAACTTTCTGAGATCTATGCATATCCTAATCTCACATGTCAATATCTACTATTGTTTCAAGAATTTGAATTTGACATAGTAGTTTTACCAGGAAAAAAAAACATCATCTTGGACCATCTATATTGACTAGAAACAAGTGAGGAACCAATAGGTATCGACAACGATCTCCCAGACACACATTTATTCTAAGTCGATGCCACCCCTATGGACTTAGAAGACATAGTTCAGTTTTTGGAGGAGAGAAAGGCTCCTGAAGATCTTTCTGAAAGTAAAAATAAGGTTCTAGAATTAAAAGAATACCCTTCCACTCTCATGAATGGATACTTGTATAAATTTGGACCAGATGATATATTAAGAATATGCACTTTGTAACATGAAAGAGAAGGAATAATTTATGAAGCTCACATTGGCCCCATAGGAGGCCACTATCAAGATGACATGACAACATGGAAGATTCTTCAGGTAGGCCTTTGGTGGTCGAATTTACATAAGGATTGTTGGATGAAAGTCAAACAATGCAACATATTCCATTGGATGGGTTGACCATTGTGGAAATATGAGATTCCTCTATGTGTGATAAACCCTAGTTTACCGTTTGAAATTTGGGCAGTTGATATTGTTGACCCATTTCCTAAAAGAGATAAAAGAATAGGAGAAAAATATATCATTACTACGGTCGATTACTTAATAAAATGGGATAATGCGGGACCGATTGAGTCTTGCATGAAGGAAATTGTGGCTAAATTTATATATGAAAACATAGTTACAATATTTGGATTCCCCTTAACCATTATCAATGAGAAAGGAACTAACTTCATTAATGGGACGATCCAAATACTATTGAAGAAATTCATGATTGATCATAGGAAGACATCATCATATCACCCCCAAGATAATGTTTTAATTTAATCCTTCAATAAGACCCTTCACAAAGGGTTAACAAAATTTTGTAGAATCGACAGAGATGACTAGGATGATAAGGTCCCTACAATAATTTAGGCCTATAGGACCATGTATAAAATATTGATCTGCCACACACCCTTTAATCTAGTATATGGCTAGGAAGTTGTAGTTCCACTACATTTATGGACCAATGTATCTAGGGTAGCATATGTTCTCAAGTACGACTTAAACAGAGCCAAAAGTTAGTGTCTCCATCAATTGCACCAACTGGAAGAAGAAAGAATGATTTCTCTTCATCACTAAGAGGTCCAAAAACGATAGTAGAAAGCATGGCATGACCAACACTTAAAAAGAAAAAACATTAAAATTGGAAGTTTGGTATTAATGTATGACATTATTGTTATGGGTAAACCTCAGAAGCTTCAAACTTCCTAGTTGGGACCATATATTATTGAATACGTTCGAACAATCGACATAGTCCAATTAAGAACATTGCAAGGGAACCCATTTTAAAAAGTAATCAACAAGGCCCATTTAAAAAAGTACAACACATAACAACAAGGATGCCTATTGGTGAAAATGTTCTCGGAGGCATCCACAGGAATCAACTAGGTCAAAAACCACTTATAGTGGCCTACGTCCAAGAATTAAAAACTTATTGAAAAACAAAAAAAGAAAAGAAAATAAAAGGAATGAAAATAAAAGTCTTCAAATAAAATAGTCAATTATGAAGAGTTAGCTATGGAACTATCAAACAATACAGAACTACTTAAGGAATCATTACTCACCCTAGATCCACAATAAGCACTACTTTCAATAACTACAACAAGGAAAAAATGCAAAAATACCATAGCTCTTAGAAAGCATGACGATCATACCATAAGAATAAGTCGACATGACTCACAATGCCAAAATAGGATCTTAGACAATTTTTTAACAAATGGGTGAGACAATCAAGCGAGTGTGACCAACATAAATCAAGAAAGCATGAATTACATAAATTAAGTGAGCATGAATACAAAATCAACAAAGAAAACAAAACCTACTCACACAAAATATTCGACTACGGAAAAAGAAGCATGGACAATGTTGACAGAAATAGAAAAATTGACTTGGTAGACCAGTCTAACCAAAGACACTGAATTGACCAGACGGACCAAATAGACCATATTGAACGAGTTGATCGAGTCAAAAGACTCGATCAAAATGCATAGGTCGACCAAGTCGAAATAATCCATTGGAAGTAAAAAATTGACTCAGTCAATAGAGTCGACCGACATAGATATCTCAACTTAACCAAAAACCGACTGGACTCCGTCAACCAACTACCCTTTAGTACTACAAAATACCTGCAAAAAAAAGTATTAAAACCCACCATAAATGTTGAATCACACCAATCACCACTCCCCACACTTGAAATTAATACGCCTGAACATGTTGCACATATAAATATATACAATGCATATGAATTTTCCACTTTTCTTTTCTCTGTCGAGCGATCGAACGACATGGCCCAAAACGAAGAAATTGATTTCTTGACTGTTGCACTCCAAAATCTATCTCACATGTATCTAAACAAGAAAAATTTCAAGCATGTCGAGAATGAGGGGTGGAGTCCAAGAAACCCTAGTAGATTTGTGAACCAAACAAATATTTGATAGGGAAACTATGACTGAACTCGAGCTAAGGATGCATAATATCAAGCAAGACAGAATGGAAAAAATTATGTGGGATAAGCATTGGAAAAAAATCATAGCTTTGGGAATGGATGTCAGCATCTACAAACAAGAAACTCAACTTGTCAACCATGCTCACATTTGACACTACATAGGATCCCCACAGATTGCGGACCTTGGGGGTTGGAAAGAAGAGGCGATGAAATTCATCACCAGTCAATACCATGGAGGCTACTTGTAGTTTTAATATCCACTTGTAAACCACAGGTGGCTTGATTCACATAATCACTATTTTTCCTCATGGAGGAGAGATGGTACCCAAGACACTCACCCTATTTATTGGATATATAAACTCATGGGGTTGACAACAACAAGGAACTCAAAGGGATTTCTCATTAATCAAATCAAATATTACCACACTAAATGGGCATGCATTATAGTTTCACTCCATTTTACCACTATGGATCGAGCATCTGACATCAATTTAATAATGATGGAGGCCATAGGGACTATTCGGGAAAGTGGTGTCATTTTAAACTGGTTGGATCATCTTGCAACCATAATCAAGAGTAATGGAAAAGAGTGATAGGAATAGGGGAAAGTAATCAGATTCCATTATCTTCTAATATGGCTAGCCATGATCCAAATAAGCCTAGTCAATGAGGTTTCCTTCACAAAGAAAAGAGTACTGACAATGAATAATTATCAATTATTTGCACCAAACATACCAGGATCGTCAAAATGCCTTCCTAGTGACATGATGTTCAAAAACTAGGTCTATAATCTAAAAAATGTCTCCCACATATGGAGATTCGACTAGGTATTCCATCGATCACTACCAAGTTTGTATCATATTCAGTTGTGCATAGACATGACTAAACTATGGTGTGGGGATGAACTAGGACCAACCCCAAATGACCTATCATACCAGCCGAATCGACTGGAGATATTTCAGGGATTACAAAGGAAAACAAAATTTGAGTTCCCAATTCCTGCAACATTCCTTGAAGAAGATCCACCAATATTAATTCCCCTTACAGATGAAGAGATAGAAGAAGAAAAAGAGTTTGAGCTCTACATTGTTCCATTTGTGGACAACTTAGACAATCCAGTATGTTCTCATGTAAAGAGAACCTCAACTAAAAGGAAACAACCAACAATGGAGGCACCTCAACCAGTCGAGCCATCTCCACCAAAAACACTCAACATATATGGGCAGGGAATTTTTCAATATGACCAACCGATTAACTTTGAGGATCCAACAATGAAAGAAAACTTCGACAAGCTTGCCTAGAAAATACTTTAGCGGGTTGAACAAAAGGGGAAAAAAATTGAAGGGAGTCATCCAAAAGCCAACATATACCAAAACAAAGTGTGGTACCTACATATAATGAATAATTGGCCCAGATCAAAGAAATCCATGCTAGAGCAGCAAAACCAAAAGAAACCCTGGATAAATACATAGAAGCAAGGTATCAGAAGAAGCAAAGACTGGAGGAACAACATGAAACAAGTATTAGTCAAACTCAACTTCCTAGAACTAGTAGTTCAAGGATGACTTGGTCAGTGCATCTCTCCAACCCTACTCCAAAAACAAAACTGAACAAGGAAACCAACAATCAACCTGACATGGGAGTCACCACCTACCAATATCATAGAGGAGAATAATCCAAGTGAAGACCCATCGACATAATAGAAAAAGAAAAAGAATACTAAGTTTTAGGTCTTCTCTTAAGAGACATTGTCAAACTAGGACAATAAATAAGGGGATGAGTATTTGACCCATGTTGATGGAAAAGTACCAGAGCAGTTGACCCACACCAATGGGAAAAATCAAGATCAATCAATCCACACCAATGAGGAGGATTAGGAGCAGATGGACCAGGAAGAACAAGGATACATCCATCAATCTAACCAGGGATAGAATGAAAAACACCCCCAAGATAATATGTACATGTAGGAGAATAATCATATACCTAAGGAAACAGCTCAACAAATAGAGTTAGTACAATTGTGGTTGATTGAACCAATGGATACTCAAATGACTAACTAAGTGGCAATTGAGCAACAAACAACGGAGAAGGTGCAACAAAAGGATCACAATGCATAGGATAGAGTAGAACATACAAGTGTGTAGGAATCGACTAACATGACAACTGACCGAGAGTCGATGGACAGGTCAAACCCTCCATTAGACTAGTTGGCAGGAAAATAAACAATTGTAGAAAATCCCAGCACAATTGCACCAACAGTTCCAATTTCATCCATGACCCAACTTGATCAGCTAGTTGATAAGACACTAGAAAATATAATTGATTCAGTGCACCCATTGTCAAGTTCAAAGAAGAAGAGCAAGAAGAAGAAGAAGAAATTGCATAGAAAAGAAACCTCATCTCCTGCAATGACTTTCATATATTTCATACATGTGGGAACATCAACATCCCCAATAGAGATGATATTTGATCCAGCACCATTGCTTGAGACAACTAAATTTTAGACCTGTATAATGAAGTCGCCAAGGAATCAATATCAAGATGGAAATGGGTGATGAAGGATGGGTACCGAATGATAACAAGGAAAGAAAAAGAGCAAGATATATGGAAGAATTGCATCAACCTTGGATGAGAAAAACTAAACATAGAGCCATTAAGTGAGGTGGTCGACCGACTCAAATCTATCAAGAAATTGGTTGAATAGTTAGTCGAGTCAAATCTACAACTGCAACAAGAAAATCAGAAATTGAGGGAGGAAAATAGGCAAGTGAAACATGAATGGGTGCAGGTGATTAAATCAAACCAACAACTCATGTTGGTTCAAAATTTAGTCATATTGTAGTCGGAGTATGAAAAATTCAAGGAGACCTAACATAACTTAGATGTGATGATCGACCAAGCCACGAAATTCACACCATGGTAAGCAATTGGTTGACATGTTTTTATTTGACTTTCAGTGAATTAAAGGCACAACAAAGCTTACTAGTGGATTTAACAAAGAATAAAAACATGGCAACCGAATCTAGAACAAGAACAACTCTATCCAAGCAGGTTGACATAGAAAAGGAGGTCAAATCACAACTCACACAAAAAGAGCACCCATGGTTCAAAGAGGGAAAGAAATCACATATGGAAACTGAGAATTTTATGGAACATCTAGATCAAGTCATCAAAAATATATAGCATGTTGAAGAGAAATTTAATCCTGAATCGACTACAGTGCAGAATGCCTCCATCATAGACAAACTTAGATACCTCACACATATGAAGCCACTCTAGTTCTAGGAACAATACTCAATTGACGAATGATACACATTTTCCCAATACTTTTAGAGACAGGTGCCCCATATTTATCAAAATTCCTTTTACATCTTCCACAACAACCAGAAGCACCACCATGGTCAACATCTATTTCTCTTCCTTGACTAAGATTTTATTTCTTTAGTTTGAGTGCATTTGAGTCCAATTTTCCATTTGTAGTCCATCATTCATCGACCCCATTAATAAAATTAGAAGGAGTAGATGCATTATGACTAGATAAAGGTGTCAATTCATTGGATCTAGAAGTACACATGTATAATTAGCATGAGACAATACTAGAAGAATCGACCAGTCATCTAGAGAGAATGGTGGAACAAGTGGGGCCTACATAAGCACAACCAACATCATCTACAACAAAAGATCAAAAAACTTAGTAGCAGCCATAGAATATCCAACTAAACAAATGGCCCTACTTTTCTATGAATTCTTCAAATTTTGTAATTTTATTCTCTGTAATTTTTTTCATTCATATTTTTATAGTCTTTTTCCTCAAAAGAAATTGTAATAACAAGACAACATCCCATACATCTTGGATGGACATAATATTGGGTGTGGAGTAGATGTTGGAAGGGATATCCAACACTATCAACTTGACACAACAAATAACCAGAATCTCATCCTAAGTCGGAACAGTCAACAACAATTTTCAAGACCATGTTGAGTTGGCTATCCCCATGATAAGACAAGTTGACCACATGAATGATAATTATAGCGAAAAAGTACATTAGTTAGACCCTGGCATAGACTTAAGGAGGGGGACATAGAGTCGTTGTCCCTCTTCAACAAAAAGGCATTGTGGACGAGAGGAATGAATAAATAATTCCTCCAACAAGCATATCACCACAATGGTTAGAAGAATCGAATGAGAGTGGTGATCGAACCAAATTTGAACCAAATACGCCCATTCCAGAAGTACATAGTCCTTGTTGACCGAGCCACGATGAAGGATCCAGACTGAATGAAATTTCTGTCTTAAGTTTGTACTTCTTCATAATTGTATAAAATTTGGTTTTACTTCTTCATAATTGTATACAAGATGGTCTTTCTTCATTATAAAATGGAAATCTCCCTCTTCTTTGGAATGAAGAAGGATTTGGGTTTGGGGGAGATGTTGTAGGGGATATTCGACACTATCGAATAGACCCAACAATTGACCAAGTCAGATGTGCAATTTAGTCGACTGTCTTGTCGTATATGTAATTTGATCAATCACTCAATCGATTCGACCAGACGAGGCAGTAAGAAAGTTGCAACTACCCTGTAACTAATCGTGCAAGTATAAATATGTGACTATGTAATAGAGAAAGTGGCTATTGTGATACAATAATAAAGTGTGTATTGATGGTTCTCCCATTACTTCTTTTTATTCTCCTTCTCTCTTCTATGTGTTCTTGTATAATGTTGTATATATTGATGTGTATTACATTGTTCTAAGATACTACTGGTAACTACTCTCTACAAGCCCCTAGATTACAATGACAACTATTACCTTATTAATTATATTAATACATTAATGCAACTATAAAACAACAAGTATAGATAAATAAATTGTACCTCCAAACATTTAAATGTTTTCAAATTTATATAATAACAATCCCCTTTTCATGTGTTTCATATTTTGATATAATAAAAATCCCCCTTTCATGTGTAAAGTGGAGACATCCCTCTACTAAATAATCATGTATTAGTTAAATGTGCTCTAACCATAACCTTGACAACAATATTTGGCACAATTTCTCCACTACTCCCACATTCCACTATAATTTGGGGTATTCTTTGGTACAAAGACTCTACAATGGAATACAATGTTGGATGCCTTCCACCTTTTCTAACTCAGAACACCCTCTAATTGATATTCCTTCAAGCTTTGTCAATTGCCCCAATCCCCATATGCTCTTGAACTTCACACATCTACTTAAATACAACTAGATCAAAGATACTTGATTTACTTATAGTGTGTATCTCATTCTTATGAGTACAAGGACATTGAAAATTGAAGAAAAGAGTCATGCATAAAAGGTTTAAAGCTAGCAAGTTCAACAATAGAGTTATCAAAAGGTGACTAAAATAAAATATATATACGAAGATGTGAGAACATTGGACCAATAACCTAGTGAATGAAGAGGGTAAAGAAGGGTATTTTCATAAATTCAAATATTTTTTATATTTTCCATCATTGAGAGGAATGATTGTTGGGAATCATGCATGCTTTATTGTTGAATCTTATCTTTCCTTAAACCCTAGGTAACAATTTTCTTGTTTGTTCGGTGATGATACTTTTACAACACACACTCCATCCATCATGGATTTTAACTTTTTAAATGTTAAGGAGCATCATGGCATTGAAACAATACACAATTTTGTACCAATGATATATGAAAAGGTAATAAATTTGGGCTCAATCCAATTTACATTGATCTTGTTGTATATAGCATTGCATGTGAAAGTCCTTCGATCCCATGGAAGTCCATGCATCCCATGGAGCATTTACGTCAATTGTATCCATGGATCCCATGGATGGTATATGCATGCCATCCAAATCATGACTAAAGGTTTCTTTCTGTATAATATTTAGTATATTATAATGATGTAATTAGTATCAAATGGTGGGTTTTCAAAAGTGTCCTTATATCCTTATCTCAATTGACTAATTTTTCTTAGTCGATAAAGAAAGAAGACACATTATTGTGCATGGGTTTAATTTTTTAGTTTTCCTTTGCAAATTTGGTTAAATTTGGAGTGGTGCATCCAATTCATTAGGAAATTTGTTTTCCATGAACAACCCCACATGCTAAAGCCTAGGTTATATGGAATCATTTATGTTTAGATCACCTATCTTAGGTTCTCAAATAGTGTTGAATCTCAAGTGGGAAATCAGAAATTCCCTCAACATGTCCAATGCATCAATCTCTTAAATATTTATTTTTGATGTCTAATGGACATTCATCAACAACAAATAAACAAAATCTCAAAAAATAGCACAATATCATTAAAAAAAATAAACCATAAACAATCCATTTTTCATGTCCATATCCATTTATATGTATTCAAAATGGCACATCATACTCAAGATACATAATGTCACCATGTGGCCAAATTGGAAAATAATGTCATTTCATGCCCAAGACACATAATGTTACCTTGTACCCAAAATGACACATCTTTCCCAAGATATATAATTTCACCTCATGCCCAAAATACATAATTGGTTAATCATTGACCCCTGCCACCCTTTCCATAGCTAGGTGCATCTCCAAATATGATCTTACTATTCTTCGAGCTTGGGGAAGCTTGAGTCTTCTTGCGTCGAGTAGTGGTGCACCGTTTTGGAGACTAGAAAGGGAACAACATTCATATAAGTTATTTTCCATAAGTTTATCAATGAATAAACTTACAAAAAACAATTATAATTCAATATATGATGATGATGATGATGAACAAAACTCAGTATATATGATATTGCTATTCATGAGAGTTTTTCCCTCATTTGTGACCCAAGCCTCTCCATGATGAATTGTTGCAATCATTATAAGAACCATTCAATGAAAAATTCCAAACATCTAAAACCAATTCCATATATGTTGGATAATAATTGTTGAACACACCAGCCACACTAAGAGGGGGGGGTGAATTAGTGTGTGGACTTTTATAACTTTTTTTCTTTCAAGTTAGGAGTTAAAACATAATTGTACACATTAAGAACAATCAAATCATAATCACAATGAACACAAGAGATACCAGATGTATGTATAATATTTTGTATAATTTATATATATATGTGACTATAGTAATGGGGATTTTCCCAACACCAACTGTTTTGTATCAGCACCAATTCCTAGGAGAGCACAAACTCTCAAGTAGGACCCAGCTTGACAAAAGACCCATCTTGTTGATAGAATGAAATATATCCAACTAGAGTTCATATAATAGTTCAACCAACTCAAATAGAAGCCATCCATTTATTGAATCTGCTCCATCTCATGATCATAGGTATACCAAAAATGATGTTAAGCCCTAAATAGTGGCTCATTACCCCTTAATTGGGGCATATTACATTAGTAATGTTATTTTATTTATGTCGGCTTTATTCGTTTAGTTATAATTATACCTCCTAGTCTCCTATATATACCAAGGAGAAATTTTCATTTGGAATCATCTTGTAATTCTACATTTATGTGGGCATAAGGAGATTACCCCCTAAAAGAGGCTTATTAAATGAATTTCTCTCCTTTTCAAGGCGTTGAGTACTTATTCTAAGGTTTTTCTATGCTATATTGATATTTGGTTCTTAACATATGGTATCAGAGCTCAAGGTCTTAGGGTTTCGCTGCTACATCTGAGACACCTTGGAATTTTCACTATAACTTGTTTTATATAATGTTTCATAAGGAACGGCTTGGAAGATATTTAGTAGATGAACCAATGTACATCAGGTTATAATTTCAGCTCCTGATGCATTATACTTTCAGAGATGCAGCCTGTGCAAGATAGGGTTCTGGAATCATCATGAACTGAGTCATTGCGGAATTTTCGCTATAAAAAGTTTTTTGTAAAATTTTAGACCCTGAACTTCGTAGGTGCTTTATAGAAATTAGTAATGTATCTGTGGTAAAAATTTCCTCTTTTGGGTCATCTTACATTTTAAGATACACCCCGTGGAAGATAGGGTATCTGACTAGACCTATTGACTAGTCTCAAGAAGGTGTTCTAGGTAAAACAATCATAACTTCTTCCTAGAGTATCCAAATTGAGTGAGACTAGTTGCATTGGATAGTTGACAATCTTTGGTATTTTTGGTATGAGTTTCAGAATTTATATCAATTATTTTGTGTGGGGCACGCTATACAAGTGAGATCGCCTGGAAAGACCAAAAATCAACAAGTTGTGGGGAAGTTACCGTAAATTCCATTTGGCACATCCAATTTTGATCAGACTGGTGGCATTGCAGAGAAGAAATATTAGACAACTACAAAAAAAAAAAATTTCATACCCAGAAGGACCGAAAAATTGGAGATACAATAGTAGAAAGATTGTCTAGTAGAACCACCTCAAAATCAAGGTTCAAAAGTGATACCTAGCCAACATGCCACCCAAAAAGGGAACTTCTACACCAAAGAAGCCTCCAGAAAATCCTACATGGACTCTTGATGAAGGTGAAGGAATGTGTAGGGACATAAATGATTTACAAAAGAAGATAGTAACAAAATATGAACTACAAGAGATGATGGATTCAACAGAAGCTAAGTTTGAGGAATAAACACTAATATGGATGGTTTAAAAGGGGAGATCATGGAAGGATTGAAAAAAATCCTAATAGAGGGGACACTTGAAAGTGAAAATGTATCCCATGAAATTCATGATGAGGACACAAGGAAGGTGAATCAAGAATGGATAAACTCCAACTTTGGGTTGAAAACCAACCACGTTCCTAAGATCGATATGAGGAAGTTTGAGGGCAAGGACTCAATCATATGGATACTTCAGATGGAGAAATTCTTTGATCTACATAATGTGCCACATACATAAAAGGTACGAATTGCTTCTTTATAGTTAGAACCCAATCAATTTGTATGGTATCAATGGCTTTGTTCTTAAAAATCACTCGTCACTTGGAAAAATTTCATGGAAGAAATGATAGCACACTATGAGGATACAAGGAGCAATACCTTCTTTAGCTAATTGATAAATCTCAAGCAAAAGGGTTCAGTTACAGAGCACATTGAGAACTTCCAAAGATTGAATATAAAGGTAACAGATTATCCAGATGAGCACTTGATTGATGTATTCATAGGAACTTTAAAGGATAGCATTCAACATGAGGTTCACCTTTGGGAACCCAAATCATTGGAGAATGCATTTAGGGTGGCAAGAAATGTGGAAGTAAAAATGTGGCTATGGCTGCTAGAAGGACCAATCCTAATATCTATAGAGAGAATAATGCTCCTTCTTCTAAAACACCTCAACCTACAAGGTTGACACCTCAACAATTAGAGGAAAGAAAAGCAAAAGGTTTATGCTTTAATTGTGACAGCAAGTACAGTAAGGGACATAAGTGTGGTGAGAAGAAATTATTCTACATATATTGTGAAGAGGAAGAAGAAGAAGAACAAGAACCATCTCAAGATGAAAATATAGAAGCAATTTCATCTGAAGAGGTAACTCCCACGATATCATGTAATGAATTGGATGGAATTATCACTCCTCAAACCCTCAAGATCGAAGGATATATCAAAAAGAAAAAGGTAATAGTCCTAATTGATTCTGGCAGTACTCATAATTTCATTCACTATAAATTAGCCAAAGATCTCAATTGCTTTGTATATC